>VBSM01000813.1:344582-396854 GCA_008086735.1 Cheirogaleus medius | reverse complement strand
TAGCATAAACGGTGTTAGCTCACTGTCGTTTCTTAGAATTGAATAATATTCCCTCCATGGACTTTTAATCCCAATAACAGTGACATTTATTTTGCTTACAGATCTGCAATTTCTATAAGTACTCACTCTCCCTGTAGGGCTCAGTGAGAACAACCTGTCTCTACTCCATGTGGCATTATGAGGAGCAGCCCAAGGGCTAAGGGGTAGAGTTATCGGAAGGCTTGTTCACATGTGTTTCTGGCGGTTCATGCTGGCTGTGGGCTGATACCTTAGCTGGGCCGTTGGCAGAAACACCTATGTGTGGCCTCTCCATATGGCTACTTGGGCTTCCTTACAACATGGTGGCTGGAAGAGCCAGGTGAAAGAGAGCCAGGTGGGAGCTTTTTATGCCTAGCCTTGGAAGCGATGCAGTTTTCCTTCTGTTATTAATATAGTCTATTCCTTAACGTAGTAACAAAATCCCACCCAGGTTCAAGGGGAGGGGAAATAGACCCCATCTCTTGATGAGGAGTATAAAAATGCTAGGATAGCATGAGGATGAGAAATAGCGCTGTGCCAGTTAGGGGAAAATACAATCTGCCCCAGGGGGTGGGGAGCACAGGAGTAATGAGGCAGGAAGTGTCTCCGAGGTAAGGGAAGTGGGTAGGGGCACCATTAAACTTGGCTGCAAAGAGCCTGAGAGAGGAAGCAAGCAACGCCCTGCCTGTGGCGGAGACCGAGCTGGGAGGTGCTGCTAGGCAGCAATGAACTTTCATGGCCTGCCTGGCAGTTGTCCTCTTTCTTTTGTGGTATATATTTGGGTGCTGCTTAGGGCTGACGATGGCAGCGTGTGGTGGGACAGGTTAAAGGTGTAACTGGAATTTTGGAAGTCAGCAGTGCCTGATGCTGCATCGGGTCCCAGATGGGGTGCCCTGGGCTCAGACTGGGGACGAGGCAGAAGTGGCAAATCTGAGCGTCATCATGGACACGGCGGGGGCAGCAAATAACACCCCTCTTATTTACATAATGCTATCGAGGCGTGGAGCAGTGCACTGAGAGGTGGTGAGGAAAAGCCACCTCTTTGACCTCAGTTTCCACATCTATAAAACGGGCATTACCTACTTTTCAGGGTAAACCAGAAGATTAAGCACAGTTATATCTGAGATATGTTTGGCTACGAAATACCTATTATTGGGGGCTCCACACAGAGGCCATGATTGCTGTGCTTGGAGATCTCATGAGCATTCTTACAGGAAAAGGAACTAAGTGCCGATTCTTTGACCAGGAATAGATCAATTCCCAAGTGTCAACATCGTCTTGGGATATTAATTCCTGGGAGCATTTACAGGGAAGGCAACGGTGTCTGGTAGGGAGGATGATCCACTTCTTGCTTCAAGCCTGACAGAGCTCAGAGCCTCCCACGCACTGCGGAGGACCTGCAGAGCGGGTTTCCCAGAGAAACCAGCTCGCTCACGCTGCAAGGGCTGTGCCTGCGTTTGAAGCTAAGACTGACACACAGCCCCAGATTCAGGCTGGCAGAAGGCCAGGAGCCACGCTCTTCCGTCTCCCCGTGGGCCTCCTCCTGTTTTCTCTGTTCTCCCCATGTCCCCTCACTGGAGCTCAACTCAGGTCACCTGGCCCCGCGGCATGCCACCTGTCTTGCTGGGCAGTGCAGAGGAGCGTGCTGGGACAGGGAACAAAGGAGGCAGCACTCGAACGCTCTGACACTCAGATGCACCCACTCGAGTGCACACTCTTGGCCCTGATTCTGTGTTAAGCTGTGAGCCAAAAATATGTCTCATCTAGATGGGAAAATGTGTCTAGAATAGCATTGTTTGCACTCCCCACACACCCCACCAGCACCACCAAACTTCGGACTGTGCACTAGGTCCGGCTAGCAGTAGGCGCTCTGCTCCCAGCCTTCCCTTCTTTTCTCTCCTGCTTTCTGCCCCCTGGGGCCAGCTCTAAGTTCACTTTGGAAGTCTGCGGAGCTGGTTCGGGGGGGCCAAAGAATTCTTTTTAATGGTCCTCTGGCTCTTCCACTCCCTCCAAAACATAGGTCCAATTCAATTCAACAAACATTTATTGAGCACCTGTTATAGGCCAGCGCCCTGCTTACTGCCAGGGCAGGCAACTAGGAAGCTCTTGATCTAGAGCAGCAGGGTACGACAGGACTTTCTGGGGCAATGAGAATGTCCCAAACGTGTGCCATCTGATATAGTAACCACTAGCCACATGTGGCTACACTGCATTTAAAACGTGCCTCGTGCAACTGTGGAACTGAACTGTCCGTTTTACTTAATTTCCATTCGTTTTCACTTGCGTTGCCATGGGTGGCCAGGGACTGCTCCATTGGACAGTGCAGGCTAGGAGGCGGCAGGTGTGTGCACGAGAGCCCTCTTCCACCTTCCGCTCTGAGTCCCCCAACAGAGGCATAGAGGCCACATGCTGAGGGCACAGAGCATCAGCCCCTGCCTCAGAAAAAGAGGGTAATTTTCACAAGGGATTAGGGAAGGCTTCCAGGAGCTGGTGGTCTGGGAGAAGAGGATTAAAGGAGGGAAGGGACTTCAACAGGTCAATCTGGGTGGGAAAGGGACTTTCAGGCAGACACTAGCACTGGGAAGAGGCACAGAAGCTAGAAAGTGCACTATTCAATCAGGGTGGACTAGGGGGCTGAGGAGAGCTTGACTGGCAGGGGACCCACCGGGGACACCCTGGTGCCTCTGAGCAAGGGAGCTAGTCATCAGGTGAACTCCAAGAAGCAGGCAGCTTTATCCAAGACACAAACGAGGGGGAAGCTGGGCAGCCCCTGGGAGGAGGTAGGAGCCATGGCCCCAGCAAGGTGGAGTGAAGATCCGAGCAGGGTAGAAGTAAGGGTTTGAGCATCCCCTCGATGCCACTCCTAGCACCTCCTACCCTGTCTTGCATCCCTAGCACCCAGCTTTGACCCAGGGGGTCACAATACATATTAAGTGCCTGATAAATGTGTGCAGGAAGGAAGGATGAAATTGAGCAATCTCTCAGGCGTGGTGATCAGTTAGAATTTAGCCATGGGAATGAAACGGGGGTAGAGCTTCATTCCCTCACACTCCAGAGCCTACTAAGGGCTGCGCGCATAGGCATGGGGGATGGGGCAGAAAACAGCCCTGACTCTGCCCATGGGGAGAGCCTGGGCTCGCTGAGGGATGCAACCAGCTTCCTCTGAGGCTCCTGACTGAGAGGAGGATGGCCCGTCCTGATAAATCGGGAAATCGGGAAGAAAAGCCAGTGGGCAGGCCAGAGCATTTTGTTTGAGTCATGCTGAGTTCAGTGTGCAAGTGAGACACGAGGGTGGAGAAGCCCAGTAAGAAACTCAGAAGCTGGGGCAGCAAGACTTGATTGTGAAGTCCTGAGCATAATGGGGAAACTGAGGCTGTGAGAGTGGTGGGGCTATCCAGGGAGTAGAATCAGAAAGGACAAGAGGGAGGCAGAGGCAGTGCTCACAGAACAACCTTCATGCTGCCCCACAGCAGGGTGTTGTCTGAGCCCCTCGGCACCTGCAGCCTTCTGTTCACCGGGATGACATAAATCCCTGGGTCCCCTTTGCTCCGCCAAAACATCGCCACCACAGGCGCTTGTCTCTATGATTGCCAACCGAGGCTAATGGACTCAACCAAACCCATTCTCCTTCAAATGTTGCTCAGAAATGCTGACGCCCTTACCCGGTGTCATGAGCTGAATTGTGTACCCCAAAATTCATATGTTGAAGTTCTCAGCCCCAATACCTCAAAATGTGACTGTATTTGGAGATCGGGTCTCTAAAGAGGCAATTAAGCTAAAATGAAGTCATTAGGGTGGGCCCTAATCCAGTATGACTGATGTCTTTATAAGAGGAAATTAGGACAGACAGGCATGGAGAGAAGGTCAGGTGAAAACACGAGGAGAAGACAGGCATCTACAAGCCAAGGAGAGCGGCCTCATGAGAAACCAGACCTGCCAATGCCTTGATCTTGGACTCCCAGACTCCAGAACTGGAAGAAAATAAATTTCTATTGTCTAAGCCACCCAGGCTGCGGTATGTTGTTATGGCAGCCCTAGCAAACTAATACACCTGCTCACTGTTGGTGGGTGACAGCCTTAGGCACGAAGGCCTCTAGTTCCCTTCTTATGCCAAACAGGTAGCCCTCTCCCCATTGAACAGAACCTCCCCTGCCCCTCTCTGCAGGACCCCACCTGCTCCTGTCAGGATAAGGACGACACAAGGATTTTTAGATTCTTTCAGGTTGCAGTCTCCCACTTTAGTTTTTAAAATATCTCCTGGAATATGGGTAGACAAAACAGTGTTTGTCCCTTGGCGAAGACTCCTTCTCAGATATATTTCCAGACTGCAATTTACGTGGACTAAACTGCAGTGGCTTTAATTCTATCTGGACACCCCCAGGCAGCCTACGCATTTTTGGGGGGGGGGGTTTGAATTAAATGCAAAGAAGGAACAGAGGGATAAGAAATTCAGCCACATGTACCCTCGTCCTCCATGCCCCAGTCCAGCTGTGCCCTGGGACCCAGGCCACATTCCACCTCCTCAGCATGTACAGCCTGAAAGCCCAGCGTCCCCAGAGTCTACTTTTGTTCTAATAGGATTTCTGCATCTTTAAAAATTTTTGCCTGAAAGCTCTTGATAGGAAGGAGATTAGAATTCTATCAGGAAAGTGCCTCAGTTACAATTCCAGGTCTCCTTGAAAATGCTCACCTGACTTGGGTTCTGAAGAGCCGAGTTTTGATGAATCAGGGGAACTGGGGATCGAGGGCAGCAGTCCTACAGTCAGGTCCAAGGACCCCGACACTTGGCATCGGGCATGCATAGTCCCAGGATGACAGACTGCATCTTCTGCCTTTCATCCAGCTGCTCTGCTATCTCAAAGCCCCAGCCAGAGGGGGTAAAGTGTTTGCCCCTTGCTCTGGCCCAGAAAAAGGCACCAACTTGAACTGTAGTTCTGTCCCTGATGCCCCCCCCCACCCCTTGTGAGATCAGGAACATTCTGCGTGAGGGAATCTTTACCTTCCTTGGAAGGCGAGCCCTGCGTTGTCCCAGGGGTCCATCTCCAAGGCTGACAAGACCAGTAGGAAAGATCCCCGACAGTGGGTCACCTCTGTGGCTCTCACGCAGGAAAATGGACTTTGGAAGCCCCTCAGCCTGCAGTGGACAGGTAACCAGAGCTGCCGCAGCGGCCCTACCTCCTTCCCACTGGCAAATTAGCACCTGAAGGTCAGCAGTCAAAATAATCAAAGGACCTCAGAAAATTGGAAGCGTACTGACAGCTGCTTGAAGGAAAATTGAAGGGAGGAAGAAATTGGTGGAGCAGAGGTTGGGAAAAAAGTATCCTTACGGTCAAGAAAACTTCCACCCTCTCTATGTCTGTACAGTTCAAACGAACCTGCTGGGGGACCTGTGAGCTACTGCTGGAGTGGAGGACCTGAGGGACACGGCTAGGCAGGGCACTCAGAGCTTTGTTTCCATCTCTGTATTAGATGTACTAATCGCATCTCTCCCTTGGGGCTGTCGTGCGTATTCAGAGGCAGTCCCTGTATGAGGCAGTGCTGAAGGACTCGTGTAATACATGATGGCTGTTATTAGCAAAAGAAGCCGGAGAAGGAAGCAAGAGTATGCCATCAGTTGTGATACTCAACAGGCAAGGATGCTCCAGGGAGCAAGGCAGAAGGTGTAGAGCAAGATAACTGAGAGTAAGATGGAAAAGGATTCGGTGATAATGTTCAAGGTATAAATAGTGGACAACCTTAGAAGCTGAGGTTCCCTCTTACGGGGGGCTGGAGATGCACCCCAGGTGGATTTGAGTCAGTTGGATGAGAAGACAGGACCAAACCAGACTAGTGTGGGACCTCAAGGGGTGTCCAGAAGAGCAATCTTTCCTACCAGGCTACCATCATTATGGAGCACACAACATTACCTCTTAATATCGTTTTGTAAATACCTGGTGGGTGAAGTGGGCTCTTTTCTCCAAGACCACCTCTGGAGCAACAAATATTTTCCCCCTTGTATCTCTCCATTTTGATTTCTAAAATATTCTTTATTGTTTTTCATGACCACAAATATCATCCACACTATTTTTTTAAAACCTAACTCTTACAGAATACTCAAAGTCACCAACACCAACAATTTGGAACTAAATTTTTGTTTATTTTTACAAAAATGAATTGAACCATAGAATCCCCTCTGCTCCTTGAGTTTGCAGCGATCTTTGCCATACTTCCACGCCAGCACATTTAAATCTCTTAAAGACTGAACCACACTCGCGTTATTCAGCCATGCCCTTGCAGAAAACTTGGGTTGTCTCCCAGACACTCCTGCAGTGAACATTTAATTGGGCACCTGTAGGAATGTTTCTCTAATGTAAATCCCTAAAAGTAGGATACCAGCTACATACATACAATGAAATATTATTCAGCCTTTAAAGGAGGAAAATGACAGATGCTACAGTATAGATGAAACTTGAGGGCATTATGCTAAGTGAAACAAGCCAGTCACAAAAAGACAAATACTGTATGATTCCAGTTATATGAGATACCTAGTCAAATTCACACAGACAAAGTAGAAGAGTGGCTGCCAGAGGCTGGGAGGAGGGAAAATGGGGAGTTAGTGTTCAGTGGGTACAGTTTCCATTTTGCAAGGTGCAAAAGTTCCAGAGATCTGTTGCACAACCATGTGAACATACTTAACACTACTGAACTGTACACTTAAAAATGATTAAGATGGTAACTTTCACCTTATTTTTATTTTGCTACAATCAAAACTAATAACAAAAAAGAAGAAAAAGACCCACCACCCCCCAAAGAAAACCCAAAAGTGGGAATACTGGATCCAAAGGAGAGTCCATTTTTTTTTTTTATTTTTTGAGACAGAGTCTCGCTCTGTTGCCCGGGCTAGAGTGCTGTGGCGTCAGCCTAGCTCACAGCAACCTCAAACTCCTGGGCTCAAGCGATCCTTCTGCCTCAGCCTCCCGAGTAGCTGGGACTACAGGCATGTGCCACCGCGCCTGGCTAATTATATATATATATATATATATATATATAATTTTTTTTAGTTGTCCAGCTAATTTCTTTCTATTTTTTTTTTCATAGAGATGGGGTCTCGCTCTTGCTCAGGCTGGTCTAGAACTCCTGAGCTCAAACGATCCTCCCGCCTCGGCCTCCCAGAGTGCTAGGATTACAGGTGTAAGCCACCGTGCCTGGCCTCATTTTTAATTTTAATGGATACTGTTGAAGTGCCCTCAAAAAACGCTGTACTGATTTTTGTTGCTGTTACAGTATGTAAAAGGGCCCTTCTCCCATAGCCTCTCCAACACATGCATTATCAACTTTCTCTCCATCATGATTTGGTGATAGCAGATGGGAGGGAAGGAGGGCAGAAACTGACACACTCTACTTGAAGTATAACAAAAGAATGTTTGTCTGCTCAGCCCCCTCCAGATACTCAAGAGTGACCGCAAAGTAAACTCCGTTGCAGCTTTCTGCAGGGTAGGTGCAGATCTCTGCGAATGCCTCCAGAAACTCCAGAGTTATTCTAGTTCTCTTTCCCCATCCCACTCCCTAACCTTAAAACGATGACTCCAAAAATCACAGACTGGCCTACATTTCCCTGAAACAGCTGTCCTGCCGAATCTCTAAAACTTGGGTTAAAAATAGTCTCTGTCTCTAAAAGAAGGCCGGGTCCCTAGGAACAAAGCCCTCTTAGAAATATCCCCACCTCCATAAAGAGCACACAAAAGCTGACCCAGCGTGGTCCCCGGAGCTCCTCATTGCTCGTGACCCGCTCCCTGCCATGGAAACAGAGCCCTGCCTGAAATCTTTCCTTATTCTCAGTCCATCTGTGGAGGGAAAGTAGGAAGGGAGAGAAACAATGCAATTACAACCTAGCTACCAGCTTGTGTCATTATTTCCATTTTATAAATTCCCAAATAGGCTCAGAGACTTAAAGTAAGGTGTCTGAATTCACAGTCAGTATGAGAGGCCAAATTTTAATCCTAGATCTCGCTCCACATATACCAGGGTGACAGCACCCTGTTCCCCATTGCAACCCGTCCCCTCTAAAGGTTCTTTTATATATTCAGGTTCACATCATCCATGAGAAGAGAAAGATGCATGTGCCTTAAGCAGAGAACATAGAACTCTGACCAGGGCTAGAGTTCTGCGGCACCAGGAGACAGGTGTCTAAACAACAACCCACCTCAAGAACGCCTGGTACCTTGCTGACGGCTTCCCCCTTCTCCTTCCTGAGCCGTGAAACACATTTTCCAGGGTGGTGGGTGGGAGTGAGGATCAGCTGTCTAATGTTGGCAGGCTTTGTTTCTCTGCTGCAGAAAGGAATTAAAATCTATCAGGTTAAACAGAGAGGTTTCCAATGAACTCTTAAGCTCTGTGCCATTATGGGGGTGCTGGGTATGGAGGTGGCTCCTCATTCCGCCCACCTGGCCTTTTGTTGTACAGTCAGAATCTCTAGAGCAGATTTAGAGTGACAAGATCAAGTGAAGCTGGTCTTAATTGCCTAGGAAAGACATTTGTGGCAGAAAGGAGAGCAGTTGCCTGCTGTGTTGATTTACCTGTCCTCTGAACTAAAGAATGACCCAGGGACAGATTTCTGGCAACTACATGGTATTGATCCAGAAACATGTTTAAGGCACCCCAGACCCTAGATAAGCCTGATGGAGAAGGCCAGGGGGAATTTAATGTATTCTAGTGTGTGTGTGTGTGTGTGTGTGTGTGTGAGAGAGAGAGAGAGAGAGAGAGAGAGAGAGGTGTTAGGCCTAGAGCAGATTATGGTGATATCATGGCTAGAGAATCTCCGAATGCCAGATTCTTGTCCTGCAAGGACCATGAAGGAGATAGATGCATGAGGAGAAATGACCAAGAAGAATAGCACAATGCTGTGTTGTTAGCTAAGCATCATGCCCCAGACCTGCAAAGAGTACATATCCAAGTACGCCCCATTCACATTTCAGTACCCACATTTCAGGAACCCCCTGCCCAAATGGCCCTGAGCCTCTTCCCCACTGATGTACTGGGTCCAAGGGAGCGGGGGTGGGGCCAAGGGTGGCTGGTTGGGGAAGAGGGGTAGAGATATGGGATGAGTTTGGATGTGTGGCTGAAATGTCCACACACATGCCAGGGAGGGCCTCCATGGTGTAGGACAAAGCAAAGGGTAGAAAGAGAAGGGGTCAGGGGAGAAGTCTCCATTTATACCCTTACCCCAGACCCCACAGATTTTAGGGACAGGCCTGCCCTCAAGTGACATGTGGCTGCCAGTGGGCCAGGGGAAGCAGAACCCAGGAGTTGAGTGAAAAGAATCCTGTAATATTGGTCAGAGGGACCCACTCTTCCTGCAGGTTGCCCTGGCAACCAAGTCTCAGCTGCTGGTGAAGGCCTGTACAGCCAGCTAGTCACCAAGGTTCGCAGAAGAGATTGCCACAATGCAAGGGTGGGTTCCAGGACCCTGCTGGGGCAGTAGGGTCCTAGGCACCATTGTCCTAGGATCCCCACTTAGGCCAGGGAAAGAGGTAGATAAAACCCTTTCCTTCCAAGGCAGACTGTGTAATACACGGACTCCAGGAGGGGGTTCTTCTCTGCTACCTCCCTGCTCACCAACCTCGGGCACACCCTCACTTCACACATATACAATTAGTAGTTATCACTCTACATTTTGGAGAACTGATCACAGATGCAACATGCCTAATAGTACCTGATATGCAGTACGCTCTTGTTTTTGTTATCTATTGCTGTATAACAAACCACTCCAAAACTTAGTAGCTTAAAACAATAATTATTTATTAATTCTCATGCTTCTGGGGGTCAAAAATTTGGGCAAGTCTCAGCTGGTGGTGGTTCTGCTCCATTTGGCATCAGCCGGGGTCACTGACTCAGCCACATTCAGCTGACACCTGGGCTGAAAGGTCCAGGAGGTAGTCATTCACATGCACGGTCCCTTGGGGCTCCTTGCCACGTGGCCTCTGCACACAGCTGGCTTGGGCTTCTTCACAGCATGGTGGGCTCGGGTATTCAAGCGCTCACAAGGCAGCTGGATTACTCCAAAAGCTGCCTGGACTCTCAAAAGCCAGACCTGGGATTGGCACAGTGTCACTTCTGCATTCTATGGGCTGAAGCAAGTCGTAGGGGAGAGGAGACAGACTCCACTTCTGGATAGGTGAGCCTCTCTCTCTCTCTCTCTCTCTCTCTCTCTCTCACACACACACACACACACACATACACACACAGAGATGAGGAGGAATTAATAGCAGCCATCCTTTTTTAAATTTTTTTATGTGTTTTTTTAATTTTATTTTTTTCAGCATATTATGGGGGTACAAATGTTAAGGTTACGTATATAGCCCTTGGCCCCCCTCCCTCCTCAACTCAGAGCTTCAAGCGTGTCCATCGCCCAGATGGTGCGCATCACACTCATTATGTATGTATATACCCATCCCCTCCCCCTGAAGTCTACCTAGCTCTCAACTCTTTATTCAGAATTTCTGTTCTCACTGTATTGTCCTCTCTCCTTTTCAAGAGAGTATCATAGCTAAGACTTTTGGCTTCCTCGGTTCAGGAGTGAGGCAGGGGCCAAAGGGTGTCATGACCAACAGGGACCTGTACTCACCCCCATGGCAATACAATGAGGTGAGAAAACTTCAGGGAGTGTCTTGATGGTTCATGTACATAGGATGGACCAGATGCCCCAGGGCGCCCCAGCCTTGCAAGTTCAGCTGGGAAGGGAAAAAGTCCCCCATTCTCAGATACCCTGCCAGCTGGGGCAGAGTGTGCCCATGATAGCCACTATGACCTGAAGGAGAAAGGGCCTCCCTCATTTTCCCCATACCACACAAGCCTCCTAATACATAAGAAACCCCAAAGAAGCAGAGGGTCCTCCAATAATGATTTAGGCCGAACTTCCCACCAAAGAGGGAATAGGGCTAGGGTAGGATTTAATTTAAATAACATGTGACATTTCTTGCACAACTGAGATTCATCTGTCTAACATTACTGTTAGATCATTAAACCCCAGGATTATCAAAAGCCATACTGAAATCAGATGGAAACACAGGATGCTCACATACAATGCCATTAAGAAAAAAAAAAAAAAACCAAACAGCATACCTCATATGTATATTGAGTAAAACCTGGAATTTGCTTTGTTGAGATTTTAAGGTTGAGTGTTTATAGCCTTTGTCGGGTCACAGGAGTGGCCCCCTGTGCAAGCCTGAAGGGCCCTTTCTGAGAGCTCCAGAGTGAGGTACAAGCCTTGTCCGTCTCCTGGCCTCATGCCTCTCACATCTCCACACGCCATGTACCCACCTGACAGCACTGGACTCCGCCCCTTGGGAGGAGCCCAGAAGAGCTTGCTCCATGGGCAGGAAATTAGTAGCTGTTGCACTCTGGCCACCAGTGGGAGACTTGGTGACAATCAAGACCTATGAGCATTAATATTCCCTCTTCCCACATCATGTGACAGCAAGTGTAATGTAAGATGTAAATCACACAGAGCTCTATGAGCAGGTTTTCTTGCTGTGGTCAGTGCTAGCCAGGGTGCCCAGCAAACCTGGGGCTCATTCTGAACTCCATGTGTATACTCCAGGGAAGCTGAGGCAGGCTGGCTAGGAAAAGGTAAATTTTAGTAACTTCAGCCCTGGATTTGGGGCTTGAGGTATAAGGGATAGGATTCCTGCATGTGAACTACAATAATCAGGGTAGTGAAGGGTGAGGGCGCTGAAGATAGAGTAAAGCCGGCCAGTTTGGGAGCAGTGCTATGCTGTGCTATGCTGTGCTGTGCTGTGCTATCCACTGGGAATGACTTTGCGCAGCTGCTTTGTCCTGTCCTTGAAGGCCAGAGGCCAGGTTGCTCCAGGTGGGTGACAATAGAAAACACGTAAGTTTCCTTGTAGGGTATTCCACTTTCCTGTAATAAAACACTGTTGCCAAAAGACAAGTGAGAGATTGAAGGAAATAAGCTCTTTAAATGCCCAAGGGCTGGCACACTGTGCACTGACATTGGGCAGGAGTGATGGGCTCCAAGAAAGAATTGCTGGCTTTGCTGTTGACCTTGGTGCCTAACGTTGGTGCATGAGTCCTTGTGGAAAGAGTGCTGGCTAGCATCAGAAAACCCAGGTACAAGTCTTAGTCCTACCCCAAACTGGCTCTATGACCCAGGGTAAGTTATATAATCTCAGCCTCAGTTTCCCCACCAGTGATTTTGCTAAGGTACTGAGATGTAAAGCTTGGGATACTTTAGCTCCCATGTCAGCTTTTGTCCTGCCTTCGGTAATTGGAAGACTGGACTACTGTCCCAGAGAGAGTTTGGGAGAACAAGGGCTCTTGGCTAAGAATGGTCAGGCTGGAGTATGTGTGTATTGGTGGGAAGAGGGGAGGGAACAGCCACCAGAGGCATAAGACCCTCTCCCTCTCCCTAGCAGGCCTCAAGGAAACCAAACAGCATTCTGAGTGGTTAACACTGCCTGCAAGGAAGTGGAGCCAATGTCTAATGCAGTTAGGAAACGGTTTCTTCTTCATGATGGGTTTTTAGAAGATGAACCATCCCTGAAAATCCCCTCCTTTGGGGAGATGCACAGTAGGTGTATATTTGCTTATCCGGCAACTGGACACACAGGAGTGCCAGTAGGACGAGCTAGTGGGGTGATCATGACAAAGCAGAAGATAGCACAGCGTGTCTGACCACTGCCCTTTAACAGGCCTGCTCACAACGTTGGCCTTTGGCTGGCATCTGGAACTTAGATTCAAGAGGGTTCCCACCACTCCCAGAACTGATAGGAGTGGCTCCCAATGCCTAAACTGTTTTTTATAAACACTGTGGTTTACACTGAGCACTACTTTCCTTCTGAGACTCTGGCACTTTGACATATGCTAGGTAGAAGATACCTATAAGACCAGCCCCCAGGAAATCCTGAGCTCTAGGTCTCTGGTGAGCTTCCCTGATTGGCAATATTTTACATAGCAAGTTGTCACAACTCGCTGCTGGGGAATTAATCCTGTCCTGTATGACTATGAAAAGGACCCTTGGAAGCTTACACCTGGTATCCCCCAGACTTGGTCCCATGCACCTTTCTCTTTGCCAATTGTACTTGGTATGATTTTGCTATGATAAATCAGAGTCATGATTACAACTACATGCTGAGTCCTATGAGCCCTCTTAGTGAGTTACCAAACCTGAGAGTGGTTTGGGGGATCCCTGACACACACCCCCTTCCTGGACTTCCAGGCCAGGACACCAAAGTTCCTGCAATTGGAGTCGAGGACTCAGGTCATTAATGGAAATTACTGATCCTTCTGCTGTTTTCCTTTTTCCTATCCCAACTTCCACACCCACACTCTGAGGAGCCTTACAAGTTGAGGAGATGGATTCTTGCAGGTCATGGCTCAGGCAGTGCTATTGGACAATGCTGATCTAGAAAGCAGCAGGATCATCTATTCCAGTTCTGAGCCTCTTTAATCTTAAAGCATAGGATCAGATGCTTTGCTAGCTAAGACTCAGCTGTCCCTGCTCACCTGACACAAGCAAACACTGACATCATGGCACCAAGACCTGAGGGTATTCAAATCCATGGCAGCAGTTTACAGAACCACTCTGTATCAGGCAGGAAGGGATCTTAGATCAATTTCCCAAAAGGGGAAACTGAGGCCCAGCTAGGTTATGTAAATGCTGCTACTACCCATGCAATGAACATTTCTATCACCACTGCTTTCTCACATTTCCATCTCTCTCTTACACCAGATCATGAGGCTCCTGAAGGTGGTGCTGCACACAGGCAATCAGCGTTGAATAGCTCTGACTCACCCCAGCTTCCACGGCTCACTAGGGGCTGGAGAGGGATTGAATTCCAGGTCTCCTGCCTCCCAGGGCAACATTCCTTCTTAGGGGAAAGGTCTGGTACATGGAATGGAAAAAACTCCTTACAGTCCAAACCCTGCATGCTCAGGAGCATCCTAATTGGAGAGAATATGCACAAGGCAGGCCCTCAAGAACACTTCAACCAGTTGTGAGTCCCTGGACTGAGCTTTATTTCTCTGTCCCCAACCAGTAAGCTTCTGTCCTGGCCAGCATCAACCAGCTGACTAGAAGGAATCAGCTCTATGATTTACCCCTTTACTCTGAGTAGAGATTGAAAATAAACAAAACGATAGCAGCAGGTAAGAGAAATGATTTAACTTTATAAAAATGCGATAATACAGCAAGATTTGATTGGGGTCTTGTTTCTTTTTTGTTCTGTCAAGTTTATAAAAAACACCTGGAATAAAACTTAGAAACATAACCTAATAAAAATTAGAAACAAACATTTCAAGGGAGCAGAGTCATTTAGAAAGAATGAAGAGAAAACAATCAGCAGCAAAAGCAGCAGCAACACGGGGGAAAAGTTGGTTCTGTTGTGAAGACAAATCAAAGACCAGTGTGAACCTGACCTTTCCACACCAAGCTGAGCAGAGAGGTGGGGTAAGGGTGGGCAGTGACCCTCAGAGAGGCAAGAAGGCTTCCCAAGTGGGACCACACTGAGGGCTGCTGGCTCAGTGGATGGAGGGGGGAAGCAATGGCCTCCTACAGAAAGGCCCACACCCTGCCCTCTCACAGGGCCATCCAGCCACGTGGCAGTGATTCACAGCCAAATCAGCATGGATTGGCACTGTAGGGCTGGCTTCCTCCTCTGTCCACTTGCTCTTAACTGACCTGTGGCTCTGCAGGTCGTGGTCCTACCATGGTGAGCTAAGCGGGGATAAACTCATCAGAATGTCAACCTAAGCTAGAGTGGCAAACTTGCCAGGGAAAACCAAGAAAACTAGACATGTAGGGCTGCATAAAAAACACTTTTCAGAATGTCTGTACCACAGCCAAGGCAGAGTTAGGACCACCTTGGAGAGGCGTGCGGGAATGCCCCCAGCAACATTCCCCAGCCTTTCACCTCTGGGCGAATCCTTGACTACATTCTGAGGTAGTCTAAACGTGACTTGCACAGGTAGCTGAGAACGGTCACAAAAAACGGAGGAAAGGAGGGCAGAAAAGTTGCCACAGAGAGAAACGGCTAACATTTATAATGGAAGAAACTACACTACAAATGTAGACATAACCAGAGATAACCGAATGCGGCCTGGTATCACGCTGGCTGGTGGCTGGTGGCAGGGCCCACACAGACCCTGAGCACACACAGCTCTTGTACTGCTTAATGTTGCAGTAGTGTGACAGGAGATGAGGGGTCCATGAGGGATTTTCTGGTCCAGAGCAGCAGCAACTCTGAGGTGAGAGGTGTCTGTCTTAAACATCTAGCCCCCTGGGACTGACTCGGTTCAGGATAAGGATGAGCCAGAAAGCCTGGGGACTTTGAAAGGAGGAGTCCCAATGTTTCCTTCAACTACAGCTCCTCTAATCTACATGTTTCGCAGGAGGAACTAATACTGTTAGACTTTACTGGGAAAACACTTAAGAGGTCCCTGCAGGTGAGGGAGTAATCAGACCCTAAACCACGACTGAAAACCACGACTGAAAGACAAATAACAAGAACAAAAAGCAAAGGACTTGCCAGACACCCCTACTCATTTTTGTAATGCTAATTCACATTCTTTTACCCTTGGGCCCCCTTGCACTCAGAATTCTAAGTCAGGATGGAATGTTCTAAAGGTTGAGGAGGCAGCAGCTGTGTGGATGTGGATGTTAGTATTTTCTCTGCTTTCCACATTTCCGTGAACGCCTCCTAGGACGGAGCTCACCAAAGTCTTCAACTTCATTTTCATAATCATCTTCTTGAACAATACCTGTTTAAAAAGAAAAAAACAGAAACAAAGTGCAGAATGGTGATTTTGGGTTTTTTTCAACCACTCCACTGTAAAATATAACTTTTTAATAAAATCTAATGTCTCTGTAATAAGAGTGCCAGAGAAAGAGTATTTTCCTTTGAGTACTGATGTTGCTTCTCAAGAAGAGCCAGAGCAAACACCCTTCCCCAGAATTAAGCTCTTTTATAGGCCGGTTCCTCTGGCTTTATTTTAGAGGCCCTTTAAATAACAAAGAAATCAAGCAAAACCTAAAGTCAACCATAAATTTGAGTTGGTATACCAATTATCTTCCTTTTGAAATAAGCACAAAACCATAGTCCCCAGAAGGGACTACATGCTAAATACTATTTATTGGCATAGACATTTGTGCCAAGTCCCTTCAAGTTTTCCCTAACTCTGGGGTCTGGATTTTCCAGGGGCTTCCAGGGTTAGTGAAATACTTGGAGCAAGAAGAAATGTGGTTCAGCCAAGAAGGGGCAATAGTTGGAATGGAAAAGAGGGAAGACATTCCCAATCACACAGAATTGGGCAAGATAATTCTGACTGCAAGCAAAGAAACCTGATTCATTCTACACAAGCTTTTAACCCTCTATAGGAAGATGTGTGCAAGTTTCCCTAATGATTTTGTTTGTTTTGTTCAAAGAGTGTATCCCCAGGCCTAGAACAGCATCGATACATACTAGACACTCAATAAACATCCATTGACTTAAGTAACTGATTGACATAGGAAAATATATTTATCAAGGGGTGGCTTTACAATACTTTTCCCATCCTTGGGAGTCCCTGAATGGAGTATACACAGTGACTAAATATCATCAATTACAGTTCATGAGCAGCAAGAGGTTTTTAGCAACTAACATGAGCCCGGTATAACAGCTCTCATAGTCAGATAGGAAAGCTCAGATATTAATGTTGCCAATAATTTGACTCAATGGGGTGATGATCCTAAACAGTGAGAGGCCACTATTGACATCACTGGGCAGCCCCACTTTAGATTCATCTCAGAGCCAGCAGTATTAAGAACCACAGGACCCAAAGTGTTACCTGTCCTTGGAAAATAGGACTCCTTACCTTCCTCCTTTAAGCAGAGCTCTGTTTTCATCAACCACTCTCGTGCACGCCTGACAGACAGGATCAGAATGTTGACCAGCCGAGTCATAGCCTCCTCCGCTACAGAAACCAAAGAACAGGCTCTGAGTGAAGAGGTCATCACAGGGACCAGAACACCAAGTACTAGAGCCAAAGCCCCCATGCCCCAAGAGCTGGTCTCTGTGCTTTTCCTGAGGAGAGCTCTCCATACAGGGAAGGGACCACAAGCTGCCTTCTGCCACCACAATAAACTACAATTAAAGGCTAGCCTGACACCATTACTGTGTATCTGCAGAGACTGCCAACTGCAAACATTTCAGGATGCTTGTGTTCAAAAGTCATTAAACCTTAAACTGAAAAGAGTGTCTGAATTATAGAATGTTTTAAAATATGCAGTTTCACTTAGTTTATATTTAACTTCTACTCAATGTTGCTAAGAAGTAACTTCTTCTTAGATCCTCTCTATAGAATTAGCAATTTTCTCATCTGTAGCACCTGGGGAAACTTATCTTGGCCAAAGATAATCACAAACTTATAATTGGGGGAGGGTGGTTCAAACAATGAGGTTTTGCTGTAATTTGAGAACGTACATTTCTCACTTATATTCTGCTAATGCCAAGATTCCATCATCCCCAAGTCAGAAGTCACTACAAAGGATTTAACTCTGACAAGCATTCTCAGAAACTGGGTCTTACCCCTTCTGGGCCCCATCTCCACAGGCCCTTACCACCAGCCCAGGCCTTCCGCCTGTAGAGGTCCTCCACCATATCCGAGACCCTTTTGATATTCTCCTGGACCTTCCTCTGCAGCATGTGGCTGTGCTCTTTAGAGCCCAGGTGACTGTGGATCCACACGCTCTGCTCGATGTCTTGCACCACCAGCTTGCCTTCATCAATGGCTGGGTCTACCTTCTCAAGGAAAAATTCTGAATATTTCTGGTAGGCCACTTGCTGCCTCTGGTGACCTTCTAGGTGGATGTGTTGCTCGTAAGACTCGCTGTTTCTCTCCCGACACTCCTTCTCTTCCAGCTCAGCCCTGGAAAGGATCACAGCCTCTGAAGCCACTCCCTCAAATGCTTTGCTGGGGCTGAAATAGTTCTCAGGGCTGCGGATGAACTTCACCCCACAGAGGTCGCACTGAGTCCTGTCCACATCAGCCCTTTTGAAATTCCCAGCCCCAGGCTCCCTGGCCTCCTCCCTGATGTGCTCCGCCTGGGTGCCCACCCTTCTCCTCCAGCTAATGCACAGGGACACCACCAGACACGCCCTCCTCAACTTTCGCTGGATGGAGGCCTTCCGCTGCTTTTGGGAAAGGATGGCGGCCAGGAGGTAGTCTCGGTCTTCTAATGCCAGCTCATCTGTCTCATCCTCACCAAAGTCACACTCAGGTTCAGCTAAGTAGTCCACAGGGTCCATACAGAGCAAGCGATTCAGTCTGACCTCCTCATGATAGAGGCCACGGAACATGGACCCTTTGGTTTGCATGCTGTCCCACCGCCAGTGGCAGTCCATCAGGTACTCTTCATCCCGCTCAAAGAGCAGGTCCTGCAGTGCCTCAGCCACAGACTTCACAGTGACCGCCATCAACACCCGCCTCACCACCTTTATGAGCCTCTCGGGAACCTGGTCTGGGCAGTCCATGCTCATGAGCTGTAGCCTCGTCTCGATCTCCTGGAAGTGGCGGTACAGGAGAGGCTTGCAGGATGGCTGCAGGACCTCCTCAGCATTCACTAGCATCACCAAGCACAGCACCAGTGTCCGCTCTGCCTCACCTGAGACCACACAGTTTATTTCACTGAAGGCATCAAGCAGGACGTTGAAGTGCACATTCTCATAGCCACATAGCACCTTGACGAGATAGGAGAGGTGGAACCGGAAATCCTGAATGGCTCTTGTCACATCCTTTGGTTTGTATTCCTGAATTATGGAGAACACGTCCCCAAACTCCTTGTCCTTCTTGCTAAACAGGAACTCCCAGTAGTGCAAGAGCGCAATGTAGCTCTTGGGGAGGCACAGGATGGCATTCTTCCAGAGACGGGCCAGCACCACCCCGCAGTGGACAAACTGGAACTCCAACACGGCCACTGTGTTTCCAATGCTGGGGATGAGTGGGTCTTTGCACCTCTTGACAAGGACGTTCATAAAACGGAAAAAGAGCCTTTTGTAGTCTTCTGGGTTTCTGTACACATAGAACTGGTCAATGCAATTCTCCAGCAGCCGGAAGAAACACAGGTGGGTCTTCTCCGTACTTTCATCATCCTTGTTGGGTGCCAGCATGCCAAATTTACCTTCTATTCCTTTAATCCTGCTGCCTCTCCCCCTGCCCCTGTCCTCTTTTTCAGATTCTAGAGCTTTGAGCTCCCTGTTGTAGTTGTCCTCCTCCTGGTGAAGCAGCTTTTCAAACTCCTCTGGATAGTTGGAGGACAGAAGGAAAGCTTGCATGGCACTAAGCCACAGGTCTGTGGATTCCCGGCGGCTGCGTGCCTTTTCATTTTGAAACAGAAAGTAGATGTATTCTTTCAAAGCAAACCTGTAGGATCGGAAGGATTTGTAATGTGGCTTGAGGATTTCTTTGCATGCCATGGGGTTTTCTGACAACACTCTCTGATGGAAATGCTTAGGGAAGAGGACATTCAGTAAGGATTTGCAAGGTCCATACATATCTGTAGACAAAATATAATCAATTTCTTCAAGTTCTTCAGCTAAAATTTTAGGGAATACTTTTTTAGCTTCCAGAAGCAATCCGATGATTGCCACCAGGTGCATTTTCGACTGAACCATACACTTGGCCTCACAACGCCGCAGAGGCCTGTGAAAAGCGTCACAGTTTTCCTCCTCACATTTTAAGCCTACAAGAAACCTCGTACAGACCCGTGGGTAGGTCTTCCCAAGCAAGCTCTGTGTAATCTGACACAGCCTGCTCAAAAGGTGTTTGTTTAAGGCTAATTTCACCTGGTCAGTCATGATCAAGTAATGGTCTTTTGTCTTTTTCTCTCTCAAGTTTAAATCCAGGTCAACAATTATTCTTAATATAGGCCCAGGGTCATTTTGAGCTATCTGGCAATATTTGGCATCCACCTGGGAAATCCCAAAAAACTCAAAGCAAGATTTGACCATTTCCTTCTCAGCATTGTTAGTCACTCTTTTGAGGGCCCTGACTAGATTGAGGAGGACTTCCAAGCCCTCTGGAGCCAGGGCCACAACCTTCTCAGGCTCGACCTCACACTGGCTGGCTGCTTCATAGAGCGCTTCCACCACTCCAGCTGAGTGGTTGAGTGTGTCAAACTTGAAAAAGGCATCCTTGAGCTTCTGAAAGTCTCTCAGGATTACCCCTTGCAGGAATTGGGCCTCGGCAATGCCGGACAACTGGCTGGTTTGATAGCAAAGGTCAAGTGCTTCTCTCAGAATGGCCTTGGTATGTTCCACATCAGAATCCCTGGCCACATTAAGGCGGGCAGCCCCCAGCAGACACGAGGCCTGGAAGTCCTTGTCCATAGTAAGCCTGGCAGCCTCCAGGAGGCAGCCGTGTTGCTTCATCAGCAGAGCAGCCTCTTCTCTCCGACCTTCCCTGTTCAGCAAGTCTGCAGCTTCTGCTACGCATTTCCGAGACTTCAGGAACACCAACTGGTCCTCTATATCTAGCTTCGAGAGGACAGCCATCATTTCCTTGATCTTATTTGCACTAAGGTACTTTGCTGCGGCTTCCAAGTAAAACTGACTGGCAGAATAGGAGAGCTTGGAAATGGGAAGGGTCTTGGTCCTTAGTATTTCTTCATACCTGCAAAGACAGAGGACATGAATGTCAACTTACTGTCACCCAACTAGCAGAAAATTTCCTCCAAGATACATCATAGAGCAAATAAAATTCCCAAGTGTAGGTATTACAAAATAAGACCAAAACTTGTCAAGCATTCAAGCATTTTTTATAAATGCTTCATTTTACAGTTATCAGTATAATAATAATGAATAATAAATTCTTTATTCTTCAGTTAGGCATTAGTGTGCTTTAATGAAATATAGTGGAGGTGCAACTCAAGCAAGTGGGAGTTAACTTTGAAAGTCAATCTATAAGACAAAATTTATGCATAGTCAAAATTACCCTTGAAAATACTCCCTTCAGCTCTCACAAAACCATCATAATCATTTGGGGTATACAACTCTGTTCAATTTGATGTGATTAATGAGAAAGGATGAAATGGGGGCTGTATGCACATCAGTGACTGCATTAGTTTCCCCCTTATTATCTAACTTATGATTCTTCTCTCTTGCCAGGGGTGCATGTGGTTGGATTTGTGTGAGATTAATGAAACTCTGAAGGGCCTCCCTTCATTCTGCTGATAGAAGTCAGTATATCCTGTCATATACACACTTGTAACACATCCTCATCTTCTTCGGCCCCCTCTCCTCATGACACTCTGTCAAAGCTTATAAAGAGAGTGGAAAACACATTCTTGCTCTCAAGGCCCAGCACCGAGGCCACCACTCAAGCAGAAGGAAGGCAACATGATCATGCCACTTTGGAAGTGTCAGAGTACCACCATCCAGGGAAAGCTGCCCCCAGGGAGAAGGAGGAGGAATGGAGGGAGAAGGGAGAGAATAAAACCACCTACTTTTCCACTGCAATAGCAGCTTCTTCAAAAAGCTCCTCTTGGCAGCACATTTTGAGTGCTAGATCAAATTCTTGAATCTGCTCAAAGCATCTGAAAGCATCTTTGTAGCACTGGCTTCGCTTATAGAAATAGGCGGCATCTCTTATCTAGGACAGAGTAAAAAATTACTTTTAGAGTATTCACAACATAACTTTCTAATCTTAAAAATACCACAAATAATCAAGAAATGGTTATATGTCTGCTATTTATTAGAATCCAGTTAAAACCCCTAAAACATAGATAATATTAGGAAAACAAATTTATAGACAGAAAAATAAGATTAAATCTCAACCTCACACCATACACAAAGGTAAGCCCCAGGTGAATTAAAGGTCTAAGTGTGACAACCATTGAGGGCAAATGTATGAGGATTATCTTTGTGACCTTGAGGTCACATGTAAGTGGAAGGAGTCTTCACTTAACTCCTTCAACAAATATCTTCAAAGAAACTCAAAGCACACAAATTTCAGGAGAAAAACTGGTAGATTTGATTACATCAAAGCTGTTCAAACAAAGGGCACATGAAATAAAGTTAATATAAGACAAGTATTAACATCTAGATCAGCACTGTCCAAAAGAACTTTCTGTGAAGATGGAAATGTTCTTTATCTGTGCCAAACAATCTACTAGCTACTAGCCACATCTGAACATTGAGCCCTTGAACTGGATTTTTAATTTCATTTAATTTTAATTAATTTAAAGTTAACGAATCAAAAGTGGCTAGTGACCACCACACTGGAGTGGGCAAGTCTAGAACATAAGAAGGATTCCTGCAACCACAAGAAAAAGACTTTCCTGGAAGCACAACAGAACACTAGGCAAAAGATATAAACTGGCAGTTTGCAGTGGGGGAAACTTGACCAACCAACAAATAAATAAAGATGCTCAATCTCACTAATAATCACAGGAATGCAAGTTAAAACTACAGTAAGACACATCTACCAGGTTTGTAAAAATTGGAAAATCAGAACCCACTGAACATGGTCAGGAATGTGGGGATCACAGAACCCTTGTGCACAAAGTAGTACAGCCATTCTGGAAAGCAAAGTGGCCATCCCTAGTGAAATGAAGTATATGCATATCCTGGGGCCAGCAAGCCCACTCCTGGCAATACACCTTGAAAAAGTCTTGCACAGGACTATAAGAAGACGTGCTGTGCCATGGTGCTGTGTATGGCAGCCAGGAGGCAGCAGCAGCCTGGACATTCATCACTAGAGAAATGGAAAAGTCTATGCAGTGGACACCCACTTGGAATACACAGCAGTAAGAAATGTGGCCAGACCTTAACACCATAGCAGGAGGAGGAAAAAAGTGAAAAAGAGAACAAGATGCCATTTAGATAAGCTTAAAGTATGTATGTATAGAAGATACCACTATTTATTCTTCAACAATGCAATCTGAGGACACATATTAAATGTATTAGAATGGCTGCCAATGAAAAGAGAATGGGAATGGAGACTGGCTGAGAAGAAGAGGATAAACAAAATAAAACACAATGAGTGGGCCCTGTACCCACCAATGGTGGGTTTGTTGTGAACAGAATATATTCAACTTCTCTTCCTCTCACACTTCCAATCCAGCCCATCAGCTGATTCTGTCTGCTTAGCTTCCCCAACATTACCCAGATGCACCCACATCCCACCACCTCCACCATTTTCATGGCAGATCACGCCCCATCATCTCAGCCTAACCTGCTGCTAGACTCTCCTAACCGGCCTTTGTGCATTCCACTCTTACTGCCCTACTGACCTCTCCACAGAGCATCCCAATAATGAACTTCATGTCACTCCTCCAGTCAAAACTTTCCACTGGCTCCCCATCACACCTGAACAAAACCCACTCCTCACCACAGCTGACAAGGCCCTACTGACCTGTCCCTGCCAGCCACTCTTGCTCATTTAACCATTTCTTCCTCACTTTGCTCTGGCCAGACTGTCTCCTTTACTGTTGTTCAAACTCGCCAAAACGCTCCCACCTTGGGGCTTTTGCCTGTGAGGTTCTTGGCCTGTGATGCCTTCCAGCAGCCGTTCTCATAATTTCTGCTCAAAAGTCAGCTCTTTGACACATCCCCTCGCTCCCCCAGTCTAAAATAGCAACCCCAATACATTCTTCTCCTTACCAAGCTCTAGTATTTTTAGCCCTCAGCACCCCTGACATCTGAGACACTATTTACTGATCCATGTGTCTCTCGCCCACACTAGAAAGGCAAGCTCTCCAAAGGCAGGGGCCTCCACTTTGTTGTCTGCTGGTCATCTAGCACCCACAGTGCCTGGCATGCAGCAGGGGGTCTACCTATTTGTTGAATATTTAGTTTCATAACTCTACTTGCTGCACCTGAGGTCCAAAGACAAAACAAAACTGAAATGAAACAAAACAAAATATATGTGCTAGGCTCTCTAAAAAATCTTAGCTGGGTGACATTTAATGAGACAAACTACATGAAGCACTAAAATAAAAAGCAAGATTTCTTCTATGTCCAGAGATCTCATAGATACAGGAGGTCCTAGACCAATCTCAGTCACATCAATAAAACCCCAGAAACAGTACATCTAACCACCCCATCCCTTTTTCTCTCCTGGACAATGTTGATTACTCAGAAGAAAAATCCCTGTCCATGAACAAAGGCCCCAGTAGGTGCCAAGTGTCTGTCCAACTGGAGGGAAAGAAGAAAGGGCTGGCTCTAAGCAGCAACTACCCACTCTGGCCCACTCTGCTCTGGGAGGAGGCCCCACCTGCCATCTAGAGCAAGGGCCTGGAGTGGCTTCCAGGAAAACCAGTGCTGCTCTCTGGAGAGAGGCAGGAAGCAGGTGAGGCACAGGATTCCTGGCAGGGAAATATTATACTCCCGTGGCACCTGCACAAACATTTCTTCCAGAGATAGAACACATTTGGGGACTGGGAATAGGGAGGTGATTTGGCCTGAGTATTTAGGAGAAGGATGCTTCCAAGCTGATCAATCTGCATCTTGCCAGTCAATTTGGATGAGATGACCACAAGAAGTCTGCCACTGGCTGAGGGTTGAACACCCTTCCAGGGAGAGGCCTGAGCAAAGAAAGGGACCAGACTCTTCCCTTCATGGGGTTTAGAGCTAATAGGTACTGATGAGAGAAGGTAAGCGAAGTGTCTAGAGACTGAGCCTGTGGAAGTAGAAGGAAAGGGGAAAGCTGTGCCTACAGGAGAAATGGCCTCCACAACCTGAAGGTGCTGAAGTCCTGGAGAAGGGAGCATGGGCTATATTTATGGTCTCCTGGTCTCCCCCCACCCACACTTTCAGAGGCAGAGCATGGCAGTCTAGCAAAGTAGGGTGGGTAAAGAGATAAGAAAGGGGTCACTGGCTCAGTCATGGCAGGCACTGGTAGCCAAAAAAGAAAATGATAGGTATAGGCCTACCCACTCTAGTCACTGCTTAGGGTCCAGGGTAATGGCACTGAAGGCTAGAAGGTGGGGGCTAGGGAATTTGGACAGGTTAGAAACTATTCTACTTCCTGGAATCTAGGACACAAACTCCCACCCATACTGAAATGTCTTCTCCAGTATCTTTATTCCATCACATCTCCCACATTCTAACAATCACATCTCATAATAAACATGGAGCAGGGCAGGCAACACAGGAAGGCCTTATCTTCTTTGACACTGACTTGCGGTCACACTTCAAATTTCCCAATAGACCCCACTCCCAACCCTCATAATGCCCAGGGAGAAACCCGCCTTCTTACTGGAGGATCATAAAACCCGATACGGCGAAAATGCCACAGGCCGCCGCTTAAGTACAGCCTCGCCAATCACCTGTGGTGAAGGACCAGACTGTTTTAAATTTTCAATTCATCATAATGATACATTAAAACTGAATATATAAGAAAATGATCACCACTTTGATGTCATGGCAATGCCAAATGGCTATAAAAATTTCTAACTGCTTATTTTCATCTTCTGTGTTTATCTTGCGGCAGACAAGTAACAATAGTCTCTGGCCTGCTGCCAGCCTGCTGACCACTCTGTGAGTAGCTATGCCCCAGACTAGCAGCTCTGTCCCACAGAGCTTCCTGCAATGATGGAAATGTTCTATAACAATGAGCACTTGTGACGTGGCTAGTGAGACTAAAGACGTGAATTTTTAATTTTATTACATTTTAATTGATTTAAAATTTGAATAGCTACATGTGGCTGCTAAATTGGACAGTGTAGATCTAGAGCAAGTCCTGGGAACATAAAACAACCTCCATGCAAATGCTAGGTCACTCACCCAAGCTGACTCTAGACTGTGAACATAGAGAAAAGGTAGAAATATTCTAAAACCCATCTGCCCTTTAGAAACATTTGGCTTCTGTGGTTAACACAGTAAATGCCGTGTGAGTTGTATTTAACTCAGGCTAGTTTTGAACCCAGAGCCTCATGAAGCACATGAAGATTCAATTCCTCAAAACAAATTAAATAAGTATGTCATGAGTCACATACAACTCAATTGGCAGGCAGTGTAAAAATTGACTCCAGTGCCACTTGAGTTACATATAACTCACATACAGAAAACAACAAAAAATAACAAATTTTTCATTAAATTAGAAGGGATTGTTTTGTTTTTGAGGTTTTTATTCTATTTTCGTAATAAAACACCATGGCCCCAGGGGAAAAAATGTTTTTCTAGTGTGGCAGTCAATGTGTTAATATCAGGCCTCAAACATTAACACAGACATGGACATACACATATACATACACACACGTGGCACACACACAATCTTCAGAGCCTTTTAAAAGTTTGAGCAAGTACAGAAAGAAGGACTACCCTAGAGTAAACAGGGCCAGCCTCTCCCTCCTTGGAAGACTAGACCCCCCCCTTCTGCTGCAAGTAGAGGTTGAGAGGACCACCCCTCAATCTGATCAAGTGGAGCCCAGTTCTCCCAGGAGCAATGGCGAACTTCGGGGCCATACCTTTCCCAGCCTCTCGCACAGCTGGGCAGAGAGCTGGAACTCCTTGGCGTAGCTCAGACACTTCAGGGATAGCTTTGGCTCACTGCACTCCAAATAGGTTTTAGCCAGTTCCAAATACTCCAACTGCTTTTCCCTGGGAGAAAGGAAACAAAATAGTATGTCTGTGTAATGTTGACCTAACACCAATAGGTGTTAACCTGCTGCTCTCATTAGAGCAAACCTGAAATGATCCCAAGACGCTTACTTTGGGCTGACTTTCTTGGATTTCATGTTCAGGGCAGTATTGTGGGCCAGGGCCAACTTCTCCTTCTCAAACGCACCTCCTTTTTGGTAACATTTGGCTGCAACCTGGAATAGGCAAAAGGTTTTGATTCCCAGCAAGGAAATGGAGGTGACATACAGAACAAGAGTTAAAGCATGCATTACATGTTTATACTGACAAAACGTTGAGTCTCACCCCAGCCCAGTCTGAGAGAGAGGAGCAGGAAGGTGCAGGGATGCTAAAGAAAACAGCCTCAGAGGATAAAGCTCAACAGTATTACTAGCTAACACTTCACACTCAATAGTTCCTTTCAGAAATATCCAAGGAAAAGGTACAGAATACATATTTTTATAGGCCACCATAATAATACCTTTGTTTAATCTTCCAATAGTCACAAGCAAGAAGAATCATCATTTTATTATATATAGTAGCAGTCTCAGGTCAGAGCCATGGAGCAATTGGCCCAGTCACCCAGTGGTTTTTCTGGCTGACACAGTGGCTAAGTACAATGGCTACCTTGCAGGCTGGTGGAGGTAGAAATGAGGATAAAGATGGTATCACAACACATCCAGATCCTTGGGGCATGCAGATCGATGTTACCAGACGTTCTGACTATAAGGTGGGCAGACAAGTGTCACAGGGGAGTCAGCCTGCACCCTAATTCTTGACAGCAGAAAGCTGCTTTTCTAAAACAGGAATGCTGAAACCATGTCTCAAAGCACAGGCTACAGGGCAGAAAGTTCACACTTTGCCTAGCATGTAGACATTAGGTCTAAGTGTGGGCAAACGAGGGACTACGTGGCACTTACTGATAAAGTGGACAGGATGGCGTCTCTCCCGTCATGTTCTTTGCTCTGCCCTCCCCAGCCTCATGGACTTCCTTTCATTCCTGTGACCTGTGCCACACTCATTCCCACCACAGGGCCTTTGTACACACTGTTCCTTCTAATGGAAATGCTCTTCCATCCTTTCTCTGCCTGGTTAACTTCATTCATTCTATAGGCCTCAGATCAAGGTTCCCTTCCTAAAAGAAGGCTTCCCTGGCCTCCCTTTTCAGGAAAGTTGTTCTGGGAGCAGCTGGTCTCTCATCTGTGACACCTGCCACAGCTGGAACTGTGTACTGGTCTATGTGACTGTTTTGCTCACCATCAGATTCCTGAAATCTAAACATAATGCTTGGCCCACAGCTCAACAGGTATTTGTTGAATGAATGAATCTTGTATGGTGGTTCTGAAACATTCATTGACATGCAGCCAAAAACTCAATAAACCACCTGAGTCCTGAAGTCCTTTAGCGGGGTCAAAATAAAGTCAGGCGAGGAGAAGGCTTTTTATAACATTCTCATCTGTGCCGGCTCCCCTAAAAAGATTTTAGATTCAAACATTCAAAAAGTATTTTTAAAGGGATAAATAATTGGAAATCCATGGGCAACACATATGGGTAGCACCAGTAAAATTCTGAAGGGAACAAAGGGAAAGATTTTTTATAGCTTTCTAATTTCATACCCATACCTGCTTCCCATATCATCCCTTCCTTCCCTCCCTACCACCCACCTCCTGCCCCATTGAAAAAAACTCTTGGTTTTACAACAACAGCCAAATGTTCGGTATTTCTTTCTAATTATAACAAGGAGGATGGGCAGTGAGTAGTTTTGGGGTTCTGTCAACTTCTGTAGCTAAATACTACATATTTATGAAAATATTTTCCAGACATATCCAAACCTATAACAGTGCAAATTTTGTTTTCTCACCCTGTATAACAGATTGCAAGGGTGGTCACAGTCCTTCACTCCTCCCTATATCTGTCTAGATCCCTTTACAGTGTAACTTTGCAGCTTCTCCCATCAAGAGTACAGCCTATTTTCCCTCCCTTCCAATCTGAGCTGTGACTTGTTTTGGCCAACAGAATTCAGAAGTGACACTGGGCCAGTTCCAAGGCCAGGCCTCAAGGGGCCTTGTGTGTGTCTTCTCACTCTCTTTGAAGAGATGCCTGCTCAGGCATCATATGAACAAGCCCAGACTAGCCTGCTAGAGGATGAAGGACACATGATCCAGGAATCCTAGTCACCCCTACCACCCAAGCCAACCCCCAGAAGCAGACCTGCCTAGATGACTGGCAGCTGAATGCAGACACAAGCTGCCCAGCTGAGAACAGAAGAACTACTCAGCTAAACTCAGCATTGCCAACACACAGAACTGTGAGCTACATAAATGACTTGTTAATTTAAGCCACTAAGTTTTAGTGCTGTTAGGCAGCAATAAGTAGATGATAAATCCCAGATGTGAATTATTTGCCCTAGACTTAAACCATTTTCTCTGCCACAGCAGACAAAACCCCTCTGGGAACTGGGCTAATAAAATTTTGGGAATTTCTTCTTCTAACATGTCAGATATCAGACACCTCACACTGTGGCTTCTGCTAAGTCCTGACTTGTGACTCCATTGTCCTCATCAATTCCAGTACCTTCACTTGGGCCCAATTCCATGAAACTCCAGTGAGAAGAAGGATCATTAATTAGAGCAGCAGGACAAGGTCTCCAGAGAAATAACTGTCTCAAAACATCTGTTCAGAAGTGGTAAGAGAAACTGCAGACACTTTCCCCATAACACTTGAGGAGCTAGAGTTTCCTAACTTAAACAATGAGGTGTAGGAAAGAAAGAAAGTGATCTGTCCAAAAGCCAGATCCAGTTGCTCTTTCAAGGAAGGGTCACCTGCAGATGCAGGCATGGGGCCCTCCAGGTGCCTAGGGTAGTCAAATCTTATTTTTGTGTGGTCATGCCTGTGGTGTCAGACACTCCCCCTTCCCTCTCTTGACTGGTGGTACAACCTGCATCCCATAACAGGCTGGAATTGCCAGATAGGATTGTTCTCCCAGACTCCCTTGCAACCAGGATAGGGCATGTGACCTGGTACTGACTAATGAGATGTAAGAGGAAGACCACTGGGAACTTCACAATAAAAAGGAGATCCATGAGAAGAAAGTGCCTGCCCTTCATTCCTGCTTGGGATGCTACTGAGAGAATGGGGTATTTGGAGCTGCTGCAGCAGCCATTATGCAACCATGAAGGGGAACTTCTCTGACAAGTTGCAGATGACACAGGAAGAGACAGAATGAGACCGGGCCCATGCTGACTTTGTTAAGCTGCAGAACCAATCCTAAGACCAGACTTCCTGTTGTTATAATAGATTAAAACAAAACAAAAAACACTCTTTTAGTTGGGTGTCTGCAACTTGCAGGTGAAATCATCATTACCACTACTTCATGGGTAACACACATGCCATTGTGCCCCATCTGAGACCTTGTGATGCATAGGGATGCTGACTGCGGGGAAAGCAATGGGCCCTTTAATCTAGTTTGGACATTTTAAGAGGTCTATTACAGAGGTAACATTTCCTGGAAGAAGACTGCTCAGGCTCACTAAGATGGCTTGTAGCTGGAAATTGGTCAATGCAGTCTAGTGATAAAGCTTAACCTATGGCTCACCAGACTCAGACTGGAAGTACAATCTATGTCTGATCAACTCGAAAAAACAAACCAGAGCCCAATCTGATACTGTTTTAAAATGCAGTGTGATGACAGCAAAAGCTTTTAAGCATGGAATACAGGAGAGAAAGAAAATAAATGGAAGGATTCCTTGGAGAGGCAAAGGCCATGGGTCTCCATTTACCTATTGAGCACATGCTGGCACTTGGTCAAAACGAAGGGTTGTCATGCCTGTATTGACTGGGGAAGGAGCCGGAGAGGGAACTCTCTTCAGCTTGAGGTGACCTGATGCTTCAGAAGAAATAGCACAAGCACCATCCTGTGCTAGTGACAAATGCAATAGTGGGAAACCTGCCTGTGAGGCCTGACAAGGCCTCCAGTGACAAGGACCCCTTACCCCCGGCTCATAATCCAATCTCATACCTTCCAGCACTGGTGCTTGGCATAGTATTCTCCTTGGGCAATCCACTCCTCAGGAGTTGAGGTCTTAGCAAACATGCTATCATCAAAGTCTAAAATGAAAAAGAAAATCAAGTTATCTTCTCTGGGCAATCGTTTACTTAAACCTACTGTCATGGGCTGAGTTGTGTTCCCCCCAAAATTCATTTGTTAAGGTCCTAACTCCCAGTACCTCAGAATATGACTGTATGTTGTTGAGACAGGGCCTTTAAAGGTGACTAAGTTAAAATGAGGCCATTGGAGTGGGCTCTAATCCAGTCTGACTGATTAGAAGAGGAAATTAGGACACACAGAGACACCAGGGGCAAGTGAGCACAGAGGAAAGATGTGTGAGGATACAGAGAGAAGGCAGCTGTCTGCAAGCCAAGGAGAGAGGCCTCAGAAGAAATCAGCCTTGCCAATACCTTGATCTTAGACTTGCAGCCTCTAAAACTATGAGAAAATAAACTACTGTTATTTAAGCCATCTAGTCTGTGGTGTTTTGTTATGGCAGTCAGACCAGACTAATACTTGTGTTGCCTTTCTAGTATTTGCTTAAGATATATTTTAGCTTACCAAACCACACTGGTGATGGTATTGGAAGGAGGAGGTGGAGGGGAGAAAGGATGTAGTTTGGTTTTTGAATTCTGGTCTTCTTTCATTTTCTATGGCCACGAATCAGAAGACAGAGAGTAATTAATAATTCCTCCTTGAAAATCCAAAGCCAAGTAGCTTTTAGCAACTTCCCATCAGGGCTTTAGCAAGAAACAAGGTGACAGGATTTTATAGTATGTCCAAATGTGCAGACTGTGCCCTCATTATAGTAAATAAGTAATATGACACATTCCTGTTGGTGGACACAAACCATTATAAGGATCTGCTATCTGTCCTTTCTGTTATCCTCACTAGCCTGATGGTAACTGGATCCGTCCTCCCACCTGCAGCCCCCAGAGCATCATCAACAGTGGGTGACAATCCCTGCAGATTCTGAACCACAGATTCACAAAGTACATAAAAGACAATGAATATCAGAGCTGAAGGGATCAGAGATACCCAGGTCAATGGATATCAACTGGGAGGTTGGGGAAAACATGCTAGATTTGTTTAAAAAGTGCAAAAACACACATTAAGCCTCATAGCCTGATCCCTACTCTCTCCCTCTGCTAGTGCCCTGTAGCACTGTGCAGTGATGACTTCAAAGCATCTTATTCTGACTCCATGTGTGCTATTAGTGTTCTGGTGACATTTTATTCTCACAGCAAAACCCTATATTATCTAGGAACGGGGTTAGAGAACTCTACAGGTGCCATGTTGATGAAATCTAAATTTCATAGTCACTACACTCATCCCAAGTTCCCTTGCATAATGCGTAGGAACAGAGGCTCTGCAACACTTTACCATGTGCAACTTATATTACTTAAGACTGTACTTTTTCTTGCATCCTTAATGCTACCAAAACATAAAATTAATTGTAATCCTTTTTCATTTTAAATTTTTCATTTTAAAAAATTACCTATCATCTTGATGATCTCTTATAGTGGGTGCCAGAACATATTCTGGGAATAAAAGGAAAGGTGAGCTGCAGGAAAAATTGAGAATGACCATGCTACTGTTTTCCTTTTAGTTGACAAAGTAAAGGCCCAGAGAGAGAAAGCGGGACCTGAACAAGGTCATGTAACTACACAGGAAAATTTTTATGAGATGCTCCGTTTCTTAACTCCAAGCCTTCAACTTTTCCCATCACACCACAATAGCCAGGTCCTAGGAATAGAAATCTAATCCTGGTCCCCAACCAAGCCATCAGCAATAACCAGAAATAGCCTCCATAAAACCAGCTGAGAAATGCTCAGGAAACCAGCAATCCTCTCTACAATAGCCAAGCCCTGCTCCTTGCCCTCCCCTTAGAGAAGTTAACTATGACCTTGAGGAGCCAGCTCAATAACTCACCCTCAAGAAAGACAATAGTTTTCTCATTTTGAAGGGCTAATTATTTCTCTTCTCAGTTATGTCAGAAGACCTTCATTCCATTTTTAAATTAAGTAAGCATTGTAAATTTTGAAAATAATACATATGATGCTTTTTAAGCCCTGCAAACAGCTCAGAAGGATATAAAGGTGAAAGGTAAAAAGTGTCCATATCTACTCCACAAACTCACAGCCACCAGTCCTAACACCAGAAGTAACCACTATAAACCGTTCTGCATCAGAAATAATAGGTATATATATTTATTTACATGCATACTGTCCCTCCAAACTCTTGCTATTTAAACCCTTGTTCCCATAATCAGGAACTGAATACAGATAAGTCTTCTGATAAATCCCTTACTATCCAAACTCTCGGTTCTTCTTTTGTGAAACTCAGAAGCCAAACAGATTCAGACAATCTGTTATCCTTCACTGTCTGAACTCTCACTCTTGATATGCAAACTCAGGAACTGAATTGGGTTTGACAGTTAAAGACTTCAGTAGGTGTTTGTATATACATACATATACATGCATAAATATTCTATTCTGATAACATATACTGATATACACAAAAGCTTTTATATTTGCATTATATAAAGTTACTTACAAATTGGATCATTCTATACATACTGCTTTAAATTTTGCCCTTTTTTCATCTAATACATCTTGAACATCTTTCCATGTCAGTAAATGGAAATCTGCCCTATTCTTTTTAATGGTTTCATAGTAGTCCACTGAAAGAACTACATTTAGCCTTTTCCCCATTGGTAGATACTTAGGTTGTTTTAGTTTCTTGTAATTACAAACAAGGCTGTAATGAGCATACTTATACATGTATCTCTGAGATGTTGAACATAAATATCTCAGATTTCTATAAGTGAAAGTGTTGGGTCAAAAGGTATATGCAATCTTAATTTTGATAGATGTTGTCAATCAGCTTTCCAAAATCTCCTAGCAATTTGTATTCTCCCAATAGGGCCTATTACCTATAACTTCATCCAGGACCCTCACTTTTAAAGGACAAATAAAATGTCTTTCCTGAAGGAGTTAACCCTCCCAAGCCCACTACCACCATATTTTCCCACACACCTTAACAAATGAATAACAACTCTCATTTCTCAGAAGACTATGGAAAGAAAGTGATTTTAAAAAACTATACTTTTTATACCTGACCATAAGAACAATTGAGATAAACATGCTTCCTCCAACAGTGAGAATATTTCAATGAGATCTTACCTTTATTTTCATCTGTCTTCACAACTTGGACAAAATCTCTTCTAATGAAATACTTGAACGCGGGAGCCCGTTTCTCCCGGTTTTCATCAAAGATCCAGAGGTTGACCCGAGCCCGTGTGATGGCAGTGTATAGCTGCTTCAGCTCTCCATTGAGGAGCTAAAGATAATATCGAGGACAAAGATGATGAGCCTTTTGTCTATAGCTGCAACATGACACACGTCAATAGGCTTACTCTGATTTTGGCAAAATATAAAAACCAAATTTTGGAGAAGCACAGCACAGTTGGGAGCAGGGCACCAGGAGCTCACTATGACTGCAGCGTAGGTGAGCAAGGCTCTACTGAGGCTATGAGAAACTCCAGCCCTTTCCCACACCATCTGTACAGGATGACCCCTGAATCTGCCATAATTTTTCTTTTGCTTTTTCTGTCTTTGCTATAATTTTGAAATAATTATAGATTCACCAGAAGTTACAAAGCTAGCAGAGACAAGTCCCCTTCACTCAGTTTACCTCAATGGTTATATCTTACACAATTGCTGTGACTTATTTTTAAAAGTTAAACCAGTAATACACTTTTTTTTTTAGATGGTCTTGTTCTGTCTCCCAGCCTAGAGTGCAGTGGTGTCATCATAGCTCACTGCCACCTCCAACTCCTGGGCTCAACTGATCCTCCTGCCTCAGCCTTCCTAGTAGCTGGGACTACAGATGCACACCACCATGCACGGCCATACACTTCTATTGTAACTATTGTTAGTACTAAATTACTCAAGACCTACCCTATGGATTGCATCAAAATTTCTGAATAGAGCTTAGTTCCAAAGGTGACTGGAAAGTACAACCCTCCCCCTTCCACTTTCAGACAGCACCCACTCATCAAGCCCAGCTCTCTGCTGGGATCCCTGCCCCTCCCTTACCCATTTCCCACTCTGTTGCTGATGTACAGGAAAACCAGGCAAGTGCAAGCCTCCATTTTTTATCTCATCTTCTCATCTAAGCCTTGTTTACTGGTTCCATATCAAATAAGTATATTAATAAATGGCAGAAAGTCACCTTGTACATTTCTGGATTCACCGTGAGAGACCGGCCCTGAAAGGAGCTCCGCTTCTCCAGGGACACTTCAATCAATGGCCAGTTTTCCTCTCTGGAGTCAGATGATGCAGGTGTAAATGAGGAAATGATCTTCCATTCCTTGTAAGCCTGAACAACAACAAATTAAAAACCAACAGAATATGCTTTTGAACTGTACACACAGCCTCCCCAAGCTTCACAAAGAATTGTGTCCCACTTGGGAGCCAGGCTTTCAACCCCAGCTGTGAGGAAGGTCCATCTTGTGGTCTTAGAATGGATGGGAAGGCACTCAGGTTGCACAGGCAGGGATCAGGGAAGCTCCTGTGAAAATTTCCCAGACACATGGCCAAGACAGCTAAGAAGCCAGGCACATATGCCTACTTCTAGGAGGAATGCTAAGAGCCCAGAAATTTATTCTCATTGAAAGAATTTTAATAAGTAGAATGGACAGAGGAATCCATACCTCTTCTCAAACATGGTTAAGAGATACCATTTAGGATCAGCAGTTAAGACATATATAGCAGAATTTTCTAACTAAATTATTCAGCCAAGGATGAGAAAATTCAGGTGCTATGGGGTACACTGTGCAAGGTAGACTCTGAGATCAGACAGAAAAAATCCATATCTCAGTTTTTCCACTTATTAACTATGTGACCTTGGATACATTGTTTATTATCTTGCTCTGTAAAATGGGGATAATACTACCCAACATTTTTGGGAAAATAAAAACAGATAATCAATGTCAAATGTCTAATACAATGATAAATAGTTCATATTGTCCCCATTTTTCCTTTACCCAAACCTCAAAATCAAAGTGACTGTATAGACCAAGGGTTGCTAATTTTTTTCACTAAAGGGTCAGATAATAAATATTTTTGGCATTGCAGATTACATAGTCTTTTTTTTTTTTTTTGAGACAGAGTCTCATTCTGTTGCCCGAGTTACAGTGCCGTGGCATGAGCCTAGCTCACAGCAACCTCAAATTCCTGGGCTCAAGCAATCCTCCTGCCTCAGCCTCCCGAGTAGCTGGGACTACAGGCATGTGCCACCATGCCCGGGTAATTTTTTCTATATATTTTTAGTTGGCCAATTAATTTCTTTCTATTTTTAGTAGAGACGGGGTCTCAATCTTGCTCAGGCTAGATCTCCTGACCTTGAGCGATCCGCCTGTCTCAGCCTCCTAGAGTGCTAAGATTACAGGCATGAGCCACCGCGCCCAGCCTACATAGTGTTTCTTGCAACTACTCAACTCTGCCATTGTAGTGCTAAAGCAGCCACAGTCCATAAATAGATAAGTATGCCGTGTTCCAATAAAACTTTATTTGGGAATGCTAAATTGAATTTTTAGTAATTTTAATGTGCCATGAAATATTATTCTCCTTTGGGTTTTTTCCCAACCATTTAAAAATGTAAAAAACTATTCTTAGCCCACAAGCCATACAAAAACAGGCAGTGGGGTAGATTTGGCCAGAAGGCTTGATTTGCAGACCTCGGTAAAGCTGAAGTACCCACATTACATGCAGTATTTAGAATTAAAAATTCCTAAGAAATTTCATACTTTCCTGTGTCTTATGAGAGCAAGCTAGTTAACTCTCCTAACCTTTACTTGTCTTTTTATAAAGCAGTGATACAATTCATTATCTGCTTTAAGTTACTCCATAACTTGAACTATATAAATTGGGTTAAATTCCTTAAATACTGTCTATTAAATAGGAATGGTTACGCTACTAATCAATTATGAAATTAATTGCTATGTTCTGAAAAAAGATGTTAATCATGAAATCATTTAAGTAGTGGAAGGTTTAAAGAAAATCTTTAGGACATATTTATGACTATCCTCTCTGTGAAGCTAAATAGACAACTAAATTGTTTGCCAAGGAAAGTAGGCAGAAGACACAAGTACTTGACATTTCAGAGGATCCTCCTAGCAGGCAGCATGAAGTGCAGACTGGCTGACCTTGAAAAAGCTAGGGAAGCACATTGTATTTTAAAACTGCTGGAAGAAAAGCAAAGCTGCTCAGATGGCACATGACTGACCTGCTTCCATGAGTTAAACACATTTTATTTTCAAGATGATGCTCTTTACGAGGGAACACATGTATTTGTAGCAAAGATACAGGCCTGCAGCACTTGTGGCAATAAAAGCAACAGCATTTAAAAATCTTCCAGCTTCTTCTCTTGGGACCAAAGATTATGAAGGAAAAGGCTTAGATTTTAGTAGCAAGCCTACCGTTGACAGGCCTGTGCTCTAAGTCAGACAACCCGTAAAGGTTGTGGTTTTCAAAGTCCCTCCAGTCCCATTCACACATGAATGTGAAAGAAAGGAATTCCACAGGGCAGAGTATAAATGGCAGTCACCCTTCCATGTCCCCACAGGAGGACAGTTTGAGGATGATTGTAAGAATGATTGTCTCTCCCCCAAAGATGAGGAAACATCCTATAAGAGAAAGGTTTGGTGTAGCCATTCCAACTCAAAAGATGGCTCTGGTGACCACGTGGTTGAACAGGTAACAATAAATCCTCCAGAGAAAAGAATCACAAACCAGGGCAACAAGGACTCCCAACCCCACTCTCCACACATAAGGCCAGGAAACAGCTGCTTCAAAGAGAGTGCTTGCCTGAAACATAAATAAGAGGTGGGAAAAGAGGCCAGGGAATGAGAGAGAAGCTCCCCACAGTTCCCCATGGTCAAATAGCAATTATTGTTCAGCAGCCTTCAACCACTCACTGCAAAATAGCCCCAGATGAGCAGCCAGACCACGGAGGCTGGGGATATATGTGATCTGTCTTTCCTCTCCTTCTGTTAAAGTATTTCTTCTCATTTGTTGACTGACTCTTTTTGGTCTGCAGGTTATAAATAATAAAACAAAGGTATACTTTGTGCCAGGGAACACACGATCACATTAACGCTGGAAAGCACCACATCAAAAGTCTTTTTATTGTACATGGGATGAAGTGAATGTTAATAAAAAATTCAGTTTGGGATTGTTTTAATTTTGTGCAACTCACTGAGCCATTGGTGGGAGCATAGGGTTAAGATATTCAAGCTTTTGCCATTTCTAGGATCAAGGTAAGACAGAGTAACTGGATTTTTCTTTTACAAACAGAGCCAACCACAAGTTACAGATCCTTAAGTCTAGAGGTCCTTGAGCATCTTACTGGCACAAGCATGTAATTGGCACTTAATAAAGGACAGGAATAACAAAATATTACCCTTTCCTCTTTAAGGAGAGCCTCAGTCCAGCCACGACTGATGGAATTTATTATTAGGAAAAAAAGTTAGTCCTTAGAAATTAAAAATGGTCCCAGGGTTAATGAGTAAGCATCTGATTTTATTAGCAAAATTTAACAGAAAAGGAATGTACATAAGAAATGGCAATAATATGCTCACTGTGGACGGTTCTAGAAGCCAATTCACATGCAAGGCTTTAAAAGGATGGGAGGACAATGGAAACTCAAAGCATCTAAGTTTATCTCCAGACTCTGCCACCTACATTATGACTATGGGCAATTTACTTAACCTCAATGACTTTCTGCTTTATCTACAGAATGAGAGTAATAAAAATACATGTAACCTCAGAGGATTAGTGAAGTGAGACAATACATTCAAAAAGTACTTTACAAACTGTAAAGCACCCATAGCAATATTAGTCATAGGTTTTATTAAGGCAAATATGACATTAAAAAATGATGAAAAAAAAGTAAGAACTATATTTAAAGGCTCAGTTCTGGGGCAAATTTTAAGGTGTCAAAGCTGACAGTGCTCCTAACCTTGGTATAAAATAGCCCCTTCAGGCATGCACCATGTGCATTGGAAGTCTGCAACAGGGACCAGAACACAGCCAGCTAAGTCCCCAAAGAAGACCCCACAGCACAGTCAGCAGCCAGCCTGAGTCCCACCAAAAGACAGTGATACAAAGAAACCAGTGGCTAGAAAACCCATGACAATGGCCTTGAGTTAATAGATCTACCCATAATGAACTAAGCTTGGGGAGAAAACCCATCACAAGGACTAGGAGCCGAGTGAAAGCAATGGGCCAACACAGAAGTCACTCAGGGTCAATCTGGGGACACTTTCCCTGCCATCATGTGCATGGGCTGTAAGCAGTGGTAGTGAAGTCATGCCAGAAGGGGGCTCCCATGTAAAGCAGCTGTTCTGCTCCCCCAGATTACCTGATCCAGAGAGTGGGAATCAAGCTTCATTTGGCTTCCTGGAGTTGTCTCTATGTACTGACCTTGCCCGGTTCTGTCCTCATAGGGTGGACATTGCTAACCTTGCTTTCACTTGTAATGCTCTCCTTAGAGCTTGATCCAACTTGGGCATTCCTGGGAGCCAAGGATAACACTGGCTAATGAAAATTGTATACTGGCACTTGGGTACTAGGAATTCCGTAAAGACGAATTCAAGAGAGCCAGGGAAGGGCAGGGTACAGGGAGAACCAATCCATGACACACTGTGAAACAACCAACAGCCACTGTCAAAACCCACAGCTAAATATAAAAAAAACCCACACTAAATGGATGATGTTCCAAAATACAAGCCGGCACCTGTGACAAACTCTCTTATCCTCAGCTCCAAATTCTTGTGCCAGAGTGGAAGTCCAGATCACATATACATCCTCTGTGTGAAAAGAATTCAGTATAACATACCTCAGAATCAGTAAAAAAGTTGTAAAGGAGGACATCGTCAAATTCTAAGCCTTTTGCTTCATAAACTGTTAGCACAAGTGCTAACCCTAGCTCTTCTGGAATATTCTCTTTTGCCGTTTCATTGGCTACAAGGATTACCTGAAGAAAAACAAAACAAAACAAAAGAACATCAAATTCCACAAACAAAAACCTGGTAAAGTTCAGTCTGTTTCTACAGGAGGCAGGTAATATCTTTAAAGAGAAATGATCAGCATGAACTTGGTCATCCAGACCAGTGGAAATAAACATTTATTCCCTCACCCATCTCTGGAACTCACCCATTCTCCGGCAGGGGCTACTGAATTCTACCTTGTGCAATAAGGGTACTCTAAAACCTTTTTTCAATTGCAAACTACCTTTGATTTCAAAATATACAATCCCAAGAAGTTTACCTGGTGGGCTCCAAATTCAATGGGTTGGGTTTTCCTTTTATTCCCTTGTAGCAAAATTGCCAAGTCGCTTACACTACAAGACTCTAGGACAGTTGGCTTGGGACCATCAAAGAGGCCAGAATCCCTCGGAAGGCGATCAAAAGATTCTGGGAAATAGAACTGAAGTAAGTCTACTACTCCAGATGCCAGATTGAGGATTCCTGGGATAAAACAGAAAACACATGTCAGATATTGTATAACATGGCTGAGGTTTTTGGTTATTTTGGGGGTTGGGGATGGTTTTGTGTTTTTCCTGAGAAGCAGATTTGGGGGATGTATGACAGGATGTATGATTGCAAGACTATTTCCAGTTCCCACTGAATTATCACTGTAGCCCCAAGCTATACTACTATGGGTGCAGTGGATGACAGCAGGGATGTGTTGCTATGCTCAGAGGGTTTTGTGGGATCTCATTCTCAACCTATATTCATATTAGAGAAAATTACCTCACAAAGAAGAGTCGAGGCAGAAATGTAATCTAAACAATTAGAGCTCATATAAGGGGCTATTATAGCCTATGGTAAGAAAACAAGAATTACCCTGTCCCCTTCTCATTGGTGCTTACAGCACAAGAAGCAACATTGCCATGGTAACAGCAGTGCTGAATGTTAGCTGGGTACAGCAACCAAGGCCTCTGTCACCCCTTTTCTATCAGATTTATACCCAGTTGAGAGAGGACTACACTAAGAAAAACTGTCAGAGCAGAAGCGAAGATTTTCCAAAGAGCTTTTCTCCCTGGGTCCCATGCCTTCTCTAAGCCCTAAAGTGACATTGATAGTGACATTCACTGAATGCCTACCATAAAATAGGTACCTTCATAAAAATCATCCTGTTTAATGCCCCAAAACCAAATCCTCACAACAATTCAGTGAGACAAATGAGACAATTGCACTTTTACAAATGGATTCCAAGGTCTGATAAGTTAATGAACACCTCTAAGAGATGGAATTTGAAGCTGGATTGAATACAGATCTTCCTGGGTCTCTCCACTACTCTTAGAGGCCATGTGCCCTTTGCCTAATGCCCAGTAAAACACAATGGTCTAGGTAAAACACCATGAGATGGGCCTGTGTGTTCCCATTGCTATTATCAAACAGTAAAGATAAATTTTACTATCCAATACTACTATTATTAAGAGTATACAATGTAAAGCAATCATGAACACAAGTGGAAACTGCTAAATCTAAGCAAATCAACTGGTACTGTGGTCCCCTCCCCATCAAGATCTAGCAAAAGCCAAAGATCTAGCTATATTAATGAAAGAATCAGAAAAGGGCATGAAAGTGTTCACTGCAGTGGAAAAACTGAAATCCACTTAAATGTCCTTCTAGGGGACTAGATAAGTCATTTTTGATAAAACCACAACAGTTCAACCATAGAAAGGAATGAAGGGCTAATACATACTATAACATGGATAAACCTTAAAAACATTATGCTAAGTGCAAGAAACCAGACACAAAGGCCACGTAGTGTATGATTCCATTCATATGATATGTCCACAATAGGAAAATCCATAGAAACAGAAAGATGAGTCATTGCCATAGAGTGGGAGGAGGGGGGCAATGAATAGTGATTATTATAGTTATGGGGTTTTTGGGGGGTGGTGAAAATGTTCTGGAATTAGATAACGGTGATGGTTGTGCAACCTTGTGAATATAGTAAAAACTACTAAATTGTGCATTTCAAATGGGTGAATTTTTTGCTATGTGAGTCTCAATGTATGGATTAGAGTTCCACATTATCAATATGTTTATGAAATCTCAAAAACATTAGACAAAAATCTACAGTTGCAGAAGGATATGTCAGGCATGATCCCATTAAATAAAGTTTCTAAATATGTGAAATAATACTCCATATTGTTCATGGATACTTGTAGGACATAGGAGGTGAATTTATTAGTATCTATAAATTATAATGGAAATATTCTGGCATTGGTACGTTATTTAAACCCTCTGTGCCTCAATTTCCTCCTTTGTAAAATGGGACTAATGCCTACCCTGTAGGGTTGGTGTAAAGATTAAGCATAGGTGCTATATGTAAACTGCTTAGCATCATGCCTGGCACAGAGAAGGGGCATAACTGAGATATAAATTAAAAGTACCTCAGTGTGTGTTAGCTCCCACTATCTCCCAACCCTCTTTGTTTTGTTTCTCCTTGGGAGAAAAGCTGCTTTAAAAATTAATGACTTGTAACTGGTATATTACTTTATATAGAATAAGCAGATATTTCCAAAGTTTTTAAACAAAAGTTCTCAAACAGTTTAAGTGTTCCCTTGAAATGTTTTCATGTCATGGCAAGCTCCTTAAGATATAATTACTTAAAGCTCCATTTCTACCCAACCATAGATTAAATTATCAACTTAGGAATGAGTGGTAGCAAGACCATAAGATAACTTGTTGATGAGTATATTTACTAACAAACTCCAAAATACTATCCTTACTTCAGCTGCAAAAGCCTAACAAGAATTAGCCTGCAGCTTCAAAAGTAGCCCAAGGTCTGTGCCAAATCACCACCAGTAATTGAGCCCAAGGCCTGGACCTACCTGAGTGGGACCTATAATTCTGGTATAGCTGGTGGATCTTCTTGGGCTTCCGGACAGCACACTGCTTGTCTATGTTGTTTCTGCTGGCATAGTGGAACAGAGAGCGCAGATCGCTGAAGCGAAAGGCCACACCCTTCATGATGCTCTGGGCCGTGTCCCCGGTGAGGAACATGGCATTGGGGTCGTTGATGCATTTCATCAGCAGTGCTAGCTCAGCTTGAGTAAAGTCCTGAATCTCATCACCGTAGAGCTCGTGGATGGACCATGGGAGTACCCTGAGCTTGGACAGCCTCCGGGATAGGTTGTACAGAACATCTTCCTCATCAAAATAACCTTTCTGGGATCTGATTTGCTGATATACACAAAAAAGACTGTAGATTTTGCTCCGGTCTTCCTTGAAATTGGGGGACCGTTTCCTTCCTAATTTCTTATATGCTTCTTCAGTGAGTCTCCCCTGGGGACAGCTGAGGGCCTCAAAAGAACCCTTCAAAAAAGATTTTATTTCTTTCCAAATCAGTGCAGGGTTGTAGGAGGTCTTCCCTTTGACCATTTTGGGCCATATTTCATTGGTGAACACCTCAAACGTTACGTACACCCGGGGGTCACTGTCACCTGCACGCACTTCTGCAGTTTTATCCTCCTCACTGTAGTCCCCGTCCACCTCAGCCTCCTCCTCATCCTCTTGCCAATTGGGAATGGGCAACTCTTCCTGCGTGGACCATCCTACAATGGTTCTTTTCAAGCTTCCATCTTCATTTCTCAGGAAAAATGGTTTGGGCAGAGAAGCATCAAGCAAGAGGAGCAGCTGTTTGGAAGTGACAAACAGAGGAAAGTTCTCGTCCCTCAGGTCCTGGAGTTTGTGAATGTTGGGTTCCAGTGGTCTGTAGTGACTAGTAGCCTTGGTAGACTTGGAAAGCTCAATGAAATTCCTTTGTACCTCCTGGCACAGGACGTGGTTCTTGGTCACGAAGATCTGATGTAAATGTTCCAGCTGGTGGGGATGTCCTGGTGTACATACGTCTGCTGCTTGGCTGACCCCCACAGGCTCCACACCAGCTCCGCCTGCACAGGCTTTGTTCTCTTGCCCCTCATGTATGCTGTCTGCTGTTTTCATTTTGATGGAAACTTCCTCTTCCTCATCCTCTTCCTCCTCCCCCCCACTTGGACCCTCTTTTCCAGGTTCCACTTCCAACTTTCTCTTTGGCAAGATCTGTTTGTCCAGTAACGGGCTACCTGCCTGCTCAGCCTTTTCCCAGTAAACGTGGAATTTCTTCCACAACCTGTACAAGCAGCAGGTTGTCTTCCCAGTGCCACTCCGCCCAATGAGGATGATGGGCTCCAGCGGCCTGGGGTTGAGGTCAATCACTGCGTACTCCAGCTCGCCCACCCGGAAGGGGTACTCCACCGTTGCTGTCATGTCATTGAGGATGTTGAAGGCCATGTTGGTGCTGAAGCTGTGGAACTTCATGATGTTATACTCTGTCTCCACTGCACTGGCTGGGGGAAAGTACTCGGGATCAATATGCTCCCTGCTCTTCTCTGCATCTGTGTCCTCTACATAGCAGCGGGGTATACGCTTTTGGATTTTCATGTTAGCTGACACCTGGCTTTTGTTGATACCTTTAAGCTTCTTCCTTAGGACACAGGACAAGCCCCGGTTGTAGGCACTACAAATGGCCCTGATGGAATCGGCCAGTTTGCAGTGATCTAAAACAATGTCCCAAATCCGGATGATTTCTGTGTAGACTCGCCCCGACTTCTCCATAGAGTATGTGTTCCACTCTGTAGCAATGATCTTCTCTGGGTTCTCACTGCATCGAGGGGAGAAGTCGATAGCAAGCTCCCACAGCATCCGGGCTCCTTTGTCCAGCTTAGCTTCAAAGAGCTGGATGTTTCCTTTCAGGTGCTTCAATCGCTTCTGCAGGCCCTGGGTCCACTCACCATTCCCCAGCTGCTGAATGGCAAGGATAATTTTCTTCTTTATGACCTTGGTCATGACCTTACTGGACAGCTTCTTCAGCATTTCTGAAGTGCACTCAACCTCCCAGGTCATGTTATCAAAGTCCTGGAGGCAAGCCTCGATCTCCTGCATGCTCCAGTCACCCTGATCATCACTGCCCTCCCTCTGTCTATTACCAGCAGGAACGAGCTGCAAGGCCCCAAGGCCAGCCTGAGCATGTCCTTCCTTTGCCTCAGGGACAGGAGGATTGTTCCCAGTACAGTCAGAGCCCCCGGCATCCAGGGTTTGCTGGAGCTCATCTTTCTTTCCTTCCATGCCAGCTCCTGTTTCCAGCAGCTCAGAGCACTGGGGACAGTCCTCTGGGACAGATGTATCCACTTCAACCTTCTGAATCAAAACTGTGATGTCCTGCACTAGGCGATCTCTCAGACAGTGTGGCTCCTTCCTGGTCACCTGGGCATCTGGGAGAGTCTCCCAACTGTCAGGGACTGCACCTCCTTCAGATAAGGTTATGACAGTGGTGCTGCATGGAGGTGATCTGAAAGAACCCTGGGACTTAAGCTGAGACATATGACCAGGGGCAGCAGACCTTGGAGGTTTCCCCAGGTGAGCAGCAGGGTCCTGTCGGCTTCTCCGCTTGTTCTCCATCAGAGCTTTGTTCCAGGCCAAGAGCAAAGAGTCAGTCTTCTTAATCCGGTGCCGTGCATCTTTGCCCTCTTTGTTTTTCAGGTTGAAGTTAATGTCAAACTTTACCAGCAGGTCTATCAGCTTCTTCGTGCGTTTCAGCATGCCTTTCTGAAAGAGGATGTGCATCAGCGTGTTCCCATTGCTATCCTGGATGTTGGGGTTGAGGTAATAAAATTCGGTGGGATTGAACCAGAACAGATCCAACAGGTAACTAAGAAAGCTAAAACCGATGTCAGCTGAAAGACAGAAACAGAATGCTGTGAGTGCTGAGCCACTCTTCTTGAGGGAGAACAGACCCTGGGTTTGAGAGACATGCCAGCCTGCAGCATCTCAGAACTCTGGACTCCCCAAAATAACTGATATCCATTAAATAACACAATGGTTCTCAACCAAGGGCAATTTGCTCCCCAGGGGACATTTGGCAACATCTGTAAACATTTCTGATTATCATGACCAGGGTGGTGCCACTGACAGCGAGTAGGCAGAGACCAGGCATACTGCTAAATATCCTACAATGCACAAGATAGCCCCTTACAACAAAGAATTATTCAGCCCAAATGTTAATAGTACCTCTTGAAATAGCCTTGTAATATTCTGGCAAGATCCTTTATGTCAGGATCCTTGAAAATGGCGTAAATGGAAAGTTTTTGTCAGCTACCAAAGGCCAACTTTGGAACTTAAGAATTCTCAATCAGTCCACCCTCACCATTCACCATGATGGTCACTACTTCCCATCACAATACAGGTGAAGGCCAGGAGATGTGGGCCTTTTTCATATCATTTGTTTTCTCAAAAGGAAAGACCAAAAAGCATAGCTTCAGTTCTAATATCCAGCTTCCCCCTCAAGGAAAAGAGCACTTATAAAACAAAGGCTTACCTTTCATATCTAGAAAAATGTAGAGTGCTGCATGCAAAGGAGTATCACCTTCTGTTAGAGAAATACCACGGGCATCTGCACCCTTGGTCAAGAGGAGAAAAGCCAACTCAAAGTCCTTGTGTTTCAGGCAGATGACAAGCGGTGTCTCCCGGCTCTCCTGGAGACCCTCAGGCGAGGCTGGGAGAGGGCAGAAGGGAAGGGCACTGTGAGCTACACCCCTGTGAGGAGGCACAGCCTAGCTTGCCTGATGAGGGAGGGGCCACTTCAGCCATTCAGTTACAAGGGAAGAGTTAATGCAGACCTGACTTCCAAGATCCTCTGACCACCACACTTTCTGGGAGACAAAGGCTTCCCAGAGTCCTCATGGTGAAAGCCCGGCTCCTTAAAGTGCCCTGTGTGTGGGCCATGCCCTAACACCTCTCCAGCTCCCCATCTTGTCCCACCACAGAAGCATAGTTCTGACCATCAGCATTGCTTTGCAGTGAGGACAGGGCATGAGAATAACTGAAACCCCAATGCTTGACTAACACTATACCTGACACACAACTGGTGTGAGCACACTTTCTACACCCTTGCTCCTCCCCTGAACTTCCATCTTCCCTGATGCCTCTCCACCCCCACATTACCTTCCTATTAGCTTAGTCCACACAGCCCCTCTGCACTGAGGCTCCCTGACCATCACCAGAAGGCAGACCCACCACTGCAGATCTGCAGCTCTCCTGCATACACCTCCAGCAGCTGTACATTCACCTCTGTGGACTCAGTTCCTAGCAGCTGATCCTGGGAGGTGTTCTATAAGTGTTCACTGAATCAAGGAATAAAACAGGAATTCCAAAGCAGCTATAGTTTCCAGGCAAAGGAAGTAACATGGCATGAAAAAAAGGTTTGAAGAAATAAATTGGAGAAGCCACTGCATCTACCTTCTGAAGGCTGTTGGTGGAAGCAACACATAAAGGCTTTGCACTGTGTATGGCACTTCGAGGGCTGAGGACCAATGTGTTATTGCTCCTTATGAAGGTCATTTCCCCTTACAGGGCAGAGCAAGCAGAAAACCATACAGCCAAAGTAATCTTTCAAAAGCCTGCATTCATTGACTCATTTAATATTCAAAACAGGCCTAAAAGGGACTATCATCATTCCTATTTTACAAATGAGGAGATGAAGGCATAAATAGCATGCCCAGGGCTGCACAGTTTGTGGTGGCATTAGTGGAAGTGTGAGGGACGGGGTGGGAGAAGGTTGGTGTTTCTAATTAGTTTGAAAATAAAACTCAATCAAAAAAGATGTCTGCACACTCCAGACACACACCCAGCCCTGTAGGACTGTTCTGTTTAAAGCAACAGATGCTTCTACTCACCAATTATTTGGCTATTTATTTAAAATCAAGCATCTCCAATCCTCAACTGTTGATTAGAAAAGAATGCCACAAGAGTTGACAAGGATACACACAGCACATCCTGTGCAGGGACAAGTCTAGCCAGAGGTCAGGAGGAGATGACCACTGTGGGCTAAAACAGAGCCAAGGACCCTCCACATAACCTGATTTCTCCACACAAAAGAAAAAGAGAAGTGGGGGGGCAGGGAGAGGTGAATAACTGGAATTCACAAAAATGCAGAGTTCCTATGGGGCACTCATTGGGCTGTGACCTCCATTACTGTTTCAAAACAAGAAGATACAGGTGAGAGTATGAAGTAGAAAGTCATGGGGTCTCCAACAGCAGAGGAAAGGCAGGCAGGCCTGGACTCCCCTGTCTGGACACCTTAGAAAATTCTCCAATGCTTAACATCCAATCATTCTCACCTCCACCGTCTATCAGGCAGCCCAGGAGCTGAGTCCTCCGCCGGTCCCAGGAGCAGAGGTGGGGGATGATGGTACAGATGTCTAGGTCTGACAAGTTGCAGTCTTTGATGAGGCAATCTCTAAGCGGTGGCTTCCCGCTTACTTTGCCAGTCAATAGCAGAAGCACTTCTGGCCATTTCTGTTTTTCCAGTAAGAACTTGATGAAGGTGTTGGCACAGTCTCGATTAATGTCACAGACCAGGTCAGGAGGAATTTCTTTAAAAATAAGAATAAAGCACATTCCAAAAATATTCATATGATTTCTCTTCCTCCCTCAACTACATCCATACATAATTAACATGGATTATAGGTCAGTATTTTTAAGCACTGGGGAAACTATAAACAAATAATTAATTACTTTAGGCATGTTAGGTAACCACTCGTGAACACCAGTGTAAGCACTGACCTTGAGACTTCTTGAGAAAGTTAGAAATGCTCTATAAAGAGTACAAAGCCCTGCCTAGGGGACAGATGATAATTGTGTCTTAAGGCAGAATATTTGAGTTTAGGGTAGTCTATTGAGATCAAAAGGGCAAAAGCCTGATTTAAATTTTGTATAATATTAACAGTATGTCCTGCTTAATAAACATTAAAATACAGGGAGATACTACAAAATAATTAAAAAGTTGAGAGTTGTGGGTTAATGGTTAGAGGATGGTATAGCCCTCAATTCTTAATTTTTTATCATGATATATAAGTGTTTCCGATCTTTGATGTCCAGAGACAGAATAACTGTTATTCCATTTTATAATGCTGGTGAATCTTAAGGGTGGAAAACTTTTTAAATAGATCTTCAGTAAGCAGATGGTCAAATTTAACAAATAAAAATATAGGATGCCAGTTGAGTTTGAACTTCAGATGAACAACAAATTTTTTGTGTAAGTATATACATGAAATATTTAGGACATATTTATACTAAATTATTCATTGCTTCTCTGAAATTCAAATTCAACTGGGCATTCTGTATTTTGTCTGGCAACACTACCAGTAAGAAAGCAGGGAGGGAGAGCAGAAGGGGAGAAATCAAGGATTACCTAAATAAGAGCAACTTGATTTGCATTTGCTAGTTTTTGCTTCCCATTGTTTGCTAAGTTTTCTAAAATGAATATTCATTTTAATATTTAAAATATTCATTTTAAAATAAGAAAACATTAAATATAGGCTAGTCTATCATCTTATTTTAACAGGAATAAGAATAAAAGTATCAAAGGCAAACTTTTAAAATAGGCATTTGCAATTTTTGTTCCCTGGGATCTATTTGCTCATCTTCTGGTAACAATACTCTCCCACCCTCCAGCACTCTCTGTTAAGGTAGGATGGGACAGGGCAGCACATAATTTGGACCTAAGCCAATCAAGACTCTTTATCACCCTGACCACAGATATTGGGTTCAGAGGTACACACTGTAATCAAAAGTGAAACCTCTGATGTTTATTCAAACCACTGAGAGAGAGATGGAACCACAAGTCTGGAAATGCTGCACAAGTCATAAATTAGAATCCTCATTTTCATCTCCATAGAAAGTCTGAGATGGAAGCCAACCAGAGGATAGCTGAGTTGAAAGATGGGAGATAATGTGTCCTAATGACATTGGTTAAATACCTGAAGCCAGCTGTACCTGAAGCTAGCTCTGATATTTCTATCATAAGAGTCAAAAAAGTGACTTTTGCCAATTTAAGCCATTTGAATCTGTCTCTTCCAGTAGAAACTGCACTGAAATATCAAAACCTATGGCCAATTAAGGATACAAAGAGGAGAGAAAAGGAGAAAAATAAAGAGAAAAAAAAGGTTTGTGAGATTAGAGACCTACCCAACTCTGGAATAGAATTGGGGAAAAGGCCTTCAGTAAAGATACAAAGAATAGGGAATAGAGAGGAAAAGGAAAGTAACCTAGCCAAAGTGAGAGAAAGAAGAACCCACACCAACACACACAATATCCTACAGAGAAATAATGAAAGCATGGGAACACAGACCAAAGACACAAAGGACATTCAAGAAGTAGCATTCCCATCTTGTGGGCTTTACAAGATTTTTACCATATACCAATAAGTCAGGTTTTATTTTCAGAACCCTAAGGATAAATAAAGACAGTCTTCATGGGTCATGGGTCAAATGAAAACAAAGGCTCCCTAGGTGTAGTTTGCACATATTGGCTGTATCTAATAGATCCCACCCAAGGTGGCCCCATCCTAGAGACTTTTATCTTTGTGCTTTGTGCTATTTATATTTGATCCATTCATATCCAAGAAAGAAAGGCCAGTCTGACAACCTAGCCTCATCTCAACCTACCCTAACAGCTAATGAGTATTAGCATTGTATACACAGGATGTTGGACTAACTGTTCTGCATCCATTATCTTATGATGTTAGTTCCCCAGCCAAGGCAGAGGGGATGAAGAAACTGAAGCATAAAGAGAATAAGTAATTGGCTCAAGGTCACAGATCTGATAAGTGATGGAGCCAAAATTCAAATGCTAAACTCCATGCCTTAAATACTTTCATCTGCTGTATACCCTGAAAAGTATTTTTGGTTCCTCTGGCCATGGCTTCATACATTCTTTATAAAATTGAGACATTTTAGCTTTATGTCAATTTCAAAAAAAAAATGCTAAATTTTACCTACTTAGGATTTCTGGAATCTTCCCTAATTATCTAAATTTTGTCAGCCAAAGTCCTCTTCTAGAAGTTTCCCGGTTTCCCCATAATGAAAAAAAGGAAAATTCAATTCTACAATAACTTTATTCTCCAATATTAGCCAGAATCTATACGAGACAGAAATCTGTGGTATTTAAAAAATGACAGTATATACAAAGAGTAATTCTAGTAGAATACAGTAAAAACTAGTAACAAAGGTTACTGGGGGTGGGATTTAGAGACTGAAGTTCAGGGGTACATAATAGACTTTTCACTGAAGAATATTCTGTGCTGTTTGAATGTTTTACATGTAGATACATTATTTTATTTTTAAAAATTAATTTTTAAAAAGATATTAGAAAAGAGTTTCAATGGACATAAACATCTTTAACACAACTGAATGTTGTGAAAAAAATTACCTTGCAGAGAAGAAAGGAGGCACAAGAACCTCTGAACTACCTCTTGCTTCAGGAAGTTTTTATGCAATAACTGGTTTCCTGAGTTCATGTACTTCACCAGCTGCTCCGAGGCCCTCCTGAAAACGTCGCTCTCACTAATGGGCCCATCGCCATTGCTGAATCCTACAAAACAGCACCAGGTGATGCTTCCGAATACAGAAATTGCAGCTGCAGTAGATCGCAAAAATAACCACAATTCTTCACCCCTCCAGGTAACCACATGCTTTGCAATGTGACTTTGCTGCTCCTCCCATAAAGAAGTGATTCTGGCCTGGCTTCATGACTTGCTGTGACCAATAAAATGCAGTAGATGTGATTTTTTGTGCTAAGAAGCCTTGTGTAGGTCCACTGGCTCTCTTGAGACACTGGCCTCTACCATGTGAACAAGTCTATAGCATGCTGAGCAATAATAGACAATACAGAACAAAGAAAAATCAGCCTAGTTGTCCAAACTGAGGCTGCATAAAAGTGAAAGAACCCAGCAAAGACTGCAGACACTTGAAGGGGTTCAGGTAAGGCCATAAGAACAGCCCAGACAAAATTGCTGACCTGGAAGATCATAAGCAAAATAAATGCTTGTTGTCTTAAGCCACTAAATTTTGGGGTTATTTTGTTATTCAGCAATATATAATTGATAGAACAATTCAGGGAGTGATAGCAGGAAGACAGCTTAACGCAACGGCAACATCCAACTATGTGCCAGCCACCCAAACTTCTACGGCTTATAGGCAAGTAGAAAACATCAAGTTAGTAAGGAGTCATCTCTCTGCCTAACAAAGGAAAAATGGTATCCCCTTGGTTCAATTTATTTAAGAAAGTAGTCATCTCATGACGAGAAAACACCTCCTGATGAAGTGTTAAAAAATGACAAACTCTTTATTTGGTATCAGATTATACATTCAGAAAGCATTCTTAGTTAAAATGGAATCTTACTGAAAAGATAGGGGAGCAAAACTGGATTATTTTTTTCCACACCAAATGAAAACTGCCTGGCCCACAGTAGAAGGGCTATCATGATTATGAAGAGATGACTGAACATTCAATGTCATGTTCTATCAGAGTGAGAACACTTTAAAAGAGATGGACTTTGGAAAATGGGAAAGAAATTAAAAGTATCCTATCTTTATTCAGGTTCCCCAGCAGCAGACCCTAAGTCAAGGATTTGTGTGCAAGTAGTTTATTAAAAATAGGAAGGGCCGGGCGCGGTGGCTCACGCCTGTAATCCTAGCTCTCTGGGAGGCCGA
>VBSM01000813.1:305544-344482 GCA_008086735.1 Cheirogaleus medius | reverse complement strand
AAAAAATAGGAAGACCAGTAAGGGAGTAGGGTAAGTAGGATAGGGGTGGGTGAGGAAGCCAAGCAAGTGTGTGTGCTCCAGCAAAGTCCCACAGAGGGTGGCCTCAGAATGATCCCACAGGGAAGCTCTGGAGTATAAGTCATACCTCATAGTTGTCACCAGGCAAGGCAAGGGAAATGGGCTTTCATATGGACTCACATTTATCAATCACTGACTACAGGCTGCTTTAGGAGAATGCAAATTACCAGGCACTTCTGGTTTGAAGGACCATGAACAAAACAGTCTTCATACGCCCAAAGACATTCCCTTGAGAACAAGCCTTAGGTGCTAGATTTTCAAAGTGAACGCATACCAATTATTAGGGAGCACACAGAAATGGTAAAAGGGATCCAAGGAGATCCAGAAAGAGCTCCATTATCTGCTACATCTTCTGATACACATCTGATCACATTTCAACAAATCAAGTCAAAACGGCCGAAACATACACATACCCACTTCTGGGGCAAACATTCATTGCTCTCTCTAATCAAGAGAGCTTCAGGTGCCAGGCAGAAACAGGATCCACTATCACACCAACCTCCAAAGAGAAAATGATAATCATTTGGCAAAGGAAGACCCATATCACCTTAGCTGGAAACTCACTCTGAGATGAAAAACATGTGTGGTGTAACAATATCTGGCTTGTACTCCTGGACTGTGCCCTCCCACCTTCACCCTAAAATAACTATGAAGGCACAAAAAATAACGAAAACTCACAGTACAGAAGAAATAGTACCCTTGGTAAAGGAGATATCAAGCTTCAATATCAAGCTGATGGAAACTTGCTGCTTGTCTCCCTGCACCATGCCACCAAAAGCTTTTCGGAAATATCATTCTTCCCACAGGAAAATTAGTTTAATATAAAAGTCTCATGAAAATAAATAGAAATGTACCAAGTACAAGAACACAGACAATTAGATGCAGCTGTATAATAAATACATGATTACATGGTTCAGACTAGTTAAGAAGGCAGTTATAGATCAGAGAAAGCTCCAAACATCAGGAAAGAAATCAAAGAACGATGTAGAAGGAAAGTTGCTAAATACTGACAAATGGTATCCCTGGGTAGGAAGGCTGTGGGTGATTTATTTATTTCACTAAACTTTTCTGGCTTTTTTTCTAAATTTTCTGTAAGCTTAATAAGAGACAAAAGAAACATCAGGATACAAAGTAGCTTATACATTATAATCACAGTTTTTTAAAAGATGACTATCTAAGTACTAAACAACAAAAGACTGAATAAAAATATGCCAAAGTGCAATTACAACAAATTTTGTTTTTATATAAAACTATATTTTTACAAATTTTCTACAATGATCCTACTTAGCAAATACCACGAATAACATTTCATTCAAGGTCATCTCATTATAACATTGATGAGAAAACAAATCAATTCCCAGCAAAGGCCGCTGTGTGGAGTTTACACATTCTCCACATAGTTGTGTGGGTTTTCTCTGGGTACTGTGTTTCCTCCTACATCCCAAAGATGTGCATGTTAGGTGAACTGGTGTGTGTGTGTCTAAATTGCTCCAGGATGAGTGAGTGTGGGTATGTGAGGGAAGAAGTCATATTTTCTAAGTATCCTTTCTGTTAGCATGTTCAGACTCTTGAGTATAGCTAGAAAGTGATGGCACACAGACCAAACTTAGCTTGACAAGTGTGTGTGTCTTGAATATAGTTTCATCATGTTTCTAAAACAATAAAAATCAAAAGGAAATGAAATCAGTATGTTAAAGAGATATCTGCATTCCCATGTACATTGCAGGATTATTTATAATAGCCAAGATATAGAATCAATCTAAGTATCCATCAATGGATGAATGGATAAAGAAAATGTGGTATGTGTATATATATATATAGTGTGTGTGTGTATACACACATACACACACACACACACACACACACTGGATAGTAAATATCCAGCCTTTAAAAGAAGGAAATCCTTTCATCTGTGACAACATGGATGACCCTAGAGGACATTATGCTAAGTCAATTAAGCCAGGCACAGAAAGACAAATGCCATATAATCTTACTTATATGTGGAATCAAAAAAAGTTGAACTTACAGAAACAAAAAGTAGAATGGTGATTACCAGGGGCTAGGGGGGAGGATCAGGGAGATATCTGTCAAAGAATACAGAATTTTCAGTTAGACAGGAGGAGTAAGTTCAAGAGATCTAATGAACATAGTGACTATAGTTAATAACAATGTATTTTATTCTTAAAAATTGCTAAGTAGATTCTAAATGTTCTCACCACAAAAAAATGAGAAGTATATGAGGTAACAGATATGTTAATTAGCTTGATTTAGCCATTCCACAATGTACCTGGAATAACATTCCTGGAGTAATGGTCCTCAAAGTCGTTTTTGTTCAATGTCCTTTTGTTATAAACATTGATATCCTGGCAATGTCTGTGTGGAGTTTGCATGTACTCTCCTTGTTTGTGTGAATTTTCTCTGGTATTCTGGTTTCCTCTCACATCCCAAAGATGTACACATTAGGTGAATTGTTGTGTCTCAGTTACCCCAGTGTGAGTGAGTATGGGGGTGTGTGTGCCCTGCAATGGGATGGCCTCCTGTCCATGGCTCTGACTACCTAAAATCCTAAACTGGAATCACTGGGTAAACAATTATCTTACTTGTTTGTATTAATCATTCTTAAATGTATATATTGCTCATATTTATTTCAATGTTTAATATTAGAATTGTTTTGGTCTTTATAAGTTTGGTAATGTTTTTGTGACAGGAATATGCTTTAGGAACTTAACTCTTGTTTATTTATATTAGTTAGCTGATGATAAAACTGGTTTCATCATGTATCATTTTGCTTAAAGTTACAGTTTCCAATTACCTAGTGACATCTTTCTAGAAGTTATGTGAGGACTTACTGTACATATAAGCAGATTTGACATTAAAAATTAAAAAGATCTAGCTGGGCATGGTGATTCTCACATGTAGTCCCAGCTACTCGAGAGGCTAAGGTGGGAGGATCGCTTGAGCCCAGGATTTCAAGGCTGCTATGATCGTGCCACCGCACTCTAGCCTGGGTGACAAAGTAAGACCCCATCTCTTAAAAAAATTAAAAAAAGATCTTCAGAAGTTGCAACAGTGCTTGGAAGTATTAGAAAATAGAAACAAACCATTTCAAAAAGAGAGATCTCATTTTCGCCCAAAATCTTCCTCTCAAGCTATAAAAGACAAAACTCTTAAGTTTTATTATACACATTTTTTATCAATTTATATCTATATACTCATCCCATTTTTATAAAACAAAATAAAAATGTATAACCCTAAATGCATGTAATAAATCTAAATTGCAAAAATCACAAATAATTTTTATAGTAGGTGGGTTTATGGAGAATTTTTTCCTATATTCATAAATTTTCTTAAAAATTAAAATATTGGTTTTATAAAAAAAAATGATGATGAATATCTTGTAAGTCAATACCCCATGCCTGCATATACTGAAAATGAGCATCACCCTGGTGCTGAGCACAGAACAGAAAGCAGCTAGCTCCCCACTGGAGGACCAGAGAAAAGGATTCAGAGGCCTGGATTTGAACACACTCAAAGAAAAAGCCAATCACTAGTGAATCAGAGAGGAGATCACAAACAATTGTGAAAAAAACAAAGGCTCCAAACTTACTGTTTTTGGTCCTAAGGAACAAGCTGAATAGCAACAACAGCTAAAGAAAGTGGACATGTTGCCATCTGGTGGTGACCATGAAAGGCAGGTAAAGACAGTTCTATAATCTTGACTATTTAGAATTAAAGCCTTGCTCCTCAAAGTGGTTCCTGGCATCCCAAGGCAGCTGGTAAGAAATGCATAATCCCAGGTCTCACCCTGAACCTGCTGAATCAAAATGTACATTTTAAAAGGCTCCCAAATGATTTGTATGCATGTTAACTTGGGGAAGCACTGGTTTAGAGAACAGCAGAAATCTTCAGCAAGACCATTCATTTCTCAGGTTTTATTTCTCATCTAGATGCCAAAAGTAGCCCTATCCAAAGAAATCAGCAAAATGGGGCACAGTTACCTTCAGGAAGAATCATGGGAGAAAGCATATTTTATCCTAGTCTATAAATTGGAATGTTCATTTATCTAGGTACAAAACAACCCATGTCCTAATGGTGCAGTACTCAGGAGCACAGATGTTAAAAAAAATCAAGTCAGACTCCTTGGTCAGGAACAAGGGTACAAACCCCTAGTAGCAGCTCTTCCCAAAGATAATGCTTCCATGGGTCCCTTTAATGGTTGAGGATGGGGAGGGATTAAAGTTCACAAAAACAAAATAGAGGCTGGGCACTCTGGCTCACGCCTATAAGCCTGGCACTATGGGAGGCCGAGGTGAGAGGATTGCTTGAGGCCAGGAGTTCAATACCAGCCTGAGAAACATAGTGAAAGCCTATCTCTACCAAAAAATAAGGAAAAAAAAAAAGGAGATCCACCTTCATTCCCATGGCCCAGGGCCCTCTTCTTTGACTTATCCTACTGTCTTCTCAACTACTACTCTGGATAGAAAGACCTTTTAGGGGATAAGGTCTAAAACTCCACTGTCCCATACAGTGGCCACTAACTTAAAGTTAATTACAGAAAATTAAATTTCATTCCTTCAGATGCACAAGCCATACACATTTCAATTGCTGAACAGCTACATGTAAATAACAGCTATCATATCAGACAGAGTAGGTATAAAATACTTCCATCATCTCAGAAAATTATATTGCATAGAACTGGTCTAGAAAGATCCCCCAGCTCCACCTTAGGTTTTAAAGTTTGTGCAACTTGCAAAATCTTAGAAACAGAATATATGCATATGACTCTATATAACCCTATGTAGGTATAAAGAAACAGTGATATTCAGTACATAATTCCATTCAGAGATCATTACATACAGAGATCATATTCAGAGACTGACTTCTACAATGGTTCCACTGCTAAGAGTACTTTGGGAAATATAGGAAGATTATACCTTGCTAGCCCTTCCTGATTAACTGTCATCCTCTTCTTTTTAGATTTTTATTAGTTCCTTTCATGTTTAACTCAATGTTTCTCTGCAGGCTTATAATATTCCTCTAGCATGGCAAGAAAATCTTTGTGGTTAATGGTCTGGAAAACTTTAAAGTAATCAAACATTCAACGAGTCTACTGTGGAGTATCGGGGGCTTTAGGCTTGACTGCATCCACTGCCATTACAGGCTCCCCAGTGAGCTGAACGACAAGCCTGGGATGATGCATATTCCTCTCCTGAATGCTTTTCCGCCAAGCAAGTGCAGCTGAGCTCTAATGAGTAATAAGAGGACAAGCTGAGATTCTACAAAGTCTCTTCTCTTGGTTCTAAACTCAGGCTCCAGATTTAACTGGTGAAGGAGAGAGTAGAAGGGAGAGCAAGAACCCTGTCTCAGAAGATGAGGTGTTTTCTAGGATTAACAGATATTCAAAGATACAAGAAAACAAGTTTTCTTGGTTTTCTTTATACAAGAAAACCAAAAAAATAAAAACTTTAAAAACTAAACAAAAATGAATGACTTATGCTAAAGACTACAACACTAAAGAGAATATACACAGTATTTTAAGAATTAAGATTAAAATTAATAAAAGATAAATTTGCAAGCAAATCAGACATTTTCTACCACTAATTAGTGGTCCTTTGTTGTTATTTTAAAACCTGGAGATTCACTGGCAAAGCAACCTGTTACTTTCGATTTCTCAATTTGTGGAAACCATCTGAAACCAAGATTACAGGCACAAGCTCTCAGAAAGCATTTCACAATAGCTTATTAATAATACTACCTCACAGAAGAAATCACAATTTCCTAAAACATGAGGTCATTTACAAACTAAACATGGTATGTCACTCTTTAAAAGAACGTCCAAAAAAAAAAAGAGGACTCTGCAAATACATTTCCTCATTCTTATGGTCTCATGAAAATGACAGAAGATATTTAAAATAAATAAATAAAATTAAAACATAAATAGGGGGATGGAGAGTGGGGAAGAAGTGTTTAAAAAGCAGCTTCTATCCCCAGCCTGTCAGACTGAATCCCAGCCCAATACACACCCTCTACAGGCTGCCTTCAACTTGCTGCCCACTTGCCCATTCAAGGGAGGGAGTGTTTCCAGGGAAACATATATAAATAACTGCAGGAAATGCACACTAACCACCTACTAAATATTAATCAACCTAGTCCTTCAATCATAAATACAAACCATACAAAAAATCAGAAGATAATTAGGGGAAAGCAATAGCACAAAAAAGAGGCAAGAAGATGAGTCAACTAACTCCAAAAGTAACAAATAATTCAGAGAAGAGAGGAGATAGTTTTTTTAATTCTCATTAATTTTCTTAAGTGCAATTGAAGAAGATGTGGCAAATGTAAAATAAGAATAAGCTGCTACAGATAAGAAAAAATCAGAACAAGAAAGAGTTCTTAGAAATTTAAACTATGATTTGCCAAATTAAAAAATGCAGCAATGGACAAGCTGAATTGTAAAAGGAAAAGCTAAAGACCAAGTTAAAGACCTGGGAAGAAGAAAGGAGATAAAGAATACTAAGAAGAAGTAGAGAGACATGTATTATGAATTCAAGAAGCTCAACCATTTAATAGTAATGGCAAAAAGAGAAAAGAGACCTTGGAGGGGAACAAATAATAGAAGATAATTTCCCTGAGTTAAGACAGATAGATTTAAAGGGATCAACAGGTACCAAGCAAGAAGAATCTAGATACATATAGATACATCCCAGGGAAATTTCAGAATTCCAAGGACAAAGAAAATCCTAAGAAAGGAAAAAAAATGAGACTAACATCTGACTTCTATTCAGTAGCAATGGGGGCTAGAAGACAATAAAACAATTTCTTCAAAGTTGTGAGGAACAAGATTTATTTGTGTATTTTATAAATATAAAATACCAAGGACTGATAAACACACTAAAAAAGGCTGCCATTAAACTATGACATGTCACTGATTGTAAAACACATTCAAGTTTCAAAGATGTTAAAATATGGAGGGAAATACAACTCACTATGGATGAAATACAATGCCTATGTTCAGATAAATTATTAAGCAATATTAGGATAAAATAAAGACATTTTCAAAAACTCCTCCTTAAGTCTACTATTCATGCCTCTTCCATAAAAAACTTACCTAAGTAGGTAATCTAGCAGATCAAGAAAGAAATCTATGCAGATAACATGAGCCACAAGAGTCATATATGAGTGCAACTACAGGAAGCATAAACATATCTATATGTTTCATTAAACTGGGATGCTTAAAGGGTATCACATTTAAAGAGCAAGTTTTTGGGACATTTGGTGATTCTGTTTTATGAGTCCAGTCATGTTACTGGTTGTAGAAAGAATTATATTTACATAATCATACTACCATGCAAATGCCATTCACTGGTTTTCAATTTTTAGAATCTATCTAAAAGATGAAACATAGAAAACTTACAGTTAAGAAATAGAATGTTAATGATAAAAATAACATTACTAGACAAAATCCAACAAGTAGGAATGACACAGCCAAGCACTTCATCTTATATAGCAAAGTCTGTCAACAGATGCTGTCCCAAAGTGGTAAATCAAGATAGAGATAATAAATGTATATTAAATTATTGGCAGTAATTGTTTCTGAGAAATAGGCATGATTTTTATGTCCTATTCTGTCTTAATTTTATTTTTATGTGCATGCATGAAAAAAATTACTCATACTGTCCAAACGTGGATATGGATAAGTTCCCAGAGTGTCGTAGATGCTCTCTAAATAAGAGTTGTCTCGTTCTACCTTTCCAAAAAAGTGAACAAGTTTTCCAAAGATTGGGAGGTCTCACTTCCATCAAGTGTGCCAAGAAGAAAAAAATTGATTTGTATCTAATATCACAGAATCAATTTTAAGCCCCCCAAAAGTTAATCCACTGGAAGCTGTACCTGATAAGTCCTTAGAACACATAGTCAGCTTTCCCAAGTGGCTGTTGATTTTCTCGATGGCTTTGAAGTTCTTATTCCTCTTCAGGACATCCACAGCAGACCGAGACTGTCGATCCAGCAAAGTGGGATCTGCTCCAAAGCGCAGGAGCATCTGCACATCCTCTGTTTGTCCTAGGGCAGGCCAAAATGAGAAGTAGGGATTGTGATGATTCCTTCCGTAAGGAGATGTCCCCATGAGTGCTCTTATTCCCAGTTCCCTGCCTGAGCAGCCCGGGGTAAGAGGACCAGGGTCTCTCTGTTTATAGAACCTGAAATACCAGGCTCGGGGCAGGCCACCCAACTCCCCTGAAGCAAAGAGTTCTGTGTGGAGTGGCAAGGACAATGGCTTTTAAAAGGTTCAGAAGTGCGCTCCTCTCTACCTTTCTCCCCTCTCCTTGGCAACAAGCTAGGAGAGGGGGAATCTGGTTACTAGGCAACAGTTACAGCTGTAAGGATAACAGCAAGCTGTGACTTCAGATTTCTTTATTCCCTAGAGAGGAAACAGAATATTCTTCCAGAAAAAAGCTCATCTGGGGACAGGAGAAGAAAGTGGCAATTGCTTTAGCATCAGGAGTTTTTTGTTGTCACTGTTATCACCCTCCCAGCCCCAACCCTCTGGCTGTCAACTCCATTTGCTGCTCTGATGTGTCTATTGCCAACCATAAAGGTATCCCTGTGATCACAAATATGACAATTTTCAGATTGAAACAGGTATATCCCTGGGGCTACACAAAGACTTACATAGGCAGAGAGAGTTAAACAAATCAGTGCCTGATCTCCAACTTTCATACATAAGCTTTCCTAAAATTCACCTCCTGACAAGGCACCTTTATTTTAGGTATCATCCTGCTCATGGGGTTCTCCTTTCCAATCTCCCAGTCACAAACTGTCCCCCCACTTTACAAAATTTTTTAAAAATAAAGTCATACTTCCTACCCATGGAGAATCCCACCATTGTAGGCAGAATTCACAGAGGTGTAGATACACCTTCTCCCTGTTATTCAATCAAATACTAATCTAAGTTCTGCTGTGATGAGACTCTGCAAAAATAATTAAGGTCCCAAATCAGCTGACCTTAAGATAGGGAGATTACCTAGGTGGGCCTGACCTAATCACATGAGTCCTAAAGGTCAACATTCTAGAGGTCAGAGATGGAAGAGTTCAGAGATCAGAAGTATGAGAGGGAGTTGATGCACAAGAAATTCTCTTCTGCTGGTTTTGAGATTATAGAGAACCACAGAACAAGGAATATGTGTGGCCTATAGAAGCTGAGAGCAGCCCCTGGGTGCTAGCCAGTCGGGAAATGGGAAACTCAGTCAAAGAACTGGATTCTATCACAACCACGTGAACTTGAAAGATGGCCTACAACTCCAGATGAGAACACAGTCAAAGCCAACACCTTGATTTCAGCCTTGCAAGACAATGACTCAGAAAACTCAGAACACCATGCCGTATTACTGACCTATAGAACTGTGAGCTAATAAATGGGTGTTGTTTTAAGCCACTAAGTATATGGTCATTTGTTACATAACATAGAAAACTTATACAATTACTATAGTACGCTGCTCCAAAGGAGGTAAAAACTCCTGACCTTCAAGGTATCAACCCCAAGGGACAATTAAAACTAACTGATGCCTGCAAATCCCCCTTTAAAAGGCACTACAATCCACCACCTACCTACCTACCTCCAAAATTATATTTTTATGTTTATTATAGAAAATTTTACCATATTTATGTTGTTTAGATAAGCTATGTAGTAATAATTTTAGTAATAATTCAATCCAGAAAAAATTTAACCCTGAGAACCTTACAATAACAGAAATGTTTTAAAAGTAATTATACAAGTACATTTGTTCCAGAAGAGTATCACTGGATGACCTATAAGATGTTTAAGCATAAAATACATTTGAGAAAACTTCTTTTAGAAAATAAACTGGAATTATGATCCAAAAAGAGGAATGTACAAGTTGCAATCTTTGACCTTTAAAGAACTTATCCATGATTTTTTTCTTATTTTAGCAATAAGAATTCTCAGAGACCAATGTCCATGCTTTTTAAAATGGATGTTGGAGGGTATCAAATTTCTGTAGCATTATATTATATTATATACAAGTAAAGAAGATAACAGTTTAAATTACCTTTTCTTACAATTATTTAGACTCACAGATAAAAAAAATTCTAGATGGCAATTTAAAAACACATAAAGAGGTACACAGGTTTTCAAAATTCTTTCAGGGGATAAGGAAGCAAAATTTGAAGACCACTAACAAACTAGACTTACTTTTTGCCTGGCTACTTTTCCTGAGCACAAACCAGTTTTCCTTTGAGAAAGTACCTCTTCTACATCAGCCTACCGAATTTGATGGAATGAACACCGGACAAACAAGCTCGTCACCACATCTTCCACCACTGCGGCAGCTCCAGGGGCTAACACCTCACAGGGTCTGGCCAATTAGATCATCCCATCCTCTGGCTGTCCCAAGCCTCACCAGGATCTGGCCAATAGGATCATTCCTCACCATGCTCTAGCCATTCAGATCATCACATACCTCAGAATCTGTCCCACCCCCCAGCTCCAGGGGCTAAGGCTGTGCCAGGGCTTAGCCAATCAGATCATTCCATCCTTCTGGCTTTGTTCTATCCCCCCCTGTCCAGGGGTAACACCTGACCAGGATCTAGCCAATCAGATCATTCCATCCTTCTGGCTCTGTTCTATCCCCCGCCTCCAGGGGTAACACCTGACCAGGATCTAGCCAATAAGATCATTCCATACTTCTGGCTCTAGTGATTGGTTCATAGAGGACATGTGGCCAAAGTCGGTCACTAAGACACACCGGTTGGACTTTTACTGAAAAACTGATTAGGACTAAGACTGACAATTTGGCGGAAAATAAGCCGGAAGGTTCTGGCAGCCTCAAATGAAAGAAAGCCTGCCTAAGAATGAACCTAACACGGAAGAAAACAGAGCTAAGACGCAAGACAAGATTCTTGACGACATCTTGGGAGTGAGCATATGGGCCAAACTCTGGACTCTTCAGTCATATGAGCCAATAAATTCCCTTTCTTCCTAAATCAGTTTGAGTGTCTTTAGCGAGTAACCAAGACAGATGCTACTAGCCTCAAACCATCCTCACTTCTTCAATTCTAGGAGATGACCATTTCTAGGCTTTAGGTCCGCTGGTGAGTTCCTGAGACTCTGCCTTTCTGGGGCTCTCCAATCACTATGTACCAGAGCCAGTGGGACCATTGTAACAGCCAGTACCTACCAAAATACCAACAGAACTAAAGATTTCTAAGGGCCTACTGATGCTGCAGTTACTTCAAATGGTGGATTTAAAATTCAGGCCATTATTAAAGAATCTGGAGAATACTTGATTCTCCATGAACCAAAAAATACTCGAGATGGAGATAATCTCAGGCAATGTTGGGGCAACCTTTCTGGGGTTCAAGTTAGCAACAGTGTTCAAAATCAAAAAACATAGCAATATGCTAACTTCTTAAACACATATGTTTTTATTTGTACATCATAAAATATTTACAGAAGAAAACATAAGATATCAATAACATTCATTCCTCAGTGGCTAAAGGACAAAAGTAGGATAGAGACTCTCAGTGTACACCTTTTGTACCTTTTGATTTTTGAATGTAATATGTTTAAAATTAAAATGTATCCAAATAAACAAAATGTACAAATCCTTCAAACAAGCAATTTCTCAACTAGGGAATCATCCTACAAATACATCCCCACTGAGTCACAAAGATATGTGTAGAAGAATGGTCTCTGAGCATCATTTTCAATTGCAAAATAAACTAAAAAACATTTAAATATCCATCAGTAGCATATGGTCACAATTGAGAATTCTGTGAGCTGTTAAAAAACAAAATAGCTATGCAGGTACTATTAGGGAAAGATGGCTAAGATACATTGTTTAGTGAAAGAAGCAAGTTGCTGAACAGAATGTAGAGTGTGCTCACATTTATATTTGAAAGGGGAAAGACTGGCTTTATAAATACATATATTGGCAAGATCCACAAAAAAATATTTTGGTAGTTGACGTTATAGAAAAGGATTTACTTTTTATCACATATTCTTTTGGAGTGTTTGAATTTTTTTTTTTTACCAAGAGCATGAACTTTCCATTTTTTTTCCCTTTAAAAATTTTTTAAATGAGATATAGTTCACATACCATAAAATTCATCATTTTAAAGTATATAATTCAATGGGTCTTGGGATATTTATAAAGTTATATAACTATCACCATTATCCAATTCCAGAACATTTTCATCACCCCAAAAAGAAATCTTACATGCATTAGTAATCACTCCCTACTCCCCCTTTCCAAACCCCTGGAAACCAATAATCTACTTTCTGTCTCTAGGGATTTCTTTATTCTGGACATTTTATATAAATGAAATCATGCTATATGTAGCCTTTTGTGCCTAGCGTTTTTCACTTAGCGTGTTTTCAAGGTTCATCATATTGTAGCATGTGCTTCCTTTTATGGCTAAATAATATTCCACTGTATGGCTATGCCACATTTTGTTTATCTATTTATCAGATGATGAAGATTTGGGCTGTTTCCACTTTTTTGGCTATTGTGAATAATGCTGTGAATAATCATATACAAGTTTTTGTTTTGGCATATGTTTACATTTCTCTTAGCTATATACCTATGTGCATATTCTTGGGTCTTATGGTAACTGTTTACCTTTTTTAGTAACTGTCAGACTGCTTTCCAAAGCAGATACACCATTTTTCTTACCCACCAGTAATGTATAAAAGATCCAATCTTTCCACATCCTTGTCAACACTTGTCCTGGTCTATCCTTTTATCATTTTAGCCACCCTGGTGGGTATGAAATGTACTTTAAATTTTTATACTAGTTTTTAGAAAGGTGATTCAAAGAAGCCTGCACATATGAATAGGCAAAGAAATGAGTAGAATAGAGCAAAAAATCCAGAATTAGTGGCATCTCAAGTCACTGAGGTCAAAATAGACTTTTAAATAAGCAGTGCTGAGACAAAGGGGTAGCCATTTGGAAAAAGATAAAGCTAGATTATTACATTAAACTCCAATGAACCAGGAATCTAAATGTAAAAAAATAAAGCCCTACAGGCACTAGGAGAAAATATGGGTGAATTCTTTTTTAACTTTCATACAGTAGGGAAAGACTTTCTAACTCTAACTCCAAATCTGGGAGCAATAAAACAATAGATTGATAAATTTGAGTATATAAAAAGAAAAAAACTGCATAACAAAAAAGATCAAAGTCAGAAGATAACTGACAAACTGGGAGAAAAATATTCACAATATATACTATAGATGCTAATGAACAAAGAATTTTTAAAAATTGAGGACAAAGGACCAAAAACCATATTGAAAAATGGAAAAGAAACATAAATATATAATTCACAGAAAAAGATATAAAAATGGTTCTCAAACACATAAAAAAAAGTTCAAACTCACACATGATTAGAGAAATGCAAATTAAAACAACACTGACAATAACAATTCTCACCTATCAGACTGAAAAATTTTTTAACCATGACAACAAATTATATGTTGTGATTATGGTGTGGCTGTCAGGAGAGAGGCACCCTCATACATCATTGGTGGTAATATAAATCAGTGCAAACCTCCTAGATGAAACCTTGACAAGATCTGCCAAAACTACTTATGTGTTTATGCATTGAACTGATAAGGAGTGATTTCCAAGAACTCGTAAAGATAAAAGCCAAGTGCCAAAAAATATCTATACAATAATTCTTCATGTGAAAAAGAAGCAGATGTAAGAAAATACACATATGTATGCTCCTTGTTGCAAAAAAAAATCCAGGAAGAATAAGCCTGAAATTAAAGAAACTGATTCTCTATAGGGATGGATGGGAAAGGGACAGAAAGGAGGAGGAGATGGGAATGGGGAGGTGGAGTAGGGATGAGGAAGTGACACTTCTCTAAGTATATCTTCTTATAAAGTTCTCACTCCTAGAACCACAGTAATGTTGTACATGCCCTTCACATACTCAAAATATAAACAAACAAAATCAATTAGGATGTGGAGAGAATACTAAAATGAAATACAAACTAAAAAAAATGAGGCTAGGTGTCCTACAAATTACTAACATAACCATAGTAAAGGGCGTGGTAAAGAAAAGAGCTAACAGTGCCTTAACTGGATGCTCTAAGGCTGAAGACAAAAAACACTGAATATAATTGAACATAAAATGAACATAAATCTAATCAGTAAATGTGTTTCTCAAAGGGTATGGATTAGCTACTCTGAAACTCTCATGGAACTGAACAAATAAGTAAATCTATTATAGATGAGAGATGTTACTCATCTCATTTCTCAATTTTAAAAAAAGGCTAAGTGATCATGGTATTTGGACTGGAATCAAAAATATCAGTAAAAACTCATGGTTTGTAATACAAACATTTCTAGATACATACAGTAATATAGATGTGGTATCATCAGTTAGTACACATACAGGTATGTCTGGCTCTATCTCCTGAGAAGTCCTAGAAATAATGAGATTCCAGTTAGCAATGTCACACCTCGTACCAGATTTCTTGTTTCCTGTACTATTCTCCAACAAAAGAAACAAGGGATCCTTAGAGAAATAGTTGATTCCAGGCTGGGACAGGGAACATTCAAGATGAGTTTAGAGCACCTTGTGGTGCCTGAAAGTAAGGAAATGCTCAAAAAAGGATAGGGACTTGTCAAAGGAACACAGGAGCCAATCTGAATGAGTCTTACAGCTAAAGCTGGAATAATCTGAGCAACAAAATAAATAATGATAGTATTGGATTGTATTCCATAGAATAAAATGAATATCCACTGTTCCATACTAAAATAATTAAATAACTGAAAAAATATATGAGGAAAAGGAACTCTTCATTACAGAGAATTCCAAGCAATAAATATAGAAGGAAAGAAGAAAATTTTAAAAATCAACATTAATTAAAAACCATAGTAATAAGTGTTGCTAAAAAGAGTCACCAATGGATACTAAAATTAGCAGGCAAAAGTTTGAGGAGAAACGGGATATGTGCATAGTTTCATAGTATCTCCTCTAAGATATTTATTAGCTATAAAAGATAGTAATTTTACAGATCACACCTTAACCAATCAAGATTAACATCATAAGACATACCCATCAATTCATGAGTGAATTAATAAAATGTGGCATATGTATACCATGGAGTACTACTTAGCCACAAAAGACAACGATGATCTCCACTCAGAGGCCACTAACACCTATCAAAATATTAATGTCATTTTTCACAGAATTAGAATTAAAAACTATCCTAAAATTCATAGGGAACCAAAAAAGAGCCCAACTAGCCAAAGCAATCCTAAGCAAAAAGAACAAAACTGGAAGCATCACATTGCCTGACTTCAAAATTATACTACAAGACTACAGTAACCAAAATATCACAGTACTGGTATAAAAATAGACATATAGATCAATGGAACAGAACAGAGAATCCAGAAATAAAGCCACATATTTACAGCCAACCGATCTTTACAAAATCAACAAGGGCATACACTTGGGGAAAGATACTCTTATCAATAAATGGTGCTGGGAAAATTGGATTACCACATGCTGAAGAATGAAACTGGATCCCTATCTCTCACCATATACAAAAACCAACTCAAGATAGATTAAAGTCTTGAATGTAAGACCTGAAACTATAAAAAATACTAGAAGAAAACCTAGGGAAAACACTTCATGACACTGGGCTAGGCAAAGAATTTATGACTAAAACTACAAAAGCACAGGCAACAAAAACAAAAAAGACAAATGGGACTTAATTAAATTAAAAAGCTTCTGCACAGCAAAAGAATGAATGAACAGACAACCTGCAGAATAGGAGAAAATATTTGCAATCTATGCATCCTATAGGGGATTAATATCCTGAATTTACAAGGAACAACTCAACAAAACAGCCTAACTAATCCCATTAAAAGTAAGCAAAGGACATGAATAGACATTTTTCAAAAGAAGACATACAGGCATATGAAAAAATGCTCAACATCACTAATCATCAGAGAAATGCAAACTAAAACCACAATATGAGATATCATCTTACACCAATCAGAATGACTAATATTAAAAAGATAAAAAATAACAGACAGTAACAATGTGGAGAAAAGGGACTTATACAGTGTTGGTGAGAATGTAAATTAGTACAACCTCTATGGAAAACAGTATGGAGATTTCTTTTTTTGTTTGTTTGTTTGCAAAAGTTTATTTCAGAAGTGTGGTTTGATAGGCATAAATGCAGACATACCATTCATATCCCTGTCATTTCTGAAGGGCACATGTGGCAAATTAGGAAAATTGATATGGGTCTGCTCTACACATCTTGGATTACAGTAAGTCATCATTAGTCACATGGCTGCTACTGCCTCCCAAAGCAAACCCATCTTTTTTTTTTCAAATTTATTTATTTTCTTTTTTTTTAATTTCAGAATATGGGGGTACAAACATTTTGGTTACACATAATACCTTTGCATCACCCAAGCCAGAGCTACAAGCGTGTCCATCCCCCATACAGTACACTCTGCACCCATTAGTTATGAATTTACCCATCCCCTCCACCCCCCTCCCACCTGCTCAGCACCCAGTGAGTATTACCTCCATGTGAGCACCTGGAGATTTCTGAAAGAACTAAAAATAGAACTTCCATTCAACCTAACAATTCCACTACTCAGTATCTACCCAAAGGAAAATAAATCATTATATAAAAAAATACCTACGCCCATATGCTTATCACAGTACTACTCACAATAGCAAAGATATGGAATGAACCTAAGTGTCCATCAGCAGAGGCCTGGATAAAGAAAACGTGGTATATACACAACAAAGTACTTACTATTCAGCCATAAAAAAATTAAATCATGTCTTTTGCAGCAACATGGATAGAACTGGAGGCCATTATCTCAAGTGAAACAAGTCAGACACAGAAAGACAAATACTGCATGTTCTCACTTATAAGTGGGAGATAAGTAACATATACATATGAATGTGAAGTGTGGAATAATAGATCATGGAGACTCGAAAGGATGGATGATGAGAGATTATATAACACATACAATGTACATTATTTGAGTGGTGGATTCCCTAAAAGCCCTGACTTCATCACTATGCAATCTATGCATGAAACATTATACTTGTACCCCATGAATTTATACAAACAAAAAGGAAATAGTCTAAAAGTATGCTGCCCAATATAGTAGCCACTAGCCACATATGGCTATTGAGCACTTGAAATGTGACTAGTCCATATTGAGATGTGCTGAAAAAAAGTAAAATACATGCTGGCTTTCAAAGATTAGTACAAAACAAACAAAAAAAAATAGAAAAGATATCAATAATGTTTATATCATTACAAAAAGAAATGATAATATTTTGGATACATGGGTTATATAAAATATATTTTTAAAATTAATTTCATCTATTTTTTAGATGACTAAAATTTTTTAAATTATATATGTGTACATGAATGTTTATAGCAGTGTTACTCATAATAGAAAGTGTAAACAACCCAAATGTCCATCAACTGATGGATGAGTAAACAAAATGTGATATATTCATACAAGAGAATATTACTTGGCAATAAAAAAGAATGAAATACTGATTCATTCTACAACACAGATGAACCTTGAAAATATGCTAGTGAAAGAAGCCATTCACAAAAGGTCACAAATTATATTATTCCATTTATCTGAAATGTCCAGAACAGACAAATCCATAGAGACAAAAAGTAGATAAGTGGTTGCTTGGGACTGCAAGGGTGGGAAATGGGGAATGATTGCTAATGGATATGAGGTATCTTTTGGGGATGATAAAAATGTTCTAAAATGTATTGTGATGATGATTATACAACTCACTATAGCAAAAAACACTGAATTGTATATTTTAAACAGGTGAATTATATATGAATAATATTTGAATAAAGCTCAAAAAAATCCATAGGAAACAAACACAAAAAAAATCCATAGGATGCCTTTTCTGTTTCCCTGGATATAGTTCCTGGGTCCCAGTTCAGAGGGGAATGACATTAGAGTAACAAACCTCACTTGGGCTCCTCCTGAGATTAAAGAAAGAAAACTGCAATTTCCTATCCAGCAGACCAGAAGTTCCCAACTGGAGGCCTTTGGGCTGTGTCTAGTCCACAAGCATGTTTAATTCTGAGCTTACATTTGAAAATCATGAGATTTCAGTTTTTAAAAATCCAGATTCCCAACATCTCTTGCCATCAGCAGATGACAGCCCAGCCTGGCTCCCCTGATAAGCATCAGGCTGCGGCAGCACCAGGCACAAACTCCCCACCACTCCCTGCCACCTCCCTTCCACTGAGGCTGAGAGTCCATTACCACTATGGAAAAAATGTTTTTCTCCATACAAAACAGAAAACAAAAACTGAGGGGTCTCAGAGTTTCGAGAAAAATGAGTGACTTCAGAGCACTCTGTGGGAGTAAACACAGTCTGCTTCACAGGCTAACAAGGTACACCTGTGTCAAAAGAATCAGCTTTTCCTTTAATGTGCCAGCTTCTTTCACGTTGCCTGTCTGGCCCCAGTGGGTATGGAAGTCTGCAATTCCTGTGTGAGATTCTAAGCACCATAAAGGCAGCATCATGTCTGTTTTCTGCTTCACAACTTTTCTCTGGCAGCTAATACAGATTTGGCATAAAATACAGCACTTAGTAACCATGTGATGAGGGAGGGAACAAATGCAGTGAGAAGCCCATGTCCTAGTCATTCAACCTCACAGAAGCCATTTAAAGGTGAAAAGAGCACATGGAGCCCAGAGTTCTTCCTTCTCTCACCTCACCTCCTTTCTGCACCCAGCCCGCTCTCAAGACGGCCAGGATGAAATGGGTAAACGTGACAGTCAGGTGTGTGGGCCTTCAAATGCCTGAAACCATCCAGCCCACGGCACACCCTCCAGCTACTTACGCTTGATGTGGTAGCCTGGGGAGTGGGCGGCCACAACGTGCAGGACAGTGCAGCCATCCTGATCCTTCTGGTTGATGCGGCCTTTCCACTCAGGCTTGTGGTCCATTAACCACCTGAAAAGACGGTTTTCCCCTAAAGGGAATTAAAATGACTTACTGATGTTATTTTCTACATAAAGAAAATCAGCAAAGCGAGTCAATATGTACCGTATTAAGGTAACCAAATGGGGACTCAAACATGTTTCCACCCGCCACAAACAGGTGTGGGAGATAGAGGAGTTTGTAAATCAAAGGGATGAGTTAGGTCAGGTTCGCTAGAAGCCTGAGACAGGGTTTCTTATACATGTGACTGATTGAGCTAGAGATATCAGGAGAAAGAGAGCGAAGGAGGCAGGACAGGGCAGGGGAGGGAGCTAAGCAAGAAAGTGGTCCTAGCTGGAGTCGCTCCAGCCAACCCCATAACCCCAAGATGAGCTCTGGGACAGGAATTGCACCACAGCCTTGGCCCACCCTGAGGGATGGGAGCTGGCCTTGTGAATCCCCATGTCAGTTAGTCAAGAGCTACAGAATGCCCCTGGGGAGCAAGGGGCGGTCCAGAGAGAACCTCCCTAAGAAGCATGCCTGCTGACAAAGAGCAATTCTTGAGCCAAGGGGGCAGCTGTGAATTGTTAGCAGCCAATACTGACAGCAGGTGGGGGTGGGGGATGCTGGTGGTGAAGAGGTTTCCACTTCACTAATCAAGGCAGTATCTCTGATTAGTTTACCCTACTACATTACTATCAGTAGGACACACATTTTAAATTCTTTTCTCAGACTCCTTCCTTGTAGCCCCCCGGATCTTGGAAAGCCACAAACCTCTGCCAACTCTGTGGACACCATTTGTCACCATGTCAGAGTTGTCCTCTGAGAAATGAATTAGGGATAAACTTGAAGGCATGTTCTTACCAATACCACCTGTAACCACAGGAGCTAACTTAAAGAGTAGACACAATGGGGAATCATGACATTCATAATCATAGGCACACTTCTTGGCATTCTAATTTCCTAATCTGAAACTGGAAGGGTTAGATTAAATCGCTTTTAATCAGGCTTTACTTTTAAATGTTTTATCCACCAATCCCTGTGTAAGAATAAAATCTCTTATGGATTCCCCACGATATGAAATAGATAATGATGGCACAAATCTGGTTAAAGCAAAGAGGGTCCCAACTCATCATTCCCCCATTCCTCAGGAGATGATACAGCCTACAAGAGGTAGACTAGACAAATTCTCTTGGCCCCTTCTGGTTCTAAAATGTTATGGGCAAATGTCCAATAGTGATACCACATACTGGAAAGAAAAACAAACTTCTGTCTTAAGTGTGTGTGTTAATGATAAAATAAAAATATTTTAAAATTTAAATCCTAAATCCTATAACTAGATGGTGAAGCTTTAAAAAAAAATAATTTAATCGGCTGGGCTTGGTGGCTCACGCCTGGGAGGTCAAAGTGGGAGGATCACTTGAGGCTAGGAGTTTGAGACCAGCCCGGGAAACATAGCGAGACCCCGTCTCTACAAAAAATTTTAAAAATTAGCCAAGTGTGTTGGCACATGCTTGTTGTCCTAGCTACTCAGGAAGCTGAGGCAGGAGAATTGCTTGAGCCCAGGAATTGGAGGCTGCAGTGAGCTATGATTGCACCACTGTATTCCAGACTGGGCAATAGAATGAGGCCCTGTCTCTTAAAAAAAAAAAAAGAATTTTATGAAAATAGCAGTCCTTTAAAAGAACCATAACCAAACTGTACCAGCAAGATCCCATGTGTCCCTTGAGATCCTCCCAGCCACAGTCCCAGAACACAGCAATCACCAGAAAATGAACGTTAGGAAAAAGGCCAAAGCTGCCTTGGCCAGCAGGAGGAAACTCCAAAGCTCTCCTGAGAGTACTGCCCAGCAAAAGCCATCTGTCCCAAGTCCCGTCCTTGGGTCCCAGGGCTCCATCCTGCTGCCAGGATCTGCCCAGGAACATGGAATCCTTTCAGTTTGGGCCTCCTGTAGCTACTAGGTCCCAGGAGAAATAAAAATAATGCTGTTTCCCTGCTGCTTCATTCATTTGAATAATCAAATGATTTGAATATTCTACATTCAAGGGACTAAATTCTAGTTTCACTTGAGCTCAGCAGAGTCCCAGAGCCCAGAGCTCAGAGCTGGAAGGGCAGCCTGGAGAGTATATAACTGGGAGAAGACTCACTTGCTTGGATACAGAGTCGCATGAGGGCATGAAGAGGGTATGGTCCTATAGTCTCAATACTTGCACCAATGGAGATGAGCCACTGGATTAACTTAGGAACATGTTCCATTTTTTCATAAAGTCCAATGTAGACATATTTCTGGGGAAAAAACACACAGGAAGAATCATGAAAGTCACTACATCAATATGAAACTTCCAACTTCTTCACCCATAGTTTGGAATCAGTAAAATCTAGATAAGCTGTGGCCCAAGCCTAAGATTATTATAAATAACAAATTTGTGGTGAGGCAGTTGAAGAGGAAGGTCCCAGATACAAGGCTGAAGTAGCCTGATTTGAAGCCATATGTTTCAAGAAGCCACCTTACCTCAAAGAGAGTTCTCAGTGATAACTCTGGGACATGGATATTTCTTGGTAGTCGGTCTTTTTTCGTTGCCAGAAGTAGAAATGACTGGTGGGAAGGGAGAAAAAGAACAGGTAGGAATAATGTTCCCCACATAGGCTACTAGAGCAGAAAGGTTATTTTAAGCTATTAAACAAGCAAACAAAAAACAACCCACCCTCTACCCTTGTCTCCTTTTTAAAGCTACCTGCCAAGAGTAGCTTTTCAGCCAGAGCCCTGATAATCAAAGTCTCTGTCTAGCCAACCTCCTGTTCCCACTGAGGGCTAAGGTCCCTCTCCACTTCCTCAAAGCCTGCTGAGGACAGGAGCAGCTGATGTCATGCAGCGTTTCAGAGAGTACAGTGGTAGTAGGGTAAAAAAATAAAGTAATTCCCTGCAAAATTCTTAAACCTTAGCAAGCAGAAGACTCAAATCCTTTGGAAATATCCCATCCCAATCAATTCTGTAGCACATCAGAGTTTCATAAGCCCAAGTATTTGGAGCCTATTATACCCTACTGAGTGGGGTGCTGGACCCGGCTCCTATCAGCTAGTGAGCTGATTGTGCACATCTTTTCCCAACTCTAAGTCCTGTATGTCACAGTAGCACCTGGAAATTGGCCATGGCTAGAGTATTTACACTATGGAAATCGGCAAATGCTACAAATCAGGACTTTTTTCTTTTTTTTCAGAGAGCCAGTTGTTAAACCAATGACCCTATCTAAAGTCACTGAGGAGACTGAATCTCAGAGAGGTTAAGCAATTTCTCCTACATCACAGCACATCCTGAGAAGACCCTATTGAGATCATCTACATATGCCAAAAAATCTAAGAGTTCCAGGCTCTGGTATGACCATGACTGGAGACCCAGTCTCAGCTCCAACCTCCCTCATGTATGCTCTTGCCAGTAGACTCAGAACTATAGAAACTGAGCCTATGGCCACATCTTGCTTCTAGTTTCTTTCCGTTTGATGCCCATGCTTAACTGTTCACCCTAAGCAGTCCCCACTACCCACACTCAACCCCAGATGATATATGTTGAGGTTCTAACAGTTCCCATTGCTGGCCTGGCTTTTGATAAGATTCCTCTGTCTCCAATATTTGGGAATTACCTGAGCCCCACTGCAGGCAGGATGTTAGACCTGCCACTTGGGCTGGACTGGAACTTCCCTTGGCTGGCTTGGATGATAATCTATTAGGAGCTGCCTGGCTCCCATTCTTTCACTCCTCACCTAGGTCATGTCTACCCCACACTGGGAAGAAGGAACAGAGTCCTTTCCTGGGTGCTGTAAATTGAAAAATATTTCTGCTAGCAAGGCCTAAAGCTTCCTACTCATAGATCCACTTTAGCACCTGGAATCACAGAATGTCAGAACTTTTTTTAAAATAAAGCTAGAAAGATCCTTATAGATCTCTTAGTCCAGCCATCTTATCCAAAGAGAAAAGATTTCAATGATTTTAACAGGGCCATGGATTTCCAACTCCTGGTTTCTTAAGAGTCTAGTCTGCTTTCCTCATCCCCACTGTCTGCCCTCCCAAGGCCTTTTAATATGGGGATAACCTTCAGGGCACCCATGGCTGGAATTTAGGAGGTTTCCTATGAGCCCCCAGAAACTATACACATTATTGTCTGAGCCTGCAAAGAAAGCCCCATAGATTTCATTACATTTCCAATGAAATCCATGACCTTGTCAAATATTTAATTCTCTATTCTAAAGTCATTCAGCCTGCCTGGATCAGTAGTCCTTAACAGGTTGCCCTTGCTCTTGGTGACTTTTTTGGACTGCTCAGCTTTATAAAGCCAAGCAGGCCCTTTCTAACTGAACTCACTGCCTTGGCCAGCCCATTCTTATGAGCACTTATACCTATCATTCACTGGGTCCTTAGCATATGCCAGGTCTTACAAAACTTCTTAGTTCAATGCCTGGTACACTGTAAGTCTTCAACAAATATTAGCTGATATTATTATTAGGTACTCTGGTCCATTATTTCTAATGCTTTCCAAAACCCTGAGAGAACAGGTCTATATGATGCAACTTACAAATGAGGAAATAAGGCTCAGAGAGGAAGTAATGTGGCCAAAATAGTAAGTGGAGGATTATGATTCAAGGACACATCTGTGTGAAATGGAAGTCCAGGCTCCACAGTCCCATCTGCTCCTTCATTCCACGGATTCCTGGCCCCAGGTTCAGATCCTACACTAATATGGTTTGGATGTATGGCCCCTCCAAATGTAATGTTGAAATCTGATTTCCAGTGTTGGGAGGTAGGGCCTGGTAGGAGGTATTTGGGTCATAGGGGAAGATCCCTCACGGATGGCTTGGTGCCCTCCCTGAGATAATGTTCACTTTATTAGTTCACGGATAGAAGTTTGTTTGTTTAAAGGAGTCTGGTACCACCTCCTCCCTCTCTTGCTCCTGCTCTTACCATATGACACATTTGCTCCCCCTTCACCTTTCATCTTGATTAGAAGCTCCCTGAAGCCCTCACTAGATGCAGATGCTGGCTCGATGATTCTTGTACAGCTTGCAGAACCATGAGCCAAATAAACCTCTTTTCTTTATAAATTATGCAGCCTCAGGTATTTCTTTATAGCAACACAAAACTAACACAGATCCTACAACCTCACTTAGCTGCTATTCAAATGTTTAAAATCATACAGAAACCCTTGTGAGCAGCACAGACAGGTCATCTGGGCCCACACTAGCTAATGCAATATAAAAAAGATTGTGAAGATGAACATGCAATTATTTATTTTCCACATTAGCATTTGGATTTTACATTTCTTTATGACAATGGAGACAAAGCAATGAGTGGGGTTGCCACAATCTAAGTATTTTTCCCATCTTTAAAACTTGCTGATTAATCCATCTCAATGACTTTCCATCTTTAATGATATCCCAGTTAAAAGTCATTCTGGCATTAAGGTAAACAAATAAAATAAATTATAATTTCTCAGTGCAACAGCAAGAAAACATGTAATCAAGCATGTACTTTCCTCATAAAAGAGCCATCTCCTTTTACTTACATGCCATAATCCTTTCTTTGCCAACTTTTCTATTACAGATTGCCACACTTCTGTTGAGAATCCAGTCGTGAAAATATTATCAAAGCAGGGCAAGAAACTTTGCAAAACAATGGAGTCACCTAAAAGAAAGTTCCATAGTAAAGAAATTTTAATGTGGCGAAAGTCTAGAATATTTGGGGAAAGGTCCTCCTCCAGTTAAGACCACATACAGACAAATGATTAATTAAAGATGTCAGAAAGAAAAGCATTTTCAAAGTGGTATAAAGTCCTTTATAATTGACTCAAGTGGCAATTTTTTTTTTTTCTGAGACAGTGTCTTCCTCTATCACCCAGTCTGGAGTGCAGTGGCCTCATCATAGCTCAATGCAACCTCTAACTCCTGGGCTCAAGTGATCCTCCCGCCTCAGCCTTCCGAGTAGCTGGGACTACCGGCATGTGCCACTATGCCCAGCTAATTTTTCTATATTTTATAGAGATAGGGTCTCACTCTTGCTCAGGCAGGTCTCAAACTGCTAGCCTCAAGTAATCCTTTCACCTTGGCCTCCCAACGTGCTAGGATTATAGGTGTGAGCCACCTCACACAGCCAGAAGTGGCAATTATTTTAAGTTCACCCATAAAAATCAATCCCCTAAGAGTTAGGCAGCGTAATGTGAACTAACATTCACTTTACTTTTTTATTTGCCAACCCCAGTGATATGTATTTATATTTAACCCCTCAAACAAATCACTAAGGCAGTGCCTATTATCTCCATTTACAGAGAAGGAAATGGAAGCTTAAAGGAAGTTACAAAACTCACTTCCTTTAAAAAATGTGACAAATGTTGTAACCCAAAAGATTAGAAACTATGACAAATGAAGGTAATATTCATGACATATCATGCAGCGAGTTCATGACAAAAACCAAGACTGGAACCTAGATCTGCCACCTGTTTTAATCAATACACATTTATCTAACCCAGTGGCCCATGAACCTACTACTGCATCTCATGATCCTCCAAACCACATCTCTCAAGCTCATGGATGAGAGTGTCCAAGGGGACAGGTCAAGTGTCAGAATAACTTGGCACATCTTCCAGAATTATTAATTTCAAAAATAAATAAATATCAAAACAAACATAAATGTCAAAACAAACATATACTATATGAAAGGATATAAAATTTCCATAAATATATTTTTCAAAATTTAGAAATTGGGTCATGGACATACATTTACCATCCAAAAAGGAGTTCTTTGGTGGAAAAGTATTAGATGCATTGCCTTAAGAAGTCCTGTTAACTTCAGGGTGAGGGCAGAATGGAAACCACCCAGGTTATCTTAAGGGGTGGTCACCAAGAAGCAGTTGTTTGGAATTCCCATAACTCCAGCCTGGCTTCTGACAAAAGAGTAACTTTTAAAAGATGCAGAGAAGACAGTGAGGAAGTGCAGGGAATAGGCCAAGGCATCAGATCAGAAGGTAAAAGAGACCAGCTTTGGCCACTGTAGGCAAAAGGTCAACGAGAGAGCTATGGCCCATCAGCCCTTATCTAGAGACCTTCTGCTTTTCTGTCTAGGGGACATGGCTGTGCCTGCCTCTAACCCCTTCCCACTGCCTGCTACTGCTCTAACTCCCTCTCTGTGCCCAACTTGTCAAAATCTGTGGGACTCCGTTCATATACCATGGAAGTTGCTTTCCCACAATAGCAGTGGGAACAGTGGAATTGATAACAGATGATCAGTTGTCCGCAGTGATTTCCCCACATCTGAAAGCCAAAGACTGTTCCTCAGCAATGCTAACATGTATCATTTTTCACATTTTAATGTCTCTGAAATTGGGGCATGTCTTCCTACAATTGATGTTGTTTCTCACTGGCAGAACATAAACAAACGGCACATCTTAAATCAGCGCAACTTAAATCTGATCAAAGACAGCGGCCTGGTTATTGGCAGAACTTTAGACTGCATCATCACTGGCAAGGTGCATACTACATTGTGCTTTGCAGGTTTCTGATTTTGACTAATCTAGGCCCCTGACAAAGCCATATCACAGGCCATTAGAGTAGTAATCTAATGCAGCAATGCAAAAGGGTCCCTTCCTCCAGCGCACAAGTCCTTTGCCGATGCTGAGCCGGGCAGTGAGCATTGCAGCCATGATGCTGAGCACCCATTATCAGCTTTCACAGGATCCTCCATCAGCCCTTCCAGGTTATATTCATAGCAAATGAGAATAATTTTCTAAACATATTGGAGAAATACACGTGATAATCACAGGAAAAAAAAATCACATAAGACAAGTAGAAGTATAAATAAGGAAATCTCTGTGAATAACAACACGGAACACTTAAGGGGTCTGAAACAAAACTCCCAAAGCCTTAAGTCATTTGTGCAAAAAGACTTAGCGGTTTTTACAAAGGCATTAGCCACCAAAGCTTCCAAAATGCTAATGTGCAAACCAGTTTCATTCAAACTACATAAATCAGCCACAAAGAAATTATCTGCCCTGAAATTATCTCCACAGGAGCCTGAGTCTCCAGGAACTATTCAAATAAAATGAGAAGTACTTTAAAAAAATAAAAGTGTCCCCAGTTCCGACTTACTGCTCATAGTGGTGAAGACTCCAACAAGGAAATCAGCAACCTGTGCCTGGTCTTGACTGCTCTGCACAAGTCGCAGACCCTCAAAAAACATGCGAGCAGCTTCATAAGGCTGGCGCAACCGCAGCAAGGAATAACCAGCTCGGTAGTATCCCTGGAATAGGAAAAAAACCAGCACAGTAATGTACTACATCTCTCTTACCTGCTGCTGAAAGGAAAGGCAAGATTGGCAACACGGGGAAATCCAACTCTAGAAGTCTTGCTTCTCTGTAAACGTGAACTTCTAACAAGCACTGGATACAGGGTTTCCACATTATATTTTGTGCCACATTTTCCCTGTAATTTTTTAATGGCCAAGAAAATAATCACTTTCGAATACATGACTCATACACCATATAACATATGACACAGAGAGAAGGAAGTGGGCCTGCTTCCAATTATATGTGTGGTTTATTTATTCATACTTCAAATCAAGGCCTGGGCCAGAACAGAGGATGAAAAAATCCTACAACTAGTGTTCAGGAAAAGAATGCGATTGTCACATAAACACAGAAGTTGTTTCCTGCTCCTTTCAATCAAAGTAAACACAATTTCCACTGGGTATGTAAGAAAAAAAGAATGTAATGACAAGCATTGAGATTTACTGAGCTCCATATCTGGTATATATTAGCAATATATATCAGAGGCCAAAAAAAAAAATATTTGATTTCTGTAAAAAGGACTCTTAAATAGGAATAAAATGATATTGCCTTCCCCACTTTGATAATCTGAATCAGCATAAACGATCTACCAAAACAATTTTCTAAATTAACTAGTGTTCACCAACTGGGTTCATAAAAAAGCAAGCACTTAAAAATTCCACATAGCATCAAATCTCTAATTATTTATTGATTTGTTTTAACCTTCATTTGAAAGTCTCAAGACCTCAGATAACAATTTTAAAAAGAAGGAAAAAATGTGTGTTTTGTTTTCTTTTGTCCAACCAAGCAAGCAAGCCAAGATGGTACAGAATCTTCCATTTCTTTGCTTTCCTCAGATTGAAGTTTCTTTCTTTTCTTTTTTTTTTTGGAAGGCGGTAGGGGATCAGAATATGCCACCCCAAAAGATGGCAGTCTGGTATAAGGATTATTTTGACCTGAAGGCATTTGAGATTCAACAGACACAAAAAGAAGCCTTCCCAGGGCTTCACTTAACTTACTAAAGGAAGAAACTCCTAAGAAATGAGAATTTCCAGAAATCCCTTCTCCCAGGGAAGTTTTATGGCCATGAAAAAGGCTTAAAGTCAGCACCAAGATGGGCCTGCACAAACACAAACCTTGCTAAGATAGTCCTTATCTTCCATTAGTTTCCTCTCTCTCTTTAAATATATAAATATATATATATATACCTTCCCACAGTTTGTAGCTCCTAGAGCTTAAAAACCCTTTGTCCTGTCATCTCCACAATTTATTACTCATTGTTTAAAATGGTATATAAGTTCTCAGGCCTATCTGCTTCTTTGGGGTCTTCACTTCTTTTATAGGAAGATCCCATGTCACATAAAAGTTAACATCAAATAAGATTTGTATGCCTTTCTCCTGTTAATAAGTCTATTGTCAGTCTAATTTATAAGGCCACAGACACTAAACCAAAAGCAGGTAGAAAGGAAAATTTTTTTTCCTCCCCTACAGACTACAGAGGACAATGGCTGTTGGGGAGGAGAGCAGAGATGGAGAGAGACACCCAGGAGCTCTGAGCAAGAATGGGAGGTACCCTGACAGCTGTGCTATCAGCTTTGGCCACTCAAAGAAGAACCCAGGAGCATCACCCAGGACCACCTCAGACCCTTGGGCCACAGCCACTGCCTCCACCTCAGGGATGTGGGCAAACCCAACTACTCCCCATCCCATACCAGTTTAAGATGGTAAAATCCTAAAATGCTTTTGAGAAGAATTTCTCAGGAATGCACTCCCATTTTCAAAACTAGTCAATAACTTCTAAAGTATTCATCCTCTAAGAACAGAGAGGCTCTACCTATAATGTAAAATATCCAAATCCCTCTCTTAGGGTTGGAGTAATCTATAGGTCAAACCTCCCCCACTCCCTTCTGTTCTGTTTCTAGCAGTCACACATGAAATGCAGATCACTGAGAATATAACAACTCCTGTTCACTGAGTACCAACAAAGTTACTTAATGTTTCCTTAATCCTCAAAGCAACTCTAAGGCATAGGCCTTATCTCACCTTACAGTTGAGGAAAGCAAAGCTTAAAGGAGAAAAGTGAATTCATCCAAGCTGCTGAAATTAGTACACAGCAGATCATAAGACAGAAAGGCCTGTGCTTTTCCCACTTTATGGTGGAGCCTCTCTATAAATTGCCTATACAACTAATTTGACACTTAATTTTATGTATGCTTCTTCAGCTGGCTCCAGAATTGCTGTTGAATTTAAGGCCTCTGAGTTTAATGCTAGTCCTCTTCCCAGCTTGAATGTGAATTACTCAAGGGCTGGAATGGTGTCTTCTAGTCCTTTTGTCTGCCTTGGGGCACCAAGAACAGTGAAGGTGCCTTGAAGAGTGGCACTCAGGGCATTTTCGCTGAAAAAACAATCATATGATCATTTGACCTTTGTTAACAACCTTAAAGAGTCTTACTGGCCTCTCAAACTTCCCTAATCTCTCCAAAGAGCTGGTTTCTACTGTAAGAAGTGCTTCTGAAGAATCTGCATCATGCTGTCCACCCAGCTTGCATTTGAAATAAAGCTTTACTAAAATGAAACTTGCAAACAGCAAAGAACATGAACAGATAATGAATTATGGTGTGACTACATTAGAACAAAACAAGCTGCTCCGTGATCTCCACTGCACGCACTACATTCACTAGGATGCCAAGCTCCCCTGTCCCCTACAAGTGCACTTAAACCCTTGGCCAGCATGGTTTTCACTCTTCTCCAGATAATTCTCACATTCCCTATGGGCATCTGTCCAAAGTGCAGAGAGAGTCGAACTAGAAGCACTCCTAGCATTTCCATTTTAAAAATAAGGGAGGACAAGAAGCAGGTTAAGAGAAAGGAGACAGCAGCCCCCACCCCCAGCTACCACTCCCCTATACCTATATCTTCACTTGCCTCCCCGCCATACCCTCCGTCACCCCACTCTCACCTTCACGTAGGTTGGATCCCACTGGAGACATTCCTTGGCAGCAACGAATGCCTCGTTCCACTTCCCAAGGCTGTAAAACGCATTGGATTTGTTGCACAGCAGCACAGCCAAGTCCCTCGGGGGAACCCTTTGAGAAAGAACAAACCAGTGGTCTGTAAAGCAATCATTCTGCAAATACAGAAAATCCTTGAAGGCCACCGCTCTGGTACTGGCTGCTGCCACCAGGAAGGAGGTTTCAGCAGAAAATGTCTCATTTACGATTATCAGACCAGTCTCACGGGCTCTTAGAAAGCCTGGAGCATTTACAGTGTACAAATCTGTCCTTCCCCACTCTCAAATCTCTGCCCCCACCTTTTAACGACAAATGTTCTCAACACCTTGGTTCCATCCCCCACTGATTTCCACAGATCTTTTTATTTTTTGAGACCACTGGATAACATGCTGGGAAGATAGTGACCAATCCTAATGACGGAGAGCATGGAGTTCCCACTGAGACTTTATATAGAGTTCAGATACAGTATGAACCACTCTACATGCATGCTCATTCAGAATAACTCAGGGCATATCACAGGAAGGGCCATTCAGAACACGTGATCACACCATCTCCACTGCCAGCTCTCAGAAAAACAGGCTGCAGGTAAGAGGAGGCCGGTGCAGGCCCTGGGAGCAGGGTCTAAGGGCATGAAATTCCAGGGTCCTGGTACCCACAGTGTGGACCAAAGGGGAGGCAAGGGCTCTGGGTAAGTAAGGCCCTGGCCCCACGGACTCCTGCCTATGATGAGAGGCACAGCTGCAAGATGGTCAAGGGGGTGGGGGCGCCCTAAAACATGGCAGGGCAGCGGCCCCTTTTGCCTGTGTCTACTAAACTCTAGGGTAATACAGCTTCAGGGCTAGTGCTGAAACCAGGTTGGAAGAAGAAGGAAAATGCAAAATAAACCAAAAGATGTCAAGAGAAGTCCAGGTGCCACTGGAATGTTAAGACACATGAGGGAGAAAAGCAAGGCTTATGATTTCTTTTTAATTTAATATTTTAATTGTGAAAATAATACAAATCACTGTAGAAAAGTTAGGTAATACAGATAAGCACATATAAAACAATGTATAAATCACCTCTATTACTGTCCCCACCCTCAATGCTTTGTGTATGTGGTTCTTTCATGGCCCATCATTCCCTCTCAGTGAAGGGATGAGGCTCCAGAAACGCAAAAGAGGCAGTGGGTGATTAGCACGGGAGCTGGGACCGCCAGTGTTGAAGACACCATGGTGCCCATCACAGACACCCTGGCCAGTGCAGCCATTCCCAGCCACAATGACTGTTGGCTGCAGCTAAGGGCTCTCAGCACCCCGCTCTCCAGAGATTCAGCCTCAGCCTAATGAGAGCTGCCCTCTCACCAGGAAATAACACTCATGGTTATGGACCGAACCACCCATGGTTATTGTGTCCTCTCTCAAAAATCACAGGCTGAAGTCTTTAACCCCAATGTCAGAGTATCTGGAGATGGAGCTTTTGGGAAGTAACTATGTTGAGATGAGGTCATGAAAGTGGGGCTCTCATGATGGGATTAGTGCCCTTATAAGAAGAGACACTAGAGAGCTCACTCACACTCTCTCTCTCCATCATGTGAGGACACTATGAGAAGACAGCCATCTATAAGCCAGGAAGAGGATCCTCATGGGAGCACCTTGATCTTGAACTTCCCAGCCTTCAGAACTGTGAGAAATAAATTCCTGTCGGTTAAGCCACCCAGTCTATGGTATTTTGTTATGACAGCATGAGCAGACTAATATAGCCCTACTCCCCAGGGGCCAGACAGCCTACAACCATGCCTGACATGAGAATCAAAAGGTTAGCCCCTGGCCTCAAAGTGGAACCAGCTCTGCAGTACAGTTTCTGCCCCAGAACTCCCCGTGGGATCAGACAAAATCTGGCTCCAGTTTAGACACCATCCCTGCTTGGAGCCTTCCCTTGCCCCATCCTGCCTCCCTCAGTCCCCTTCTCCTGAGAGTACTCGCTCAGTAAGTCACATGCACCCAAATCCCTATATTAACTGACAGCGGCAGGAAGGAAAGAAGCAGGTGATGAGCAAAGGGAATAGTGTCAGGAAGGCCCCATGAAAGGCAACTTATGAGGGTTCAGAAGTCCCATTTGTGGTCACACAGGTAATAAGTGGTAGAACTGAGGTTTGAGCACACACAGTGTGGGGTCAGTCTACAACCACAACCACAAGCCAATTACACTCAATGCAAGTTCAACTAGATCGTAGACTCTAAGGTTACTGCGGTAAGAGGTGGAGCCATGTTTAAGTAATTACTCTGGTGCCATTTCTCAGGACAAGTTTAGGCTGTGTGTACACCCACAGATGCCAACCTCTGCTTCCTCTACTACAGCTGTTCCCAAATGATGATCTGGGAACCTCTGGGGGTCCTCAAGACCATTTCAGGTGGTCCTCAAGGTCAAAAGATTTTCACAACCATGGCCCCCAAATAATGTTACCTTTTATGGAAAAGAGACTTTTGTGATTAACAAAAGATGTGGCAGATGTGATTAACATAAGGATCTTGAGAAGGGGAGATTATCCTGGATTATGACGTGATTATAAGAGTCTTTACAGAAGTAGACAGAGGGAGACACCACTGAAACAGAGGAAACAGAGATGGGATGGCAGAAGCAGAGATTGGAACAATGACTTCTGAAGATAGAAGAAGGGGCTTCAAGTCAAGGAATACAGGCAGCCACTTGACAGTGCCCACGACCTTAGTGCCCAGGTGGTATGCACTGTGGCCAGTGAGTAAATGGCATAGATAATTAAGAAAAGGGCAGGGAAATTAATTCTCCTCAGAGCTTGCACAAAGAACCAGCCCTTGCTAACACCTGGATTTTAGCCCTGTAAAACTCATTTAGAACTTCTGACCTCCAGAACTGCAAGAGAATAAATTTGTATTGTTTTAAGCCACTAAATTCATGGTAATTTGTTACAGTGGCAACAGGAAATTAATACAACAATAATACTAAGACATTATGTACTTTTTTCACCCTCATTCTCTCACATGCATACAGGGAGTTTTCCAGAAGCTACATGACATGTGATATGGCCAACAGGCAGATGTAAGAATCCAGCTGTCTTCTATTGAGACAGACATTAAGGAGATTCGCAAAAATATATCACTCTTCTTACTAAATTTTTTGTTTTGGAAAATACGGTTATTTTTCATAAAAATATAACATGTAATGGGTTTATTGATATTTTAAATGAATTAGTAAATACATATTTTAAATTTTTTCTCAGTTTTAGGTTCTAATATAGACTGTTTTGATAGTTACAACCTACATAAACAAAAGTTCTCTAGGGTCCTCAATAATTTTTAGTAGAACAGGTCTAGTAGAAGCTGAAGGGGCAGGAAAAGACAAGGTGAGCTTTAGTGCCAGGTGGTACGCACTGTGGCTAGGGAGTAAATGGCACGGATGATTAAGAAGATGAAATGAACGACAGTGAGGGGGTTTGGGGACTTCAGCTATCCCAGGAACTCTGACCTACTCAGCCAGCCAGAAGAGGAAATTCTTTTGTGTTTATCAACAGTCCCCTGCGTTTCACTTTCTATTTCCCTTGTTACACTAACATTCTCCCTTCGGGTTTATGAGCTGAGAAGCAGAGAAGACAAATAGGAAGTGAGGGAGAAAGAAAACAGAAACTAAGTGGTGTGATAAGAAATGAGAAGGAAACATAAGCAACAGAATCCCTACTTACTTAAAGAAAGAGCAAGGTGAAAATCCAAACACTTACCCCCACCGGTGTAACTGCAGGAGAATCTGGATGGCTTCATCGTACTTTCTGATGGCCAAACAGAAGTTCCCATTCCTAAAAACCTGGTTGCCAGATTCTTTCAACAGCTCAGCATAAGCTATCGGGTCCATCCTGGGAGGAGATGGAGGAGAGTCTCGCCGCCAGGCCCGTGCAGGGCGCATCCACCTTCCCATCTGCAGTGCTGAGAATCTGGACAAGGAGGTTGTTCATTCTGGCTCCACCCACCTCAGACGGCACAACCTGGCAACACCTCTCACCACCAGGGAACCAGACAGGATCTCTGACAAGACCATTTCTTTCTCAGTTCTTTTCTGACCTCAGGAGTAGCCAAAACAGTTCCAGTTTTCATGATCTGGGGGAGGCCTCTTCCCCACATGAGGCAACATAAACCTGGCAGGTAGTGAGCACTATTTCTGTAACAGGCACTATTATTACTCTCTCATCTGTCCACCACCACAGCCCATAAGAAGGCATTGTCCCCACTGTTCAGATGAGGAAACTGAGGCTCAGAGAGATTCAAGTCATTTGCCTTGCGATCTGCTAATGGCATTTCCCAGTTCTGACCCCAGATCTACCAATTCCAAGTTTCTTCTCTCGACCACTGTACCACATCACCCTATTGGTACAAGCAAAACTCGGCTGACAGTCCTTCCTCTCTCTTAGATGGTGGGACAGGGAGGGAAGGTCCAGTCCTGAAGGCGTGGATATACAAGTGGCTAGGACACAAGGACACAACCACTGTCTCTCCTGCCCCCCTCCCTGCTTAAAACAATATAAAATAAGCCTTGGAGCATTTGCCCCTGAGACTGCCATTGCCTGCCGACTTGTCTGCATCCCCCAAGGGCACTTGCCTCTTTCAGGTCATAACCCCTATTTTGTTCATATTTGTAGCCCTATGGTCTAGCACATAAGGGGCGCTTAAATATCTGTGGTATAGCAATTTGAATGCAAGACCCAGAGAAGATGCACATTACTGATTTTCTCTGGTGTGGCCTGGGTGGCTGGAAAGAAATGTCTAGAAGCTCTGACTATGTGGCAGGCCTCAATAAGCATGCCACACAAAGGCAGGAGAGGAGAGCACCCAGGAGAGCTTCAAGAAGCAGCTGCCAAGGAGAGAGGGGACAGGTGGGGGTCAGAAGAGATGTCCCTTAGGATTCCATCTTCTAGGGATGGCAATGGGAAAGGCAAATTGGTGGGGAGGATCTTAAATATGTGGACAATTCAGGTGTTCACAGATGCCATGCACCTATGGGGTCATAAAATCTATTGGGTGTTTTTGTTGACCAACACAATTGTTGGATAAATAATAATTATTACTATTTTTATCATTTCAAATCTTGGTGGGAGGTCAAGGGGGGAGTAGACCCAAGCAGGTACAAATGGTAGTTTATTTTAAGCACATTTGGCTTCTCGGGAATATGGTGTGTAAACGGTGCTACCTTCCTTAGGCAGAGCTTTATCAGAATCAGACACATGACTCTTAAGTCAGAATACAAAATCCTACCTACACTTTTCATTCAACAATCTCTAAATTATATTACTCTTGTTTATACAGAGATAACCGAAGAGAACATGAAAAAAAATCAAAGAATCGATGTACCAGAGAATAAAGATATGTTTCTCTTCCAAATATTGTCAGTCATTTGTCAAATAAGTATTTCTTAAACTGGTCATGATCACACAAATAGAACAAGAAAACCTCTATAACTGACAGGGAGTTAATACCCCTCCTTTATAAATAACCTTTTCCACTGCAAGAAAAGACCAATACTCTGACCAAAATGTACAAGGGTTCTAAATAGACAATTCACAAAAGAACACCAAGTAATTTCTACTATATATGGAGAGTGGATAAACAGGATCACCCGCACTGGTGCATAAAGAAATGAAAAATTAAAAAAGATATCATTAGAAAATAATTACAAGAATGACACCAAATGTTCTGGGCATCCGTTACAGGGGAAATATACTGTATCATGGATAGATTTAGCCTCACTGATGTTTGCCACAGTGAAAAACTGGAAATAACCCTAAATGTTCCATAATGTATAACAGATTTAAATCAGTTATAGAATATCCATACAGTAGAACACCACACAGTTATTTTTAAAATGATGTTGTGAAAGAACATTTAATGATAGAGTAAGTTAGTAAATGAAAAATACAGGCTACTGCAGGGGTGAAAGGGGATATAATCCCAAACAAGTTTTAAATATATAAAATATATTGAAAATATGGCAAAATGTTAACAGTCATACCACTGGGATTAGACAGGGTTTTAATTTTCATCCTTATGCTTTTCTGAATTTCCAATCACTCTACAATGTACCACCTTATTAATCAGACCATAAATGTTATTAAAATGAGACACTCTAAGAGTTTAATTGAAGAATTCAAACACAAAATGTTTCCCCTGTATTTACAAATACAATAAAAGCTATTCACTTCAGAATAATCTTTCCATACTCCTCTAGAAACCGACAGTCAGCTCTTAATGTTATGTGGGCAAACATCAAATGTATTTCACCCACTTATGTTTCTTCTTTTTCTTGGTACAATCTCAGGAAAGGGGAAAGGAGGAGTGCCCACCACACGGAAGGCTTTTTTATTCCTAACAGGATTCACTGAGAGTTACATTCTCAGTATAATGAAGAATGCTTTATATCTCTCCCCTAGAATATAGATGGCTCAGTTATCAGTTCTCTTTAAACACACACACACACACAAACAAAACACACAACTTGTAGTCTATTTGTAAGATGAAATTATTAAATACAAGTGGTAATAATTTCCCATAGTAACAGAACCCTTCATAGCTAATATGTACTAAGCACCCAGTAGGTGCTTTATGTCACTGTGTCTTTTCATTCTTACAAGCCCTATGAGATAGGTACGACTCTGTCCCCACTTTACATATAGGGAAACTGAGGCAAAGAGAAGTTAAGCTACTTGCCACAGTCACACAGAAATTGGTAATGCTAGAATTTCAACCTTGTTTACCTCATTTTAAGAGCTAAACTACACTCTGAAGGGCCAAGACAGAGGCTAAAAGGTCAGCATCCAGTTAAATCACAACAGTGTTTGATTATTTTGACTGGCACTGAGCACTCTCTGCCCCACATCTTCAGTTTTGTTAATGGTGCAAAAGCTACAAGATACATAAAGACAGTTGCACACAGCTGCACCATTGGCTTTGAGTCATTTTCACTGTGTCCTTATGAGAATTCAAAGTTCATTTGTTGGGAGGTGTCACAGGCTGCCTAGCTATACCCAATGAAGCAGATGCAATAAAAACATAAAAGTACCAAGTAGATTTTGATATAAGCAAGTCTGAAACAGAGCAGACCCAGGTTGTTGTATTTTTAATTAATCATTGTATATATGAATACACATGAAATTCTGTAATTGACTTACAGGATTAGAGCAAAGACTGCCAACAGGGGTGGGCTTCCAGGGAGCTGAAATGGGCCGAGAGGGAGGCTTTACCTTCATACTTTACCTGAGTACTACCTGAATTCTTGACAACAAATTTGTTTACTTTGGAGGATGCCAAAAGCCATCAATGATCCCAGATCAACTCTGGTATACTAAGGGTACAGGCAGATGTATCCATGTTGAGGCCAGAAAGAATAACTTTTAAAACTGACTCCCTCCTCCCCCAGGAAGGGGGCCATAAAAAGTCAGGAATAAGAATCCAAAGTCAGAATTCATTCTGGGGACTTCAATTTGTTTTCTTTGCTTTCCTTTCTTTTTCTCTTGGGGGAAGGGGTGCAAAGGCAAGAGAAGTATAGGGATTCTCTTAAGAAATTCACTCAAAACCTTTCAAAAGGCCCCTGGAAAAGTATAAAGTGCTGGTCACAAACCAAGCCTTCCCTACCCAGGGCATTTAAGTAGAACAAGAATGACCAGATCTCCTCACCACCCCTCTCACCAGCCTGCCCCAACCCACAAATCCCACTTCAGTGGCCTGCCATAAACCTAGGGCTGGCTCAGTCTAGCTTCTCTCCTTTGTCCATTAACTTTAAATTGCTCCTCCACTGATAGCCTCATTTACACCCAACTGTATACGTACCAAAGTCAAGAAGGTGATTCTAAAACCAGCTGCCAAGTCCAGCTCTGAACAATCTTTGTAAAATTTACATCCTAAAAGTCATACTCCCAGTAAAAAGTAAACACCATAAATAACTATCTCCCTAATATGCGGTATCTCTTGACTGTCTTTAAGTCCATACCACTTTTGGTGAAATTTTCTCACACTTACCTAAGACATATGTGACCCCTCACCCCCCATAGTATTTGTACCTTTCAGAATACTCCAATCCTAATATTTACATAGCACCTTCCCTACACTAGGCTCTGTGCTGGGCATCAGGGGTTTGATAGTAAAAGATGGTCACTATTCCCACCTTCCAGAAGTGTATTGTTTGTTAGGGAGATGAACATTAAATTTAAAAAACCACACACATATTACAATTAACAGATTATTTTTCTTCTTATGAAGAAAAAATAGAGGGTATAAGAAAATAGGAGAATACAGCTTAGATTCCAGAGGTCAAGGTTGGTCTTTCTTGAAACTGACATTTAAGTCAAGATCCAAACTATGAGCAGTTGGATAGCCCAGTCAAGAGGAAGGATAGGAGGCCAGGCCAGGGAAACAGTATAGGCAAAGAGCTTCACAGTTCAAGAACTGCCAGGAGAGTAGGATACAGAAGTGAATTGAGGCTGGGCGCGGTGGCTCACACCTGCAATCCTAACACTCCGGGAGGCTGAGGCGGGTGGATCGCTCAAGGTCAGGAGTTTGAAACCAGCCTGAG
>VBSM01000813.1:294238-305444 GCA_008086735.1 Cheirogaleus medius | reverse complement strand
AAAAAAAAAAAAGAAGTGAAGCTGGAGGAGTAGGTAATGGCTGCAGTGGATGGATGACCTGGGATACTGAATGCCATCAGAGGGGCTTGGAATTCCTCTCAAATGCAACTAGGAATCAGCACTGTCCACTAAAGTTCTCTGTGATGATACAAATGTTCTATTCTGCACTATTCTATATAGTAGACACTAGGCACACACAGCTATTGTACATTTGAAATATAGCTAGTATAGTCTATGGCCATACCATCCTGTATGTGCCTGATCTCGTTTGAAATACAGATAGTACAACTGAAGAACTGAATTTTAAATCTAACTTAATTTTAATTAACTTTACTATACATAGTCACATGTGGCTAGTGTCTACCATACTGGATAATAAAGTGCTAGAAGGTTTTAGGCTGAGGATTAATAAGACCTAACTGATACTTCTGGATCATCCTGGCTGCAGGCAAGATGAAGAGAAATGGGCCAATGTAAAATGAATGCAGAAAGTATAGCCAATAGGAGTTGCTGATGGACATCACGGGTGTGAGGGTCGGGGGCAAGGCTTTTAGCCAAATTTTACTTTGCAGTATAGGAATAGGGACAAATATAAATGCATATAACATTGGATTTTCTTTTACACACACAGACACACACACACACACCCTAGTCCCCTTATGCCAGTGCATCTAATGTCACAAAGTATATGCTCTATGGAGTACACAAACTTGGGAAAGGTACCTTATGACTGGCAAGGATGTACCAGACAGAAATATATTCTATAGGACAATATATCCTGTGAGCCAAATATGGCATCATCAACCTATGAGTGTTTCAGGACAGCGGCAGCTGGGGGAGAGGAGGCAGCAGCCACAGAGCGCCACTCTCTGCTCTAGAAGACAGGAGGTCATCCCTGTGCCAGCACCAGGAAAGGTACTTCTCCACCTCAACCAATCAAAAGTCAGGATGTGAACTTTCTTCCTGTTTGTTTTTTAGTTTGTTTAAGGGAGGGCAGGAGGTGTTAGAAGGTTAGTAGGAGAAGAAAGAACAGAGGTAGTTTTAGAGTTTTCTCCAAGTAGCATTTCTCTCATTACCAAAGTATTTAGTAAATTTGGGGTAGCCTCTAGATGCACTAATCTGGAAGTGGTTTTACCTACAGCATGCATTCTCAATGTGGCAATATCACCCCCCCCCCCAGGAAAGAAAATGAGTTCTTCAGGAGTGAAAATTTTTATTGTTTTTATGTACAAAGCATAGATCTATATACAATACAGAAACAGATATATAGTATTACCTGTGGTATTTAAATTTCACAGGGGCAGGGGAGAGCTATATTAGCTATAAGTCTAAAAAGGTTAGGGAGCAGCTATAATGAAATAAAGCTTGAGAAACACTGCCCTAGAGGAAACTGAGGATGGAAGAAGAGGTGTTAAAAGTGGACAAAAGATCTATCTACTGAAAAATGGATAAATAAAATGTGGCAAATACATACAATGGAATATTATTTAGCCTTTAAAAGGAAGGATATTCTGACACATGTTACAACATGGATGAATCTTGAGGGCATTATGCTAAGAGAAATAAGCCAGTCACAAAAAGACGAACATTTTATACACAGTACTGAGTAGTCAAATTCATAAAAACAGAAAATAGAATGGTGGTTACCTGGGGCTGGAAGGAAGGAGAAATGGAGAGTTGTTGTCTAATGGATATAGAGTTTCAATTTTGCAAATGAAAAAGTTCGAGATTGGCTGCACAAAAATATGAATGTACTTAACACTACTGAACTGTACACTTAAAAAGCATTAAGATGATAAATTGTGAGTTTTTTACTACAGTTCAAAAATTTTAAGCAAAATGAAGGCAAAACAAAAACCCAGTAAGGAAGAAAAAGAAACACTAAAACACCAGTGTAAAATAATATGTTCTAGACTTGCATTTGTACTCCAAGTTTGACAGAAAAATTATTTTCCTTATGCCCACTATGTTACACCAAGATACTCGAACGATGGCAGGATACCAAAGTCTCCCTTGTTTCCATGGTAGTACTGATTTACATGCACATCCAGGAAAGCAAAGGCAGCCAAGATACTAATTGCTGGCCCCACTGACAAAATGGCAATTAAAACTCAGCCCCTAGCAAGCATCATATGCAGGTGGTTTCCAGTACTCAAAATGTAATTTCTGTGACCATAAAAAAAAAATTTTGTTATGCAATAAATGTATTTAGGGTTGTAGTCAAATGGTCAGACAACACACATCAACAACTCCCATGTAATATTTAAGGGAAAAAAATACAGTAGGGATCTGTCATATCCCATTATTTTGATAAGGCCAAATTTTTTTCTTTTAATATTTTTATTGAGGCAAAACACAATCATGTGTGTAAGATGCAACAATCTTAAGTGTCCAGCTTATTTAATTTTTATAACCATATTAAGTCCCACCCAGATCAATATATAGAACATTTTCAGGTCCCCAGAAGGTTCCCTCTTGACCATTCCTGGTCTAAACCCACCTTCACCCCTATTCTTACTTGTAAACCACAGATGGGTTTTGCCTGTTCTTGAACCTCCTAATCACAGTGGGTTCCCTCCTGGGTCTGATTTCTTTGCTTAATTATTTATGTGGGTAAGACGCACCTATATTGTTGCATGTATCAGTAATTCATTTCTCAATGTGTAGTGTTTGTATGAATATATCACTTTTATCTACTCCATTGACAGGCATTTGGATTGTTTCCATTTGAGATAATTATAAATAATAGCGGTTAAAAACATTCTTGCACATGGCCTTCATTGAGCATAGGTCTGCATTTGTTTTGGGTATATTCCCAAAAGTGGAATCTCTGGGTCACAGGGGAGATGTACTGTTTAGTTTTGATAGAAGTTGCCAGTTTTCCAAGTGGTTGAACCAATTTACACTCTCAATAGCAGGGCACTGAGAGTATAAATTGCCAAGACTTGTTAATACTAAGTATTATCAGCCTTTTAAATTTTAGCCAATGTGGGGTCTCAATTGTGATTTTAATTAACATTTTACTGATGACTAATAATGTTGTGGGCCTTTTCACAAGTTTATTGGCCATATCAATGTCCTCTTTTGTGAAGTTCCAAATAAACTCAATCCTACAGAGTTGTTTGTTTTGTTTTTAATCAGTAACCACCAGACAATATGCAGACCCACTTTTACTCATTTTCTTAGCAATAATATCACTACTAGACAGAGGGGAAAGAGTGGACTCTGACCTGGACACCTGACATCCATCATTCAACTACACAGCATGCAAACTATAATCAGGTCAGGAAATAAATTGTCTAAAGATGCTTTGCCAATAAGTGGCTTCAGGGATTTCACTAGATTCTCGTGATAGCATGGTGCCAGGTAATGTTTTTATAAAAACTAAAAACAGGTTAAACTTTTATGGCAGAAACTTGAAAGCTGACCCTTAATAACAACGATATTTATAACTTAGGAAGCTCTGATACTCTACCCATTTGGCTACAATGAACCATCCTTGGGGCCTTTAAGTAGCCACTCCTGCCTAACAGAGCCCCATTTTTGTTTCTGTTACCTACCTCTCCACCCCCAAAGCCCCTTAACCTTAAGGGAAGCTGACCCCACTCCTAGTTCCTAAGGGTATGATAAGCAAATCCTATCTCCTTGACAGGGATTGGTTCAGTACTGAGTGTGGAGCACAATTTTGGCCCCTGAAATTTAAAATGATGTTTGCTGGAGGATTCTGAGAAAGCATTTTATCACTCCTCTGAATAAGCGTCCAAGAGAGAATCTATCCATTACTTAGGGCACTGTCCAATGTGGAAGTGACGCTGCAAATCTCAACACTGAGGTGTATACATGGTGTCCCTAAACTCAGCTGCTTTTTGCTTCTGCCCTAAAGATGAAGCTAACACTCAGAGGAAGAGGACAAGGCCCAGGGAATCACAGGAAAACAGGAGGGAGCCATTGATTTGAGAGAATCGCGAAGCCAGCTCTCTCTCTGGACTTCTATATGTGAGTCTGTCACTTAAGATGTGTTTGACTGCTACCACTCGTCTCTTTTATAAAAGAGGGAAACTTTCCCAAAGCCCACGGGTAGACTTCTCCTTTTGTTTCACTGGTCAGAAATAAGAATCTGGGGAAATAAGTATCTGGCCTTATAATGGTAAATGGCCACAGAGAGAACACTGGCAGGAGCTATTCGGTTTACTGAACAACAACATGTCCCAAAATGAGCCAATGAATGTCCTTATTGCTTAAGTAGGTTTTCTATTGCTTAAAACTAAAAGCAGGGTGATTCATCTCTACGACTATTACTATTCTATCTGACTACTATTACTATTCTATTACTGTTCTCTCTGGAACTTTCTGTCCAATATGATAGACACTACCACGTGTAGCTATTTACATTTTAATTTAAATTAACTAATATGAAATATAATTAAAGCTTCAGTTGCTCAGTCACTCTAGCCACAGTTCAAGTGCTCAATAGCCACATGTGGCTAGTGGCTACCATATTTGACAGCGCAGATCTAGACTATCTCAATCACTGCAGGAAGTTTTACTGAAGAGTGCAATTCTAGATAGAATAGTAAGCTGAGTACAACATCTGAAATATTATTTTTGTACTCGGTGGAAAATTTAGCCTTCAATCCCTTATGCATGAGAGTATGATAGCTGTTTCCCCAAATTTTGGTATGTAGAATCTATGCCCCAGGGGCCGGGTATTTCCATGCTTCTGCTATCCTATTCCCACCTCTGAGCATCATGCTGTCTTTCCATACTACACAGCATACAATACATAAAGATGAATAATATCTGCAATCAGGAACTAAGTTCTCTTGGAATTACTTCTGCCCCACATTTTGGCATAGAATGTTGGATCACAGATTGTGCTGAGTAAACCAGGTTCACATCTCCTCCAAGCATCCCCTGATTAGTGCCCAGAGTATTACAACTAGAAACTAGTTCATTGCTCCATAGCTTCCCTGTAACAACAGAATGTTAAGTTTCTATCCTATTTGTTCCCTTAATGAAGCAAAGACCTGCAAAACCAAGATACAGTCCAATAAAACTGCTGTTGACCTTACAAAGCAAGCATGAAGAATATTTTCTGACATGATTTCACAAAGCAACTTGTTTTTTGTTTGACAGAGGGATAGAAAAAGGTATTATTCTACTGGTTTGATCCCTACTTGGCTAGCTGTGTAGAATTTTCAATAAAGCCAACTTTCAAGTCTTGTGTTTCCCCTGATATTCATATCAGGACTTGATGTACCTCAAACCGACTCACTCTTCTCCCTCGACTAACCAGTACTTCAAAACATGTTTTTTGTTAAGTTCTACATTACAAATGAAACATTTCACTACATGAGAAAAGCAGAAGCAGGACTCCTGGGAAGGTTAATTATATTGACACTGCTTTATGATTTGATGTTTACAGGTTTAAATTAACACAGGACTAAAATAACTTGTCTCTGTCTAACCTAAGGAAACAGATACAGACATACATTTTCAATAAGAAAATTTTTAATTAAAAAATATGTATATATATAATTATTATAGGAGCATTTTTTAAAAGCACCTTATAAAATATCCATTAACACTTTTAAATTTATGAGACTTATATGGAGGAAAAAATAAAACTTTACTCAAAAAAAATAGTTTTGAATTTTTTAAATACCCAACATGTTTCTGTTTGGGCAAATTCACTATTTTACAATGTCAAATCCTCCCAAACAAACAAATTAATGTATATTTTCAACTAAATGTCAATTTAAAAAATCAAGATGTTTAAAGAAATCAATGAAAGAATTCTGAAGTTTATCTAAGAGAATAAATAGAATAGCCAAGATATTCTTAATAAAACAACACGTATCAAGAGAGAATCTTCCCTAACATTTTAAAATGTACTTACAAAACATCTAATTTTTAAAGTATGGTACTGACATGACAGTAAGAACAGCAATGGAACAAAACTGAATATCCAGAAATAAACACATACTATAAATAGAATTTCATGTGTGATAAAGGTAGCTTTTTAAATAAATTGGACAAGAATGAATCATTTGGTACAACTGATTAAATGTCTGGAAAAGAAGTAAAATTTCTACTTCAAACCATGTGGTAGGTCAAGTAATGGACTCACCCCCCCCCAAAGATGTCCATACCCTAATCCCCAGAATCTAAGAATACATTATATTACATGGCAAAAGGGACTTTGTAGATGTAATTAAAATCACAGACCTTGAGATAGGGATATTATCCTGGATTATCAGGGTGAGCCCAGTCTAATCACATGAACCCTTAAAAGCAGAGAACTCTCTGTGGCTGGACTCAGAGAGATGTAGGGGAAAAAGCAGGCAGGAGATATGCAGCAGAAGACTTGAAGCATGAAAAGCACTGGACCCACCACCACAGGCCTTCCAGGTGGAGGGGGACACAGTGACAAGGAAGGTACTCAGCCATAAGGAACAGAGAGAAGCTCTCAGATGACACTAAAGAAATGGGGAGGCCGGGGCGGTGGGTCACGCCTGTAATCCTGGCACTCTGGGAGCCAAAGGCAAGAGGATCGCTTGAGGTTAAAAGTTTGAGACCAGCCTGAGAAACAGCAAAACTCCTTCTCTACCAAAAAAAAAAAAGTGTATATATATATAGAGAGAGAGAGAGAGAAAAATTAGCCGGGCATGGTGGCATGCCTGTAGTCCCAGCTACTCAGGAGGCTGAGGCAGGAGGATCACTTGAGCCCAGGAGTTTGAGGTTGATCATGTCACTGCACTCTAGCCAGGGCAACAGACTGAGACTTTGTCACCAAAGAAAAAACAACAACAACAAAAACAACAACAACAAAAAAGAAATGGGGACCTCAGTCCTATAGCTACAAGGAACAAGATTCTGCTAACAATACAAATGAGTTTGGAAAAGGATTTTTTTGCAGACTTTCCTGACAAAAGCCCAGCTGGCCAACACCTTGATTTAGGCCTTATGAAATCAATCAAGCTACCCCAACCCAGACTTCTGACCTACAAGACTGTAAAATAATAAATCTGTTCTGCTTTAAGCCACTAAGTTGTGGTCATTGATTGTGGCAGCAATAGGAAATAAGTACACATTACATATTAAAATTAGTTGCAAATAAATGAAAAAAGGTCAGTGTAAAAAAGATACCACAACAATAAAAAGGAGCAAATTGTTGACACACAAAACAATATGAAGAACCTCAAAAATGTTGAACAAAAGAAGCCAGATTTAAAAGAACATATAACTGTGTGATTCCATTCAGACAAAGTTCTAGAGCAGGCAAATCTAAGAAATCAAATCAGTGGTTGCCTAGAGAAAGGGGTATTGACTGGAAAGGGGCATAAGTGAACTTTCTAGAGGCACGGAAATTCTCTATATTTTGACTGTGGTGGTGGACACACAAATGTACACATTTATTAAAACTCATTGAACAGGGCCGGGCGCGGTGGCTCACACCTGTAATCCTAGCACTCTGGGAGGCTGAGGCAGGCAGATCGCTCAAGGTCAGGAGTTTGAAACCAGCCTGAGCAAGAGCAAGACCCCGTCTCTACTATAAATAGAAAGAAATTAATTGGCCAACTAAAGATATATAGAAAAAATTAGCCGGGCATGGTGGCGCATGCCTGTAGTCCCAGCTACTCGGGAGGCTGAGGCAGAAGGATTGTTTGAGCCCAGGAGTTTGAGGTTGCTGTGAGCTAGGTTGACGCCATGACACTCTAGCCCGAGCAACAGAGTGAGACTTTGTCTCAAAAAACAAAAAACAAAACAAAAAAACCTCATTGAACAGTACACTTAAAATCTATGCCTTTATTGCATGCAAATATTTCATTTTTTAAAAAGCATTGAGAAAAAGAAAAGCACCAAGAGAAAATATAGGTACAAATTTTCGATCATCTTCAACCACTCTAGGGAGAAATTTAGCAGTATCTAACAAAGTGACACATTACATATGGCCTTTGACCCAGCAATTCAACTTCTGGAAACAGATTTTACAGATTAACTGTACACATAGGAAATGGCATATGTAGAAGATTATTCACTGTCAAATTATTTGTAATAAGGTACAGCCTCCCACAACAGAATATTATACAAATGTTTAAAAAAAAAAAAGAATGAAGATGCTTTCTATGTACTGATCTGGGATAATTCCCAAAATATATTTGAAAAAAGCAAATATAGAACAGTATGTATAGTATATTCCCCTTTGTACAAAAATAAGTAAAAAAAGAAAGGAGGAGCTAAATAAGTGTATATATTTGCATTTGCTTGTATATACACAAAGAAATTCTAAAAGGATCCACCAGAAATAAAATTATTTACATTTATAGGGGGTGGGGTAGGGGGTAGAGGAGGGAGGCTTCTCTTTCTAAATTTTTATAGTTTTAAATTCTTGAATTATATTTGAATTACATTCAAAAAAGTTTTAGTGCAGTGAAAAATTTTTTTATAAAATATGAAATCTTCACAATTGAGAAGATCATTCTAATGAGACCAAAAGCAGAAACCATAAAGAAAGTGAAAGACATGAATCCATGAAAACTACAAACTCATACATATATATACATATGTATCAAAAGGCCCTGAAAATAGTTTAACACCCTAAGTCAGCAAGATTTGGGTAGAGAGTTACTCTCTCATATTGCCAATGGCAAGATAAAGTGGTACAGAATCTGTCTACAGAAATGTTAAATGCACAAACTTGTGACACAGCTATTTATCTGCTGGGAATTTATTCTACAAACATACTTTGTTCATGTACATGAGGTTGTCCACTGCCTTGTTATTTATAAGAGCAAAGTGATGTAAATCCAAAAGTCCAACAAGTGGAGAAGTTTAAGTGTGGTACAGCTTAGTACAGAACCCTATAGAGTTGTTACAAACTATGAGTAGATCTATATAAAGTAAAAGCATCGAAATATGCAATTAAAGTGAATAAAACAAATTGGAGAGCAACTTGGAGAATAAGTTGAAGAGTTTAAGAATAAATGTGTGTATAAACACTTAATATATTGAGAGACTATCTAGAAGGACACTGAAGAAACTAGTAAGAGTGGTGACCTTTGGGGAGTAGATCTGGGAATGGGAAGAATGCTCCTGAACTATAAAAGAATACATTTTTCTGTTGTTTTAAGTCATCTAGTTTGTGGTAATTTATTATTGCAGCCCTAGGACACTAGGTGTTGCAGCAATACAACACCTCTCTGAATATACTCACAGAATCATGTAACTAGAAAGGATTTAATAGAGTGAGATGGTTGGACAATAATTTCTGGAGCAAGGGACCCAAGGCTCAGAGATTCGGAAGCCTGAGCCAGGTCACACAGGAATAAGCACCAGAGGTGAAACTAGGCTTATCTCCTGGCCTCACCCCAGTATCCTGGTCCACATCACCTGCCACCCATGGGTGGGCAGGAAAGGCAAGACTAGAACCCAGGTCTTGCTCCTGGTCTAAGGTGGTTCATGTTAACAGCATATTGGCCATGGTGATCCCTGCATGTTATCTGAGTTTAATCCCTGCAACATTTACAGAACCTTTGCTTTGTTTGCTCAGCAAGAAAAAATATTTGGTAAAAACACAGCCCCAGGATTTGCCTATTTTCCAAAGGGGTTCCCTGAAATTACCAGCCAGTTAAGCAGCTACAGCTGGGAAAGTCTGTGGGACTCAAAGCCTTCCCCCACTTCCCAGGACAGGCTAGGCTGTGAGCACCAGGGGTAGGAGAGGTCAGCACTGTGAAGTCCAAAAATATCCCCAAGTCTCTTTCTACTGTGATTCTTCCTTTGGGAAGAAGAGCGCCTGCTCAGGGGCCCTAAGAAACCCTTTTCAGCTGGAGGTCGGTGTCACCATGGTAGGCATGCTCTGGATGGCCGCTCGGCCCACCACGAAGGCCTTCTCAGGGGAGAGCTGAGGTGCACAGAGGCAGCCCCAGGGCCTTGTGCGTGCTCCATGTGCCAGATCTGCAAGGCCAAGGCCCTTCCCTGGGAGCTACTAAGCTGGAACTTTGGGAAGAGTCCCCTGGTGGCAGAAGCTGGGGTGGGAGGCTCCAGAGGGGTGCAGCCTTACGTCCCACCCTGAGAAGAAGCCAATCTGGGATAAGAGAATACGATGCCTACATCCAGAGAGAAGAGAGGCAGAAAGAGGAGCTTCTGGAGCCCACACTTCCACATTCCATTGCCTGTGGGGCTGTCCCTCGCCCCTTCTCTGGTTACTGAGACATCAGCACTGTTCCAGAACTCTCCTTTTGCCTAAGTAGTTTGAGTTGTTTTTTCTTTGATTCATTGGAAAGGAAGGAAGCAAGCAAGAGTGATTTGCCTATAACTTCACATTAGACAAGGATCCATACCAGGGGTGTCCTACCCCCACGCTACCCTGGACATCTATGCTCACTGTATTCCTCCCTGTAGGCCCTGACAAGGCCTCAAAATCCTTCGTGCAACATTCATTCCAGGTGGCCACACATTCACAACCCAAATGAATCCTACACGCCATTCCCAGTTTACGCTGATAACGAAGACTTGGGCCAAAATTCAATTTGTACTTCCAAGCACAAGCCTCCAGAGTGCCCTAACTAGGAAACAAGCCAAAGACACAAAGTCAACTGTTCCCAGCCTCACACTCAGCCTGCCTCCCCTAAGAAGCATGCAGGACCAGGAATAGCTGTCCCTGAGTTGGGTTAACACATACCCTCTGGAGATATCTTCCTGGCCAGGCTGGATTTATAAGATATCAGCCTTTTCACTGCTCTCCTTGCCCCAGCCTCACCCCGCTCCAGCTCAGCCTCCTCACCACCATCGGTGAGAGAGTCCCCAGATCCATCAGATCATGTGCTGTGTGTCCAGGTTAAAAAAACCTCCAGCTATTTGCATCCTCTGCTATGTCCTTCCTCAGTGTTTCATAGTTCTCCCTGTAGAGGTTTTTTACCTCCTTAGTTAAATATATTCCTAGGTACTTTATTTTCTTTGTTGCTATTGTGAATGGTATTGAGTCTTTGATTTGGTTCTCAGTTTGACTGTTATTGGCATATATGAATGCCTCTGATTTGTGTATATTGATTTTGTATCCTGAGACTTTACTGAATTCATTTATCAATTCCAGGAGTCTCTTGGTTGAATCCTTGGAGTTTTCTAGATATAACATCATATCATCAGCAAAGATACCATGCTTGTGGGTCAGCAGAATCAACATTGTTAAAATGTCTATACTACC
>VBSM01000813.1:281949-294138 GCA_008086735.1 Cheirogaleus medius | reverse complement strand
ATATAGAAAAAATAATTTTATGCTTCATATGGAACCAGAGAAGACCCTGTATAGTAAAAACAATCCTAGGCAAAAAAAACAAAATGGGAGGCATCAATTTACCAGACTTCAAACTATACTACAAGGCTATAGTAATTAAAACAGCTTTTCACTGGCACAAGAACAGGGACATAGACCAGTGGAACAGAACTGAGAACACAGATATAAAACCATCCTCATATAGCCATTTAATCTTTGACAAAGCAGAGAAAAACATATACTGGGGAAAGGAATCCTTATTCAATAAATGGTGCTGGGAAAACTGGATAGTCACATGTAGACAACTGAAACAGGATCCACACCTTTTACTTCTCACAAAAATCAACTCATGCTGTGTAACAGACTTAAACCTAAGGCATAAAACTATTAGAATTCTAGAAGAAAATGTTGGAAAAACTCTTATAGACATTGGCCTAGGCAAAGAATTTATGAAGAAAACCCCAAAGGCAACAACAAAAATAAATAAATAGGACCTGATCAAATTAAAAAGCTTCTACAAAGCCAAAGAAACTATCATGAGAGCAAACAGACAACCTACAGAATGGGAGAAAATTTTCCCATGCTACACATTCAATAAAGGGCTGATAACTAGAATCTATTTAGAACTCAGGAAAATCAGCAAGAAAAAATCAAACAACCCTATCAAAAAGTGGGCAAAGGACATGAACAGAAACTTTTCAAAAGAAGACAGAATAATGGCCAACCAACAAACATATGAAAAAATGCTCAACATCTCTAATCATCAGGGAAATGCAAATCAAAACCACAATGAGATATCACTTATCTCCAGTGAGAATGGCTTTTATCAAAAAGTTCCAAAACAATAAATGTTGGCATGGATGCGGAGAGATAGGAATACTCATACACTGTTGGTGGGACTGCAAACTAGTGCAACCTCTGTGGAAAGCAATATGGGGATATCTCAAAGAGATAAAGTAGATCTACCATTTGATCCACCAATCCCATTACTGGGCATCTACTCAAAGGAACAAAAGACAGTCTATAAAAAAGACATCTGCACTCGAATGTTTATAGCAGCACAATTCACAATTGCAAAGATGTGGAAACAACCCAAGTGCCCATCAATACATGAGTGGATTAATAAAATGTGGTATATGTATACCATGGAGTACTATTCAGCTATAAGAAACAATGGTGATATAGTACCTCTTGTATTTTCCTGGATAGAGCTGGAACCCATTCTACCAAATAAAGTATCCCAAGAATGGAAAAATAAGCACCACATGTACTCACCAGCAAATTGATTTTACTTGATCAACACCTAACTGCACATATAGGAATAACGTTCATCTGGCGTCGGGCAGATGGAAGGGGGGATGGGTATATACAAACATAATGAGTGCCATGCGTACCATCTGGGGGATGCACACACTTGAAGCTCTGACTTGGGGAGAAGTGGGGGCAAGGGCAATATACATAACCTAAACATGTGTACCCCCATAATATGCTGAAATTTAAAGAAAAAGGCCTCCAGGATCACCCAGGCTCCCTCGTCCACCCCACCTGCCTCTCAAGCACAATTTCCCTGTATATCGGCTCTTCCACAAGGGACTTTCAGATTCTCTGAGCCCATCTCCCTCCCTCTACTCTAACCCCTCTGCAAACCTCACTGTCTCCTGGCATGCCCACCCCAGCAGGATGAAGGGCCACAGTCCCCTCTGTTATTCTCAACACATCTATGAGGCTCTGTGTGTAGCTTTTATACAATACCGCTTAAGCCCCTGAGTTACGATTTACTTGTTCGTTTGACATGTATTTTCCACCCAGCCTCTGTATTTCAGGTGCTGTGCTAGTTATCAACAGCTCTGTGCTAAACACTTATGTGTTTTACTGCTTTGTTCAGCAGCCTGAACTCCTAAGGCAGAAACTTAAGTCTTAGTAAGTCATATTATTTCTGCGACCAAAGGGCTCAGTGTCATTGCATGGATAAATAATTCTTTGACCACTTCTTTATCTGAGACAGATGATAAAGCTGGAGGAATGGGAAAGGAAGAAAGGTTTTGGGAGTTTAATTCAGACTAGATGATTTCACTGGTGGTATTAGATTTTTGGCCATTTCCTGAAAAGCCAAGAAATGTTGAACTGTCAGCTGTTCCCTTGGAGAAATACAAAAACTTAACAAAAGCCAATCACACAAAGTACAAACCACAAACAACCAGATAAGCCCAACCAAAATAAAATCACAGAAGTTGTTGGCTACTTAGGGAAAACAAAGGAGAAAGATGTTTACAAATTAATAAGCAACTGTTCAGAATTTAATGGTCAGCAAACAAGGCCACATATATCCATGTGCAATCATAGTCCTGGAGATTAAGAAATGTTAAAAGCAAAGAACAATCTTGTAGATCAGTAGTTCTTAGATTTTTGGAACTGGCCAACACCACATTTTGCACACACAAAAAAGAAATTAAAGGCAACCTAAAATAGTATTGCCAACTATTTTGCCAAATAAGAGTATTTTTTTAAAAAAGCATACCATCCACTGTCCCCATAATTTCCCAAAAGAAGGAATATGTTAACTCCAAAAAAGGAGGAATACTGTAAACTCAGACTAAATACAACTATTCTCAAGGAAGGATTCTCTGAGAGCCTCACCCTACATTTTAGTTGTGGATAGGATGCAGATAATATGCACCATGAAAGACAGATGACAGTACCAAGTCCTTAAAACCAAGCAAGGTTCCTGGAAGATGCTCAAGACATATTGCTAAAGAGGCTGGGCTGGATGGCTCACACCTGTAATCCCAACACCTTGGGAGGCCGAGGCAAGAGGATCACTTGAAGCTAGGAGTTGAAGATCAGCCTGAGAAACATAGCAAGACCCTGTCTCTACAAAAAAAAAAAAAAAAAAAAAAAAAAAAATTTTTTTTAATTAGCCAGTTGTGGTGGCATACACTTCTAGTCCCAAATACTCAGGATGCTGAAGCAGGAGGATCACTTGAGCCCAAGTGTTTAAAGTTACAGTGAGCTGTTTATGACACCACTGTACTCTAGCCTGGGCAACAGAGTGACAGCTTATCTCCAAAAGATAATAATAATAATTAATTAAAAACCACCCAGAAAACAAGGTTAAGTAGCTAAGAAAGCTGAGACAATTAAAAGAAAATTATTAATTAATTTTTTTAAAAAGACAAATCAGGAGGTTAAGCACCAGAGAGCAGCAAGTTACTCATAAATCTTGACTCAGGTACCTGTGCGAATTAAATCGAGGCTGCCTAACAACTGCCATATTTCCCTCATTTAGGCTCCAGTTTGTTTATAGGGAGCATTTGGAAGCCATAGATGGTTGTGAAGTTGGGACCAGCCCCAAGCAAGGCATAGCCATTCCTGTGACAGCCCCTGAACAAAGGTGCTTTCTCAATTAAAAGACAACTTGAAATTGGATAATAGCAGCCCAGCCATCCCCTCCTCCAGATCCCTCCTCAATCCTCTCTGCAATATTTTAAATGCTACTTAATGGCCTACATTGCACCTCTCACCCCCAGGGCCATAGCAATCTGCTTCCCTCTCAATCTTCAGGCCAAGTCAAACCCAGCAGAGAGGCTAAAACACCATCTGCTGCTGCATGGGGAGAGTCTGGAGGGTACCTAGGAGCTCCCCATAAATAAAACTATTCTATTTCCCATAGACAGGGACAGCGAAGGGTAGCCACTTAGCAGTGCTGGATCTGAGTTCTAGCCCCAGCTCTAACACTAGTTGATAGTTTCCTGAAACATATGTGGGGCCTTGAACTCAGCCTTGAAAAGTGTGGATGTTAGCCAGGCTGAAAGATAAATTTATCTTTAGTTAACCTTCTATATAAAAACACAGAGCTGTGTATACACACACACACACACACACACATACACAAGGCTCCTAATCTCATGTAGAATAAAGTCCAAATAGCCCAGATTCCCATTCTAACTCCTACACACACACACATACATACACACACACACACACGTGCATGCCTCAACTTTACCTTTCTAGCATTCTCTAACACTGTATGTGTGCCATGTTGTAGCCACAAGACCCCAAATTCATGTGGCTCCCTCCCACTCACATGTCTTTGCACCGCAATGTGACATGCTGGGACTAGTGCCAGAAGGACAATATAAAGATATGAGTGTTTTCATGGAAGAGAAAATCCAGAGACTTGAGATCAAGTTCCACTTTCCCTCTTCCAGGCCTGGTGTCAGGTGGCAAATTCACTTAATCCTAGGCCTCAGTTTCCTTAATAGAAAACAGGGAGAGTATTGCCTACATGACTGGACTTGTCTCCTCAATCAGTCAACAAATAGTAATCAAGTGCCTACTGTGTGCCAGGCACTCATGCTTGGGATATGTGAATGGGCAAAACTAACAAAAAACACTGCTGCCCTCATGAAGCTTACATTCCGGCCCAGGTAGATCTGTAAAATGGGGCTTGCTCATAATATTTCTGTGGGACTTAAATAAGATAATATATGGCACACATTTAACATAGAGTCTGACACAGAGTAAACTATTATTATTATTACTATATCAATGTTTGGAATCTAAACTCTTTTGTTCCCCATTATTCTTAAGAAGAAGCTGCTCCTTTTATCTGAATGTCCCTCTCTCCCTCCTGGCACCCTCAAACTGCCTGCTAGAAGCTCTCTTCACCTGTCAGGGTACAGCTTAAAACTGACCACCCATATTTCTTCCTGGGAAGGGGTCAGGAGCTGGGAACTCTTGGAGTGCTTGTCTGCACCTCCATTAATTCCTTCCCACAGGTCTGCCTGGCATTAACTCTGTTCTACCACCATTAGCAGAGCCTGTGTCTTATATATTTACTTAAATCCTCCATGGCCCAATACAGGGGGCCCTCATATATATCTGAAGAACGGGACTGACTTGAAATATAAAAAGCAAAAAGATGTGAAAATAAGTAAGAAGAAAGGGTATATTAGAGAGAAAGTCTAGGGGCCAGATTATATGGACCCTTCGCACCTGGCCAATGAGTTCAGGTTTGAGTGAGCCCTGGAAGTCACCAAATGTTTAAGCCTCCAGGTAGAGTGCACCATCATGGGCAGAGGATGAGCCAGTCCAAAGGTAACCAAAGGAGACTGCCCTAGAGGCCACAGCTGGACATGAAGGATGAGCCCACCTCAGTTCAAGGCTGCTATCTGAGCATTCTTGTCACAGTGAATCAAGATTGCCCAGTATGGTGCTATAATTTTCTATATTTTCTCAGTTGTGCACTACTGGCACAAATGGCCTAGTTTCTTCCAAAACATCATCGATTTTTAGGACTAACAATCCTGTCCCCTTTCCAAGTTCTGTCCCCATCGACAGGAGGACCCAGTGCTTAAAAATAAAAACATCCCGAACTAAATGTTGCTGGAACTTCAAATACAGGTATAGCTAAACCCAGACTTGGCTTGCCTCCAAAACACACAGGGAGTCCACCAGCTCACCAGACTCATGGGAGCTCCCACAAGCTGCCACGGTAAGTGCAGGGCGGGCACTGACACTGACGTTCAACATTCTGGCAAAAGATGAAAATGACTCAGGTAAACTGAGTCCAGGGTATCACAGGCAAAGGTCATTCACACTTACAGATTTTCAACAAAAACTAGGAAACGGCTGGGCACGGTGGCTCACGCCTATAATCCTAGCACTCTGGGAGGCTGAGTCGGGGGAGGATCGCTCAAGGTCAGGAGTTCCAAACCAGCCTGAGCAAGAGTGAGACCCCATCTCTACTAAAAATAGAAAGAAATTAATTGGCCAACTAAAAATATATAGAAAAAATTAGCCGGGCATGGTGGTGCATGCCTGTAGTCTCAGCTACTTGGGAGGCTGAGGCAGAAGGATTGCTTGAGTCCAGGAGTTTGAGGTTGCTGTGAGCTAGGTTGATGCCACAGCACTCTAGCAGGGGCAACAGAGTGAGACTCTGTCTCAACAAAAACAACAACAAAAAAAAACAAACAAACAAGGAAACAAGGCAATATTTGCTTAGGAATTTGAGAACAAGAAATATATCTGGTCAGGCAGAATGGACCTCACTAACCAAAAGATGAACATTTCTTTTAGTCAGGCACCATGACATTTTTGGCTTCCAGAGATGCCTGTTTACCTGGTTCAATACTCTTTTTTTTTTAAGTTGAAACTCAACCATTCTCACTGCCACAACCACTGGCCCCACTATCAAGCTCTGCTATAACTTAATGTGTTATGGTGTCATCTTTGCTAAGGAGACTGTCCATTTCCCCAAAATTCCTCTTTCTTGCAAAGATTTCTTATAACAAGGGTGCTTCTGGCCTTGGAAACTTCAGGATGCACTCCAAGGAAACTTGTTACAAAAGCAGTGAGCACATGGCCATTCTGAGACAAGGCACTGACTTGTCAGTTCCACTTCCCCATCTAGAAAGGCAGAGAAGGGTCCATTCCTAAAGGTAAATAAAATCAATGCCACATTCTTGACAATGGCCAGAGGCCAATACCCCAACATCCACTTCAGTTCTTAAACACATCTTCCTCAGGATCACTTTACTCTCCCCAAACATGGGGCCTGCAGGCTCTGCTTTGGTTGCTAAAAGAATCTTCATTCTAAGAAGCAAATATAAAATAACAAGAGGGTATGTACCATGAAAATGGGTCTTTGGTAGCAACCACAGGAAAACAGAACCAACCAGCAAAGAGAAATTTAAGAATTCCACAAGGGTAGTCTCTATTTGGCTTCTGACAACTATGGACTGGGAGTCAAGAGCTAAGGTGTCGAATCCCAGATCTACCACTAACTAGCTGGTAATGACTAACAAGTGATGGCCTTTCTGGGCTTCAATTTCTTCATCTATAAAATGATAATGGACCAGCTCTTGAGGCTGCAGCTGTGAAATTCTGAGCAAAGAGCTAAAGAATCCCATTAGGAAACTATTAATGCAAAGTTTATGGCAGCCATGCAGCACCCTCCTTTCTTCCTCAAAAACAAAACAAAACAAACAAACAACCCAGGAGCCATGATGTCCCTACCTCCCCAGCAGTCACACAAGTCCCCACTCAGCTCCACTCAGGAAGCCAGCTGTGTGTGGACACACAATCAAAACCAGAGTAAGCAGAAGCATCTACGGCCTGCCTTTGCAGATGTTACTGGTCTGAATCCCACAGCCACATCCCATAGTACTCTCATAGTACTCAAGTACTCATAGTACTCAAGTACTCAACTCTCATAGTACTCAAGTACCCATTTCCTTACACAAGCTTGAATTTCAGTCTCCTTCATCTCTCCTATTTCCCCAACTTCCAAAGTCCATTTCCCAGGGAAATGCTGACAGTCTCCTCATCCTCTCTCAGAGTGCCCCAAAGAGAACCTGCAGTTGCCACCTAAAGCTGGTCAGTCATAAAATCAAGTTAATGAATTAGGACCAGCTTTATAAAATCCAATAGAATGGAAAATATCATTGTGCCTCACCCTGTATAGAGAATATACCATGAAGCTCTTGTTGCAGTTTTATACTTACCTATGTATGTAGGTGGGCAGGTGAGGATCTCTACTGTGGGTCTTAGTCAAAGAAAAAACTTAGAAACTCGTGATCCTATGGCAGTGGAATGCAACTCTGGGAGTGAATGCTACACACACCCATCCAACTTCTATCCCCTGTAGGGGATGCAAGAGCCAATGAAGGGTACTTAGAACTCAAATACCCATCCTGCAATCCTACAAAACAAATTTGACTGAGAAACAAGTGAAACAAACTTCTGATGCCCGCCCCCCAATCCCGACAAGGTAGTACTTTCTGTAAAGCACCAAACAGTATGCTCAGCAAAAGACGAAGCTATCAGGGTAACAGCCTGGCCTCAAAAAGGTGCCTGGCACCCAAATGCTCAGCACGAGGCAGTGAGAGAGCACGCCGGTGCCGCGGAACGCAAGGCCCTTTACTTCCAGCTTTTCCTACCTGCAAAAAGATTCACTGGGACAAGAGCAACTGGGCTGGGGCAAGTCGGGGGACTGGAGACCCGAGCCCCATTCTCTCTCCGCGTTTTACATTTTTTTTCTTTATTTTTCAAATTGCACACCTCCATAAAAAAATTTCCCTAGGAACCACCAAAGCTTGCAGCCAGGCAGAAACACCCCCAGCTGGGAGCAGAGGTAGCACACGCTGCACACCTAAGATAGGCTCCATCTCAGCAGGGTTGCCAGAGTGCATGGGCTTCCCTGCGCGAACCAGGGTAGAGGAATAAGGGGGGGACGGAGCAAGCTTCCCAGGCGACAGGCTCCAAGCCCACGTTCGAAAACGCTTCGAAGCAAAAGCATGGGCTTCTGAGGACTCTGCTTCCTAGCCTCGGGTCCATACTGCTACCCGGCCCCTAGACTTGGTTAGCCGAGGGTGGTGGACAGCGTAGCCCGTTCCGGCCAGCCCAGCAGCTCACGGTCCGGTGGGCAGAGAAGGAGGCCTCCTCTTGCCAGGAAGTGCTCTTCAAGTTCCCCGCAAATCCCGCCCTTCCCGCCTGGCCAGGTTCCCGTGCACCTCTATGCCCCGCGCCCGAGCGCCTGCCCGCCCGAAGTGCGTGCCCGGGGGCGCGTCCGCTGGTCAGAAACGTGGCGGTGGCCCCCGGGTCCCGCGGAGGACGTGGGAGGGGAGCCCGAGATCGGCGGGTTCGAAGCCCGGGTGGGATGTAGGCAGGCCGCGCGCCGCCGCAGTCTTGTCGCAGCGCATGCCCTAGTCCCCCAGGACTGGGAAGGCCGGACCCGCTCCCCCGCGCCCGACCCCGCGCGACAGGCCTAGGTCTGCATGTAGATGGCCCCTGGCCCCCCGGGATAGCCCAGCGGGCCCGCTCGGCCGCCGCCTTGGGGGTCGCCAGCCCTGCGCGCGGCCGCTTCCCGCCGGGAAGGAGCGCGGGCCTGGAAGGCCTGAGGCGCCCCGCGCTTCCCGCGCCGCTACGCACCTAGCTGCCAGCGGGTCCCACGTGGCTGGGGCCGGAGGACCCGCACCGGGACTGGCGCCGCCGCGTCGGGAGCGGCTTTCCAGCGAGCAGGGTGCGGTGGACAATACGGGAGCCCGAAAGCCCCGGGCAGGGGTGGCGCGGTGCGGCGTCGGCGCGCGGGGCGCCCTGCTCCCTGTGGTTCGGCTCCCCGCCATGCTGAGCGAGGCGGGGACGCGGGACCCAGGCGGTGTGCAGCTGCAGACCTATTCCAAGTTTCCACGTAGTTGCGAGAGCCCGAAAAGTGTCACGTGCACGTCGCCGCTGGGTGGGAGGGGGTGTTTGTCATCCTGTTCAAAAGGGGCGTTTCGGTGTCTCACATCATGCCTGGGAGTGCTCCAATGGGCTGGCTCGTGGCCGCCTTTGAAAAACGAGTGCTTCGAGCCCGTTAACACGAGGGAGCGGACACACACACACCCCCTTCCACATGCCCTGTCAGTAGTGAATTGTACTGTCCTTGGTGGGGCCCGCCACAGCTGTCGCGGAAATACTGTGATCAGCCAACGCTTCAGTGTGGCTTTTCTCCTTCCCTCCTTTCTCCCTCCAACAAAAGAAAAGTACGAACAACAAAGCCCCTTAGCTCCCACTTCCTGGTTACCTAAGTTCAGGCGCTGGGGGAAAATTGAGGACTTACTGTGTGCTCGTCCCTCCACCCTGGGCACGCTGGGGGTTCGGGGGCGAAGGGGGCGGCGAGGCCGCGGGCTGCTCGACGCTCACGGCCGTGTTCGTGTTCATGTCGAGCGACCCTCTCACACCACGCGCGGCAACTAGCAAGGAACTCAGGGAGGATTCTGCCTCATCCCTCCACGTCCTGGAAGGGCAGTGGTGACTGACAGAGTTCGGGGGGGGGGCGGCCGGTTAGGATCACCTCAGGCTGTCACATCCCAAGCTGCACACCCTGCCACCCACCGATCCCGTCTGGTCTCCCCAACTCCTCTGGGGCAGGGATTGCTTTCCTCCACGCTGCCGCAGAACCTGCCCAATGAGAGAGCGAAGCCCCAGGCCCTCTTCTGGGGCCAGGCCTGGGCCCACACTGCCTCCTGGTGGTTCTCGCATCCTTCCGGGGGACCACCACACCAGGAGCGAGAAAGAGGACACCCACCACACAGAGCTTTAGTGAGAGGAACCGTACTGCTTTCAATGAAGCAGAGAGGCTTTGGGGACACATAGGCACACCTCAAGCACACAGCCCGTGTACTTCTCTGCACTGGTCATTTCCGAGTCATGAATTAATCTAGCAGTCTAGCTAGTGGTCTCCTTGCTTCTAGCGTCTCACCTCCTCCGATTTCTTCTGTGCATTAATCTTCTCGAAATAGCACATTGCATCACTTCCAGGTCAAAAGCCATCAATGGCACTCCATTGTCTAATAGAGACAAGATTAAGCAGCTGGGCATTTGAGACTTCACAATTTTACCCCACCCTTTGGTCTTACCCTCCTCACACAAATACTCTACTCCAGTGGTTCCCACCCTTGTCTGTACATTGGAATCACCTAGGAAGCTTTAAAAAATACTGATGTCTGGCTCCTGCTCCCAGATAATCTGATTTGATTCGTATGGGGTATGTCATGGGCATCAGGATTTTTAAAAGCTCTCCCCATGATTATAATGTGCAGTAAAGTTGGGGAACCACTGCTAGTCTCCAAATAGTTGGACTACTTGCTATTTACCAGATATCATTGTGCCTTTCATTTTTAGAAGACTTTGCATATCCTTCCTCCAATGATTTTCCCAACATCTCCCAATTCTATATTTAGAAAAGGCCCATGCCACCTCCTCTGGCATGCCTTTTTTTTTTAAAGCAACTCAAGAAAGTGATGAGGGAGCTGAAGGTTAAAAAGTTGCTTCTACAGTTTGACCACCCTTTTCATAGGGTGAATCATGTCATACTTCTTCCTCTGATATCTGTCATCATAGTCCTCAAAAGTCACGTTAGTATGTTATCTTTCTTTTTAAAATTGTTTCTTCTCTGTCTTCTATTTTTATATTTTTCTTGGGATGTCACAGCTTTGAATATTTTTATATTTTTATCAAAATTATACATTCACACAGTTAAAAGAGCAGTCCCTTTTGTTCTTCTCACCTGACTCCCTCTCTAAAGGCAAACACTTTTACATCTGTCAGCTGATTATTTTGATGCCTACGGTCATGTCTCTACATAAAATGTTAATATTCCTACTTCCTGTTGTTGGGGCTTTTTTTCACAGTTTTATGCATCATCAAGTAAATTTTTTGAAATTGTGTTTGTCTGAAAACTTCCACCTTTAGTATAGTTCTGCTGGGTATAAAATTATGGGTTGGAAATTATTTTCCTTCAGAATTTTGAAGCTATTACTCCAGTGACCTCTAACTTCCACTACTGCCATTGAGAATTCCTAAAACATTCAATTACAGATCTTTTCATTGGACCTCTTGAAAAAAAATCTCTGGAAGCCTGAAGAATCTTTCTCCCCAATGTTTTGAAATTATACAGTGATTTGCTTCAATGTGTGCCAATTCATCCATTCCACTGGAGTACTGGGGAGGTTTTTTCAGTCTTAATACTGAAGATCTTCAGTCTGGAAAATGATCTTGAATTATTTGTAACTATTTCTTCTCCATTTTCTCTATTCTCTCTTTTTTGGAAATCCTATTACTCAAATATTGGACTTCTAGGATTGGTCCCTGTGACACAGTTCCTTAATTTTCAAATCACTTCTCTCTGGTTTTCCATCCTTTTTGCCTTTTTTGCTTTAGTTTCCGGGAGATTTCCTCATTACTTTAACTTTTCCAATAGCTCTTTTTTATTTGGTAAACATTCCTTTGTTGGAGCACTCCATCTTTTTCATGATTACATACATTTTCTTATCTCTCTGCAGATATCAATAGTGGTTTTTTTCTCCTTCAGAGGCTCTATTCTCCAGGGTCCTTTTTCTGTTTATGTTTTGTCTTGGTCCCCTTGTTATGGATTTTCCTCAGAGGCTTATCTGCTAATAAATAAGACTGGGGAATAAGATATTCATCAATAGAGAACTGATTAAATAAACTATGGTACCATGGAGAACTATGCAACTGTACTAAGAAATGAGGAGTATCTCTATATAACACTATGGGCTGATGACCAGGAAATATTGTTAAGCAGGAAAAATCCAGGTAAGAATAATATTTATAGACTGCAAACTAGTTCAACCTCTGTGGAAAGCAATATGGACATACCTTAAAGCA
>VBSM01000813.1:252181-272539 GCA_008086735.1 Cheirogaleus medius | reverse complement strand
GTCCCTGGAACACATCTGTCACAGGGCCTGTGGAAAGCCCAGGTTGGAAGGGTCGCCGACACCTGGACACAATCTTCTGGCCTTGGGAGCACTCCGTGAGCCCCAGCCCATGCCCTTCTCCTTCCTCCTTCCTCCTGGGCCCAATGCTGATGCATCTTCTCTGAGCTGGGCTGCAGCCCCTAGGGCAGTGGTGCTCCCCCTCTGTGGCCCTGCGTGGCATGGTGTAGTGTGGCAGGCCATCTTCCTTGGGTGACACCAGCCTCTCTGTGCCACCTCCAGTCACCTCTATGGATCAGATCCGGGGACCGCCCAGGGAGGCCTTTGCAGGAGAAATGAGCATCGCCCACACTCAGCCTGTTAGTGGCAAAGTTGAGGACCGAATTGTAAGATTGGAAGATGTCTCCAGAGCTGTCATGGAAGTGGATAGTGAAAGTCACAGTCATGGCCAAAGGCAGGGTCTCCACAGCCTCCTTGTTCCGGGTGTGCAGGACCGGGCTCTTGGAAACCCACAGGGAAGATGCAGGAGACACCTGGGGGACAAGGAGCAGGTGTTATGATGACTCAGCACTGTGGACTGGCTCCCAGGAAACCCACCTCCCAAGGAGGAGACCCCTGTCCCCAGAAGGTCCCCATCTCAGGAGCAGCTGGGGGCTGGAATGACCTAGGGGTCACGAGAAGAGGAAAGGCTCATTCCCCAGAGTGGCCCAACCTAATGACAAGTTTCCCACCTCCCAACACAGTAGACCAACCTGACTATAGGAAAACCCACCCAGGAGAGTCAAAATCTGCCACCTGGAAGAATGAGATTGTTATTCAAATCACAAAAAAGGGGCCTTCGGGCTGCAAATGTCCAGTTTCTACAGAGGATCTGCCTTTCAGTGCATTTAAAGAAGAATCAGAGCCTTCTTGGACTGCAGAGGCAGCATTAACAGGGCTGGCACGTGCATGCAGTGACCAGGGGACAGAGGAAAATGTGGTTTCTGAAGCCCAAAGAACCCGAGTTCCATAAACAGCAGCCTTGGTTCTCTGATTCCAGGTAAAAAACTATTCTGGCCAAAAAGGTATGGCCCCAAAAGTACCAATTTCTTTAACAAAGTTAAGTGGTCCGGTGTCTGGTATACAGCAAGCACTCAATGCATATTTGCTAAAATAGCATGACCCGTCAGTGACTTTCAATCACTTAAAACTAGGGTGGGGGGAGGTCCCTGCCGGGCATAAACCTTGAAACAAAAAGACATTAATCAATGAAACAGGCCTGTGCCCAGGCAAAGTCTAAAAATCTGAGTGGGCGTGCACTTTCTGTCATCTAGGGCTCAGAAGGTGGTGCCAGTGAGACTTGGAAAGAAGGTTCTACTCAGCATAAAACCCAGGACTTGACCCAGGGATGCCACAGGAAGGTCCCATCCCTCGGGAGCACAGAATGCAGAGGAGACTGCCGTGATGTGACGGAAGGACACAACCTGGAGCCAGGCAGACTCTGGCTCTCAACGCCTGTGCGATCTGGAGCAGGTCAGTCCCACTCTGAGCCTCAGTTTCCTTGTCTGTAAAATGGGCCACCTCACTCTCACAGCTGCTCTGTGTGTCACGTACTGGATGTCATGATTTGTACGGCAGGTCCTGAGCACATCGTTCAGTGCTCTTCAGAACTGACCATGTTCCAGGCACCAAGCTGGCCCAGAGCAGGGGCCACAATTGTGGTGATAACGTCAGTGGCCAGACACAGCGGGCAGAGCACCGGCATGCTGGTCAGGCCTGGCACGGCACTGCCAAAGGAGAGAGTGGTCTGGTGGTTGGTGATCCCGGTGAGGGAGACGGGCAACTGCAGGAGAAGCGAGGCTTCTGTGTCCACCACCGGCTCCCAGGACGAGGAATGGCCCCCGGAAGCTTTTCTGCCTCCTTTGTGTAGTGGAATCTGTGACCAATTCTTCCCTAACCAGAGAAGGGCACAGCACAGATTTGGGAAGGTTTGGTGAAATACCAAACGATCACACCAGAGACAGGGCTGTCCCCCCCAGCCTGTCCCTCCACTGCAGTGGGCTGCACCTCCCTGTGGTTAAGGGACCCATTTCTGGAGGGACCCTCTGGAGTTCCAGGACCCCCATGGACTTCCCTAGTGCACAGCTCACACTGCCCCACAGTGCGAAACCCGGAAGCCTGGATCCCTCCTGAATATAGAGCAGCCAAACCACCCCTGTATGAAATCTCATGTGTGACAGAGAAATACACTTCTTTATTGGTTAAGCCCCTATCATTTTGGGTTTTGTTCCCTGTAAATTAACGTAACTGCTACCAATGCAGAAGAAAGAATAAAAGAAATGAGACCCACACTTATCTTTCTCTATAATTTGTCCAATTCAGGAAGCCACCCTGCTAAGGGACATGTGTACTTTTCTTCAACCTTATATCCCAGCTCACAATGGTGAGCTCAAATGTTGGCTGCTGCTGCTCCAGCCAAGCAGCCAGCAAGGGCCCTGCAGAACCTCCTCCCCAGGCTCCGGTGAAATGCTCCATCTTTTGGAAGGTGAGGCAAGGCTCCCCAAGAATGCTTGCTGTCCTCTTTGGGATTTCTATCACCTCCACTCTCAGAACACTCACACCTGCTCCAGTGCTGTGCTGAGGGAGGGGATCATGACCTCCTCATTTTCAACCGTCACCCCCATCACTCTTTCATGCTTTACTTTGTCCATGCAGAGACAAAACACATTACTTCTTTGCATAGTTTACAGCCTCTCTCTCTGTCTCTCTTTCTGTCTCTGTCTCTGTGTCTCTCTCTGCTTGAATGTCAGGTCATGGGGACAAAGGTGTCTGTGTGTATTCTGCTCTGGTGTATCTCCAGGCCTAGAGCAGGGATTGGCACAGGAAGGGGTTCACAGATATGTGCCACACAACTGGATGATGTAATTTCTTAGGGTAGACGTCTCATAAGTTTTATGTAATATAAACTCTCACTTGTAAAAATTTTCAAGTCAACTTGAAATTTACTATCTACTGTTCTTGCCTCCTCTCTTGCTGTCACAGCCTGGAAACAAAGCTTGTGAAACAATAAGTCCTTCTTATAGATTGTCCTGGTTCCCCAGTATATATTTCTGGCTCCATGTTCAGTCCATTTGCTGAACAAAGTGAAAATATCCAGGTATGTTTTTGTACCATATCCAGATTTGCCATCTGGTTCACCAGAGGGGAGACATAAATGTTTTCATGGGGTTTTTTTGTTTTCTTTTGTTTGTTTGTCTAAGAGGAATTAATACATTTAAAAATTTTGTTTAAAAGTATGAAATCATTAGAGCTTTGGTTTACAATCACCATTGTCTGTTAGTAATTAATATATTAATTAGGATATTTTAAAGATGGATTTTAAAAAGAATAGCACTTTAAGGCTCATTTAGGTAATGTAGAAGTGCTAAATAAACTTTTTAATGCAAGCCTGCCGTGGATATCATCAGGTTCATGGAAAAATTGCATAATTTCTTTATAGCATTTTAATGATTTTCTTATAAGAAGTCAGGGTGTTATGATACATGATAGACTACAAGGCCATAATTAAATAATTATGCAGAAATAAAGAAAGATTGTATAAGTAGAGATAGACTCGGGATGTTTATGTCCAAAGTTGTATACAATTTTTTGTGTTGTCAGAAAGAACTCAGTTTTCAATACAGTCTTTAAAATTTCCTTCCCACGTGGCAAGAAGTCATGTTGCTGAATGAGCCCTCATTTAACAGTTCACTTCTTTCTGAACGCACTGGGAAGAAAATAGCCTTCAGTTCTTTTATCTGTTTCTGTCTATATGTTTACTCCCCAATATTAGAAACGTAAACCAGCCCATTTTCCATTCCAAAAATGCTTTGTCCTCCACCTAGCTTTCCCACTGGAGGGCAGTAGAGAACCATCCAGGCCATCCTTGATTTTGGAACTCACAGGCTCTAACATGACAGATCAGTCTTAGTACTTATTTCTCACTGATAAAAAGTCATAATCAAAGTATCTTTTCAGGAAACCTATTTTATCCCATAAAAATGCCATAATTTATCATGTAACTAAAGCAAAATTTATGTGTTTGTAAATGTGTACTAAGTGGGCAAAATAAAATCAATATAAAAACGATGTCACAAATGTACTTTTTTGTGGTAGAATTTTAGTACAGGAGCTGAACTGGCTGAGGCCTCCTAAAATACTAGCCCCCAAAAGTGCACTAATGTAAATTTTATTCCACAAGCTCTGATATGGCAAGTTAGATGCCATATTATTAAATAGATTATTAAAATTAAATATAATTTTGAGCCACCAGCCAGCCAAAATGATGGAAAATTCAACCTCAGTCATTGTTAAGACTCTCCTGACCACCTTAATCTACCATAAAGTCACTCATAGATCTAAGGGGTTAATAGACCAGGAGGCACTGAAAATCCTCAGGCCACAGTGGTTAGGGCTGAGATGCCCAGTGTCTCAGAAATATGGTCCCTTGGAAGTCTTCCCGCTTGCCTGCAGCCCTTGGAGCATGCAGGGGGGTGAACTCAAGCCTCAAATCTGTGCAAAGGCAGGAATGTGGCTGCCGATTTCCAGGAGATCCTGGATTCCCCGCCAGCCCCGGCAGCCCCCAGCTCCTGCTCTGCTGAAACAGACCTGCTTGCTTGTTGTCTAGCTTTGCTGGGAGGGTAGGGTGCAGATTTTTCTCCTCTGCCCTTTCCTTGGGGGTCTATCCATCAAGGTCTATCTCTTCTCCAATGTCTTGCATCAGTGGGGCTCAAGGCCTGGTGTCCTGTCCCCTCATGTCCTTAATCTGAAAATTCCCTCCTTTGCAGAGCCCAGCAGCACAAGGGACGGCCACATTCTGTTCCTCCTTGCCCTGCTGTCGGTTCTGTCTCCAACATGTGGCCCCAACAGGTTCCCTTGTCCTGTGGCCCAGCCCAGCATTGGTAGACCTTACAGAGCATGGCTTCATTTCTCATAATAAAAGCACTGTTGGGTTCTACAGCCAGACCAGAAATCGAGCCTGTGTGCGTGCTGCCCGTGGATCCCCGTCCCTGCTCTGTGCCAGGCACTCTGACAGGCACACAGTACTCAGAGATGTTAAAATTCACCTAGCCCAAACTAAACTCCCAATCTGTCCCCCACAAACTTGCTCCTGCCTTCATCCCCTCCCCTGGTTCAGTAAACAGTGGCTCCATCCTTCCAGTTGTGTAGGTCAAAATCTTGGCCTTGGCCTTGACTGTTCTTCTTTCACACCCACATGCAATATATCAGTTCTACCTACAACATCCATTCAACATCTGCCCCTATGCCCCCTGCACCCCAAGTCCCATGGTTTAAGCCACCATCCTCTCTTCCCTGCAGTGGTACAACCACCCCTGACCCCGGGTCCTACCCACCACATCCTTTCCCTGCAGTAGCGCAGCAGGCTGCGTGCTTGGCCCCTGCAGCCTTTTCAAATGTGGGTTCACTCTTGTCCCCCTCTGCTCATAACCTCACAATGGCTCCCTTCCTTCTCAGAGTAGAAGCCCAAGTGGCCAACAGGGCCCTGTGTGACCTGGGTCCGTTCCCCTTCTCCTTCCCCTTCACTCACTGTCCCACCCACACAGGTCTCCTCTCAGCTCCTCACAGACAGTGGCCATGTCCCTGCCTCAGGGCCTTTGCACTTGCCATTCCCTCTGCCTGGATGCTCTCCTCGCAGACATTCACCCCTCACCTCCTCACGTCTGTGCTCAAACATCGCCTTTCACGGAGGCCTTTCCTGACCACCCTATTTGAAGTTGCCCTCCCATCTCTCTCACCACTTCCTGTTGCCTCCCATGTTTTTATTTTCCTACATAGCCCACGTGACTGCCTGACATAATATTGGTAGTTTGCCAAGTAATCCCACTGCGGCTGGGAAGAGTCAAGCACTTGCGGTGGAAGGCCTCCTGTGGGACAGCACAGGCTCAGATGGAAGCTTCCTTCCCACCTTCTTATCTCTGTTCCAATGGGCTAGCAGTAAACGGATATTTTATTCTAAAGCATGTATATAGCTTTTGTCTTACTCTAGACACTCCTCAAAGTACTTCATATATATTGATTCATAAAATTCTCAGAAGAACCCAGTGAGGTAAGCACCATTATGTCCCTTTTACAAATGAGGAAACTGAGGCACAGAGGCTCAGTGACTCACCCAAGGTCACACAGCTAATAAGTAGAGAGCCAGGATATGACTCCAGGCAGTGAGGCTGCAAGAGTCCACACACCTGCTATCCTTCCTCTCTTCTGTGCATTCATTCACTCATTCATTCATTTAATATTTATAAAGTGTCCTCTTTGTATTAGGTGCAAGATTTTAGAGACCAACAGATGACCAAAAAATGGCATCATGGCAGTCTAGGAGGAAGTGCTGAACAAGGAAATGAGGGAAAAGGAGAAACACATTCATTCAGCAGACATCTGCTGACACCTACTATATGTCAGCTCTGCTTTAGGCATGGAAATCAGAGACAAATAAGACACAGTTTCTGCTTGTGAGGGGCTCACATTTTGATTACGAGAGAGAAGTGTGAATTACTGCGCATAAACATGACGGCATGAACTGGATTTGGTAGAGGTGAGTGTAGGGGACTGTGGGCCCCAGAATAGGTCTAACAATTGGGGGGTTGGATGCATGGATGGCTGAGTGGTGGGATGGATGGGTGGCTATGTGGATGGATAGTGGATGGATAGATAGTGGAAGTATGGATAGACAGTATTTGGAAGGGTGGCTGAATGTATGGTTATAGATGGATGGATTGATGGTTAGGAGAATAGATACTAGCAGCTGTTTGGACGGATGCTTGACTATTTGGATGGATAGAAGAAGGGATGGATGGATGGATGAATCATTATTTGGAAGGATGACTAGGTGAACAGATGAGTGAAAACTGAGGTCATTGCTGGAAAGTTGGACATTTTCCCAGTGAGATCACCACACCAGCTGAAAGGAAGTTGAAAATCCATGCATTCAGTTATTCAACAAATATTTACAAAACACCTACTTATGTGTCTGGTACTGTGTAAGGCTGTGGGATTAGACATGGTACTTGCGGTTATGGAGCTGACATTCTGGGGGAAGGCAGGTGACAAACAAATAGTAGAATGTATGTAGAATCTATATCATCATAGAGTAATAAATGCTGTGATGAACAAATAAAGCAAGATGAAAGGGCAGATATGTCAGGAGGAGCCATTATGTTGTGGGTGGTCAGAAGAGGCCTTTCTGAGAAGGTGAGTTGTGAACAGGCAGTAAAGAAGAGGCCATCTGGGGAATTGTGATTGTTCGCAGGAAATAGCTAGTTCAAAAGCCTGGAGGCAAAGAGGCCAGTGTGGCTCTCAGGGAGGAGATGAGGTCACAGATAGGTGTGTTGGGGAGTGGGGAGTTTGAGTTTGGCTGTGTCTTGCACAGCAATGGAAGACTTTGAACCTGGGCTGATCTGCCTTTAGAGAGGATCCATCTCCCTGAATCCCCTCGATGGGTATGGGTTTCTGGCCCTGATCTCTCCTAGGATCACATTTGAGAAGCTGTCAGCATTTTAATTACAGCTCCCAGCTCTCAATGGTTTGGCCCTTTGCAACATGTGGCACTTCTGAGTGGTTTACTTGCTCATCATTTCTATATTTAGTGCCATTTAATGCTTGTTGGCCAATTTTTCAGAGAGAAAAAGAAAGAACAACTGTGGAGTGGCAGGGAGTTGGTTAAGTTTTCTGTTCTGTTTTTGGTTTTAAACACACAGACCTATTTTTCAGTTGTTTTCTGAGATTATTTCCCAGCCCTTAAAGACTACAGAGCAGCTGTTGGTGTATCTGTGATAGTGCTCACTTCTAAACAAGAGAGCCTAATCCCTTGCAAAGCTGCCCTCTGCTCTTTAAAGTGTGTGGGTGCTTCCTGGTGAGAGAGCTGGGTTTAAAGGACACCCCGAGCTGAGTGTGTGACTAAGGGACAAAAGCATCAATTGCTTAATATTTCACATGATATGGGCTCGGCTTCAGGTCAGGTGTTCTCACCCCTTCTGCCTGAAGATGGGATCCCCTCTGAGACCTCCAGCCAAGAGCTCTGCAGGGCTTCTCACACTGTGTCCATGAACCACGTGGGGAGTGTGCGGAAATGCAGCTTCTGATTCCCTGTGTGGGGCTGGGGCAGGACCTGAGATTCTGCATTTCCAGTCAGTTCCCAGGTAATGTGGATGCTGCCGGTCCAGGAACCACACTGTGAGTGGCAAGGATTTCGACCAGCGCTGTCCAACTGAAATATTATGTAATACCACCCATGCATGTAATATAACATTTCCTAGTTGCCACATCAAGAAGGTAAAAAGAGGTGACATTCAATTTAATAAGATATTGTATTTAATCTAATTTATTCCAAATAGTATCATTTCAATATGTAATCAATATAAAATACAGAGATATTTTACATTTTTTTTCTGTAATAAGTCTTTGAAATGTGGCGTTTGTTTTACACTCATAGCACATTGCAGTTCAGACTACACTTCAAGCACTCAAGTGCTGAAGACACTCATGTGTCTCATGTGCTGGCTCCCGGTTTGGAGGGTGCACATCTAAACCTGGCTTGAATACATCTGGTGATAGGGAGCTAACTACCTTCTGGGAAGTCCACTCCATAGCTGCATGATCTGAGTTGAGGGTTGACTGTAGGACTAGCTGAGGAGACCCAGCTTCATTCTCTGGGTCCCCAAACCAATTGGCATTCTCTGTGAGTCCAGTACCTCACATCCTCTGCCCTCATGTAGGATACAGCAGCCCTGAGATGGCTTCTGTGGTTGTTCTTTTATGTTTTTAAATTTTAGCATATTACTGGGGTACAAATGTTTAGGTTACAGATATTGCCTTTGTCCCACCTGAGTCAGAGCTTCAAGTATGTCCATCCCACACATGGTATGCACTGCACCAATTAGATGTGATCTTCATCTCCTCTTTTCTTGTTGAAGAACCTGGCTCAGAGACTCTGAGTGATATCCTCAGGGAGACCCAGCCAGGAGATGGCAGAGCTGGGACTAGAAGTCAGAATTCTGAAACCTCTTCTCCCTCTGCTATAAGAGGCTCTGGTTCCTCCAGTGTGACGTGGTTTCAGAGGATCTTTTAGGTCCACTCACTCTCCTGCAGATGCACTTACTTCACATTTATTACACACATACTTACTACACACTTATTTGTGTGGTGAATTAGATTTATATATTTGCATATGTTGTTGAACCATCCTTACATCTCTGGATGAAGCCCACTTGGTTGTGATTATTTTTATAATAAGCACCTGAATTTGGTTTGCTAGGATTGTATTGAGTATTTTTGCATCTATATTCATAACAGATAATGGTCTGTAGTTTTCTTTTTTTGTTGAGTCCTTCCTGACTGTGGTATCATTGTGATATTGGCTTTCTAAAACATATTGGGGAGGATTCCTTCCTTCAGGATACTGTGGTATAACGTCTGCAAGATAGGCGCTGGTTCTTCTTTGATAAGTCTGGTAGAATTTAGGTGTGAAACCATATGGCCCAGGACTTATTTTTAGGGAGGTTTTTTCTTGCTGCTTCAATTTCAGTACTTGATATTGGTCTGTTCAGGAATTCTAAATCTTCCTGATTGTTTCTGGGGAGGCTGTGTGTTTCTAAGAATTTGTCTATTTCCTCCATGTTTTCAAGTTTATTTGTGTAGAGATTTATTTATTTACTCATAGATGATATTTTGTATTTCCATGGTATCAGTTGTAATTTCTCCTTTTTCATTCCTAATTGAGCTTATTAGCGTCCTGTCTATTCTGCTTCTGGATAATCTTGCTAGAAGTGTGTCAATTTTGTTTATCTTTCCAAAGAACCAACTTTTTGTTTTATTAATCTTCCATATAGCTTTTCTGTTAGAAATTTAATTTAGTTCTGCTCTGATCCTGGTTATTTCTTTTCTTCTGCTGAATCTGGGCTTGGTTTGCTCATCCTTATCCTGTTCTTTGAGACAATTCTGTATTTTGGATGTAGGCATTTGTGGATATAAATTTTCCTCTCAGGACTGCTTTAGCTGTGTCCTACAGATTTTGATAACTTGTGTCACTTTTGTCCTTTAGTTCAAAGACTCTTTGGATTTCCATCTGAATTTCCACCTTAACCCAATAATCCTTCAGCAGTAGGTTGTTTAGTTTCCATGACTTTGTGTAAAGATTGGAGTTGATTTCTAATTTTATTCCACTGTGGTCTGAAAAGATGCATGGTATAATTTCTAATTTTTAAATTTGTTGAGACATGCTTTGTGGTCTAGGATATGGTCAATCTTAGAGAATGTCTCATGAGCTGAGGAGAAAAACATATATTCAGTGGTTTTGGGGTAGAATGTTCTATAAATGTCAGTCAGGCCCATTTCTTCTAGAGTTCCATTTAAGTCCATTGTTTCTTGTTTATTTTCTGTTTGGAGGATCTGTCCTGTTCTTTCAGAGGGGTGTTGAAGTCACCAGCTATTACAGTACTGCTGTTTATCATTTTGTTTAGATCAAGTAGGATATATGAATCTGGGTGCAACTGAGTTAGGTACATAAATATTTAGAATTGTTATGTGTTCTTGTTGAATTTTACCCTTCACCATTATGTAGTGACCATCTTTTTTTCCATTATTTTTGTTGATTAGAAGACTAAGTTATCTCAAATGAGAACTGCTACCCCAGCTTCCTTTTGGATTACCTTTGCATGCAATATTGTTTTCCATCTCTTCACCTTGAGTCTGAATGCATCCTTGTGGGTTAGATATGTTTCCTGAAGACAGCAGATACTTGGCTTGTGTATATTTATACATTCAGCCAGCCTGTGTGTCTTTAGTGGGAAGTTCAAGCCATTCACATTTATTGAAACAATTGATAAGTGGAGCAGATGTCTGTTCATCCTGTTGAGTTGAACTTTGTTGCTTTGTTTTCTCTGTTGAGCCATTGTGGTGTTGAGCCTTTGATTTTTAGTTTTTGGATGATTTTACACTGGTGAGTGTTTATTGTGCTGATCTGTGTGTAATGCTGTTACGAGTACTTCCTGGAGGGCAGGTCTTGTCTTGATGAATTCCCTCAGTCTTTGCTTGTCTGAGAAGGTCTTTATTTCTCCTTCATATAAAAAACTTAGTTTTGCAGAGTACAAGATTCTAGGCTGGGCAGTATTCTGTTTGAGAAGAGTGAGAATGGAGCCCCAGTCTCTTCTGGCTGCTAAGGTCTCGGTAGAGAAGTCTGCGGTTAGTCTCATGGATTTTCCATTATAGGTTACTTGCTGCTTTCACCTTACAGTTCGTAGAAGGGTCTCTTTCATGGTTATTTTGGCCTCTATGATGACTTTGTGTCATGGTGTCTTCCTATTTACAATGAATCTCCAAGGAGTTCTTTGAGCTTCTTGTACTTGGATATCTAGATTTCTAGCAAGGCAAGAGACATTTTCCTCCATTATATTCTCAAATAGTTTATCCAACCCTTGTCTATTTTCCTCTTCACACTCAGGTATGCCTATGATTTTAATGTTAGGCCTCTTCACATAATCCCATATTTCTCATAGGCTTTGCTCTTTTCTCTTATTTCTCTGCTCTACCTATGCAACTGACATGTTTAATTGAAAGGTGTTACCTTGAATCCCTGAGATTCTTTCCTGTGTTTGATCTATTTTATTCTTGAGGCTTCCCACTGTGTTTTGTAATTCCTTGAATAAATTCTTCATTTCCAGAAGTTCTGTTTGATTTTCTTTAATATTTCAATTTCTTTAGTGAATTTTTCTTCCAAGTCCTGGATTTGTGTGTGTGTGTGTGTGTGTGTGTGTGTTTGATTCCTTTTGTTGGGTATCCATTTTCTCTTGCATATCATTGAGATTTCTTACAATCCATGTTTGAAATTCTTCCTCTGTCATTTTAGTGTTCTGAATTTGGTTGATATCTATTGCTAGAGAGCTGGTGTTCCCATTTGGGGGTATCCTTTCAGTTTGATTCTTCATACTTCCAGAGTTCTTTTGCTGATTCCTGTGCATCTGGAGCAGCTGTTGCTTCTTACTTTTGGATTTTCATTTAGATAATGACATGCCCAGTTTAATCTTTGAGGTAGTAGGTGGTGTTTGTGGGTAAGATTCAACCACACCCTGTATGATGAGTCAGTAAATGCAATAAAAAGGGCACACAAATGACCTCCCTGTCAGTAGGTGGCCCTTGCTGGCAGGAGAAAGCTGCAATGTTTTTGGATCATGTAACCAGCTTTTGTTCCTCTGGAGAGCCACTTGAGTTCCTCAAGTGGTGAGTGGAGTCCTAGAATTTTCAGGTGTGTTCTTATTCCACACCTCAGCAGAGGGAGATGTGGGAGTGAGGCTGGGCAGGGCTGAGTTGGGTGATCCTGCCCTCAAGCTCCACAAATGCTGTTAGCATGGGTCAAAGTTCTGTTCCCCACTTCTGGGCAAACTTTCCAGGGACGAGTGGAAATGGCCCCAATAAGCCAAAAAGTATGTGTGTAGGGGTGGGGCTGTCTGAGACCTGCAGTCTGGAGCAAGCCTTCCTTCTTTTCAGCCACCCCTATTCCTCAGTTTCTCCTTGGCCTCTGCCAACAAGCAGGACCTCAAGCCAACAGGGCTCCCCTGTGATGCAAATAAGGAGGTTCCCTGCCCGGGATCATGGCCTGAGCTGGAAACATGGCCCTTTCATGGGAGCAGGTTTGCCTCTTGAGCACACTGCAGCTAGGACCCACTCTGATCTGCCCCTGAAGGCACACACACCTTAGTAGACTAGTTCACAAATATCCTTTCTGTGCCCCTGGGCAATTCAATCCAGACCTGGATGTATGGGGGCTGGCCTGCAGGCCTGTTCCCTGGGCCGGGGAGATCAATCACTGACCCTGCCAGGGAGAATAATGCTGGGCTCAAGTCACCCAGATAGTGCCCAAGCTGGATCAATTCTCTGTCTCAGGGTTTAAAGACATTACAAGTTATCATACTGTAAGGAAGGCCTTGCTAAAATAACAGGAAAATATCCAATCCCCTAATTTTCTAATGACAGCTAAAGATCAATCCTATGAGCTCTCTCTGCTGGCAGGCAACCTGCTGGGACTGTTCTCACAAACATCAGAAAAGAGCCAAAGAAAGTTAATGTACATATTTCTCTGCATATTCACCAGCTCACAGCCTTTAGAATTTGTGTCTATAGCCTAAAGGTGTTCCTGAGACGCTCCCAGACCAGAAGGCAGGGGGGTAAACTCCAGGCCTTCATTTCCTGCCCAAAACAAATCTCAGGGACAAAAATCACATGCCCTATGATAAGCCTGACTACATTTCAGAGATAATCAAGTCTCCAGGAACAGAAGAAACAAGAAAGACAGACAACTTGATGTCTTTCCACTGGCTGCTAATTACTTCACAACAATTAATATTTTTCCCTTTGTCTCCATAAAAGCAGAAAGCCATTTGGCCTTGCTATTAGCATGTCCCTTCTCTTTCTTTGGGATGCCACTTCTTCTCCATGCTCTCTCTCTCCTCCTTCTCTCTCTCTCTCTCTGTCTCATTCTCTCTGTCCCTCCAAAAAGTAAATAAACTCTTTTTACATTTATATCTTAATTTCTGCATGAGAAATCTTTCTCCACCTGCACTGTGAGCTCCTACTATAAATGGAAAGGTCCCTGAAGCATTGTATACATTCAAATTTCTAATAAACTAAATATAGATCTCCCATCCAAGTACTAACCAGACCCAACTCTGCTCAGCTTCTGAGATCATACGAGATTGGGCTCATTCAGTGTGGTATGGCTTTAGACTTTAATATCAGTCTCTACAACCATGTGAACAAAAAACACTTATTTGAAGAGGAACATATTCTTATGACCAAAAAAGGAACAAACCACTCTGGGTTTTCCCCAGCCCTGATTAGCCCATTTCTTGCTCTGACATCAGAAAGAGCCATGGTTATGGAATTACTAAAACCTAGGATTAGCCTAGGGTTACCCTAGGTTTTAGTAATTCCATAACCAGTCCTTATCACTCAGGAAGCTGCTGGTGACTTGTAGAGTTTGACCATAGTGAGACTTTATACTTAGCATTGTTTGTGTAGTTAGTACAGTTAGCATTGTCTGTCACTTGCACAGTATACTTAGTATTGTGAGCATAGTTAGTATCAACAGTATTGTTAGCCTGGTTCATATAGCTAGTATTGTTAGTATTCCTAGCCTAGGTAAGTGTAGTTGCTATTGTTCATTAGTTACTTAGCATAACTAGTGTAGAGTTAGCATAGTTAGAGGTGACCAAGCAAAAGTGCATGGCCTCCAATTTGTCCACTCAGGTGCTTAACAATTATAAGCTCCCGAAGAAAATTGGCAGGTTCAGCTTCACGAAGGTGATGCTGGCCCCGCACTTTCCTACTGGGACCCAGGTAGCCATCAAAATCATGCCCAATCAGAGCCTTCATGGGCTGGAAAGTGTCAATATGGATGTCAAAACCATGAGGAACCTGAATCATCCAAACATCCTTAAGCTGTTGGATGTCATTGAGACTGAAGACAGCCTCTATTTAATAACAGAATATGCCAGTGGTTCAGACCTTTTCCAGCATATACTGAGACACAGCCACCAAGAGGATGTGGAGACTAGGGCCAAATTCTGACAGATGCTGGCTGCCATGCAGTAGTGCCATGAGAACAAGATTATCCACAGGGACCTGAAGCCTCACATCCTACTCGAAGACAATGACAGTATCAAAGTAGCTCCCTTTGACTTTGCCATGACATTTAGTGAAGGGATCAAGCTGGAAAGCATTTGTGGAACTGCCTGTTTTTGTGTCTTAGAAGTTCCTGAATGAGGACTATATAGGACCAGAGGTAGACATGTGCAGCTTGAGTGTTGTCCTCTACACCATGACAGCCAAGACTCTTCCATTTGATGGAGGGAACTGGGGGAACCTTAAAGGCAACATCACACATGCAAGTTGGAGACATCTGTTTTCTTCTAGGAGGAATTAAAAGCATTTCTGAAACAGTTAGTGACCCTTGACCTCAGACAGTGGCCCACTTTCCCTCAAATATGAGGGGCAATTGGATAAATGGGCAGGAGATGCCAGAGGAGACAAAGAAAGCCACAGTGACTGCCAGTCCTCTACCCAGCCTGCACACAATTCCTGATCCAAGGCCAGCCCCACAGCATGGTTGCAGGGCCTTCCCCTCCACCCACAGCACCAGCAGCCATGGAGAAGAGCAAGGAGGAGACACCTCTTACCAGGAACCACTTGGGGAAGCCACTTGTCTCTGGGCTGGGCAGCCAGATGGGAAGACCTCGACCTCTTCCTCTGAGGAGGGCCAGGGCTGGAAAGGGCTCGCTAGGAATGTGCCAAGTTTATGTTAAGAATCTGCTGTATTCTGCCAGCCCAAAAGATCTGCCACAGAAGGCTAAACAAGGTGGTGCCAGGGAATGTGGACAGCAAAAGCAGCAAGAGCAAGTATGTGGGGCAGTCCAGGCACGCTTCCTGCACTTATTTTATTTGCTATGGTTTTACTGATATTGGTTTTAATAGACAAGTCATAGTTGTATATATGTATGGGGTACAATGTGAAGTTTATATACATGTGCACTATGTGGAATGGTGATATCAAGCTAATTAACATACACATTACCTCAGAAAGGCAAATAGATCATGATGTTATTTACGTGTTGAATCTGCAAAGCTGACCTCATACAAGTACAGTAGCTTGATGGTGATGAGAGGCTGGGGGATGGCAGAAGGAGGGCATGGGTAATTGGTCACGGGGCACAGAGTTTCAGACAGAAAGGAGGAAGAAGCCCTGACATCTGTTGCAGAGTAGAGTGGCAAGTGTCAATGAGAATGTCCTGCACATTTCAAAATACCTGAGATTCCCATTCAAATGACGCTTTGCCTTTAGAGTGGGGAGAGCAAGAAGACCCTGAGCTCCTCGGATCCAGAAAACAAAGAGGGGAAGGTCGGCCAGGCATGAACTCACAGCTCCGGGTAGGGGCCAGCAAGCAGCAGCAGGTGGCCTTCAGAGGCATCCAAGCCACAGTAGAGTGAGCTGAAGCAGGGCCTGGAGCCCTGGAGACAAGATGGCCCTTCCGCCTTCACCGGGTCCCCTTTCTTCCCTAATGTGGATTTTCTTTATGCTTAACAGCCCAGTGAGTAGTCACCCAGTGCTGCTGTCCCTAAACTCCATCCCTGGCTCTCACCCCTTCAGCAATGCCTTATTATTTTTTCTCTATTTATATCATCACACATTACGATCCAAATATGGGAGATTAAAATACATTTGAATTATTTTGTGAAGTAACTTTATTTCTAGGGACCATAGTTCCAATTCCCTAGAAGGTTTCGTCCTTCTGAGCTCTTCTGCACTTGAAAGCTCCTCATTAGGTTGGCTGACCTACGTTCCTGGCTCATTTTTACCTCAAGGTCTCAGTAGAGCATTTTGTTAAGGAGATAGACTATTCCAGATTGGTATTCTATTGCATTTCATGTCTTTCTTGAGAATAGATGGATTTTGAGGGATCATTCAAACCTGTCTTGTCTTGTTAGTTGACTTTCTGCAGTTTGCAGAGCAGAAGACGAGGTGGAGATAGAATTGCACTGTCCTAGATTCTGACGTTTCTAGTTATGAATCCTTATTGTACCAACCATGAGAAATAGGTGAGTGGAGAACTGACTGTATTTTAGCCTACTGCTTTATTTTATATTGCTTTAATACACTGAACAATTGTGAAGGGCATATTCTATTTGATTTAGTGAGTAGTGTGAGTATTCTCTTTTGTCTAGAATAATAACAAGTTTGTTCAGAAGGAAATCCCTGTGAAATCTTGTATCATTGCTATCAATTTTTCTGATCACAAAAGAGGCAAAGGGAATATTTGAAGGAGAAGAATCTTAAATTATGAAAATGATAACTTTTTCTGTTGTTTTGTCTTTGGTTTTAATTTAGTGTTTGTATATGTGAAGATAAGCATGTGCAAAATAATGACATAGAAGTTGACAATAGGGCTTCCTTGGGTAAAACAAGAAAAACTACAGTGGATCATGGGATTTACTTATGTTTCCTGTTGACAAATTTAAGGTGATATCAAATTGTAAAAGTACTGAACTTAACATCGGGCAACCTCCAGAACGGGATTACCAAAAAGGCAAAATGAGAATTTTTCAAGCCTTAGCCTGAATAATTAGTCCAGTTGATTTTAATGCCCATGCACATTTATTGATGCTGTTTATATTTTTTTAAAAGAGCAACTGAAACCAGTAAAATGTGACTTTCTAGACTTTGGATATTGGCCTCTATGGATTATTAGGTTCGGCAGGTCTAAGTCTTTAAAAAAGTGAAAATACATGAAAACAAAACAGGAACCATGCCATCCATATATTTTTCTAGCTCATTTTTTACACAGATGCGTGATTGATTTGGAGTAGGAGAGTTCTAGCTGTATCCATCATTAATAACATTTATCACAGTACATGTACAATATAGTGAGAACAATTATAATAGCAAAACATTAGTAGCCATCTAAATTTGTCCCTGAAGTCAGATTGAAATACTCTCCTGGTTCTCAACCTCTGCTCTTATCTATGTGTTTATAGGAAAATTGGCAATATTTTACTTCTAACTAATTTGATTTTCATCCTAGGAGGTTATCTTTTGTATTTCAGATTTTCCCATGGCAATTTTATTCTGTATGGGAATAGCTCCCTGAAGAACAGACTATTTACTGCCTTGAAATCAGATTAGGTCTCAGTTGTACTACCTATGAATGGGAACAGGTTGCTTCATCTCCCATTTCTGAAACAGGGGAAGTAATAGTTGCCCTACCTAATTAAGATAATGTTTGGAAAATGACTACAGAAATTTGCACAAGTAGTAGGTATTCTTTTTCAGAGTAGCATTTTAAAATAAGGGGAGAGAGAAGAAATTACATTGGACTACCTACTAAATGCCATAGCTTTTGTCAGCCAATTTACATATCCACTGACATAAGTATTGTGGTCTTAATTCTGGTGTGTGACTTGACTGAATTATATATATAACCTAAGTAAAAGTTCACTGTTCACCTGGAAAACAAGAGAAATAGCTATACCCACTTCATAAGGCTGCTGTGACAATTAAAGTAACACATGATTGATTTAGCCCAGTGCCTGGGCTCTTTTTAATGCTCAAAAAATGTGAGCTAACATTACTTACAGACTTTGGGTTAATTCATGGGACCTGTTACATAGTAATGCCAGATTAGGAAGATATTATTTGGTGAGAAATCTTGTGCCTTATTATACCTATTATCTACCTGTCTATCAACTATCATCTATATCCATCTGTTGTTTTCCTAAGCAGATGGAAGAGAGAAAGAGGAAAGTTTCATTTAGCATGTAGACAGTTAACACATGTCATTTTAGTGTCCCTATACCAAGTACCCACTGGCTGCCAACACAGATAACAAAAGTAAAAGGCAAAGCAAGTTATCCTGGCTCAGGTTACTTTGGGTTGATGTAGCCTTCCAAAGATTCTCACACACAGAACAATATGGACTAAGTTTTCTTTATCCTGAAAAGTATAAACACGAGTTTTCCTAGAATGCATATATGGTGTGGATGTTCATGTGTTTTTGATGTGTTGAGAGATTGGAGGAGGAGTGACAAAATGAGAAAAGCTAATTATTAATACTTGATAGATAATGTTAAACTGATTCAAAAGGGAAAAACAACTGTGCTACCATAAAAATCTGTGAAGTAAAGCAATGAAATAAATTTACAAGATAATTGGAAATACATTCCTGTCAGGTCTGTGTTGAGTGTGGAATTATAGTTAATAATGTATATTTGAAATTAATTATAATATTTTTAGACACTCATATTTTCCAACTCTTGAAGGACCACTGATGACTTCTGCCAGCTTTTTTCCTTCTGTTTTAGGTCAACCGATTGACAGGTGATTGTTTTTGGCAAGAAATAGGAAATTGACCAAATAAAAGTGTGCAAATATTTTTTATGTGGAATTATTAATAAAATGCTTATGTATTCCTTTTTATGTTTAGACTAGCATCTGGCTGCCAATATAGGTTAAAAGTGCTTTGTAAAGTGAAAAGCAATATATCAACATTAATTTTTGTACCTTGCGTGTGAAATGTAAAGAAAATCTTCATCATTTGAAAACATTAATTTCCTAAAATACTAACTTATGTAATTATGGAATGTGGTGATAATTTTTTTTATTATGAACAGAAATAAAAGCAAAATAGCTTTTTAAAAATCATTTTCATGCATTTCAGATCAGATCTCCCAAGGGGAGTCGTTTAGGGCTAGGGTTTGCATAGACAGCCCTTTACATCATGCAGTTAAAAAAAATAGGGAAGAATAATGTACTCAAAAATGCAGAAGAAGATGAGCCTTATAGTAGAAAGAGGTTGTTAAAATAATCTAGATATCTCATTTGCAAAGCACAATGTTCATACTTGAAACATGTCCTGTAGTGCAGTACTTACAAATAATGTCAGGTAGGAAACTATAATGACTTCCTTTTTCACGTTGCAGAAATCAGAAGCCACTGGAGAACAATGGCAAAAGAGGCAGACCTAAATGGATGAATAATAAGATATCATTGATTGCTGTTCTTTTGTTGTAAAGACAAATTTCTGGTTTCTTAAAGAGAAAAGTTGTATTCATTAATTACAAGAATTTCTATATTCTGGTTTGATGAATCTTTGAAAGGGTTAAGGCAAGTGACAAAGTATCACCACTTCTTACCATTAGGCTCCAGGTGTTTACTCTGAACGCTTTCTTCTCCTGAGGTGACTCCTTTTTGTTTCTCTTATCAACATCAAAAGACTCTCCACTTTTCACTCAAAGGGGGCAACAATGAGATGACTTGTGTAGGGGGTTGAATAACTAAAGTTAAAGGGTACAATGAGGCCTTGGAAATTGATTACAAATGGTGATAAAATTCAGATGAAATGTGTATGAGACAACTTTATAGTACTTTCTTGCCCCCATCACCCATGGCTTTGTTTTGGACACATCTCATTTTCTAGCTGGCTTCTGTTTTCTTTTTCACACTGGCTTTGTTAGGAAGCAAGGGTTTAATTTGCTGTTTTTCTTGCTTCCCTTAGTTATAACTCTATGTGCTGACATTGTGAGACAAGTTGCATCCACAAATGTACACCTGGTTCCACAGGCACACAGATCCTGTCTCTTTTGAGGCCAAAAATTCTGTGATCACTGCAAAACTGCTGTGCCCCCTCCACCGGCTGACTGAATGGACACCCTCTTGGCCAAGAGGGTATCCTAAAACTAAATTACCTGTCAGGAGAGGCAAGTCAGGCAGGCCTCATCATAGCCCCCTCCCTTCTTGGAGACATCCTTTGTAACCCATTAACAGGCCTAAGGTTATGCAAGACA
>VBSM01000813.1:239552-252081 GCA_008086735.1 Cheirogaleus medius | reverse complement strand
CTCAAATTTGGCTCAGAATAAATCTCTTTAAAATTATCTTACAGAGTTTGGCTTCTCTTTTGTTTACAAGATTGGTGCCTAGACGTGTGGCCTAGAGAAGACTCAGCGCAGAAGAAGGAATAGCCTGAACTTGGCCTCATGTATGGACATGTCCCTTTTGGGCCCTCTGGCTCCAAGATTCTCCTTCAGTGGAACTGGTAAGTCCTCCTGAGATCCGGATCTCCCATTTTTGGTCGATGGTCTTGGTTTACTCTGAGGAGTTCTTTTTCTAGGAATTGTTGTTTGGGATTCCAATGTAAGATTTTGAGGTACATTCTAAATGGACTTCTCCATTGTCTTTTCATCCTAAAATTAATCTGAATTGGCTTTCTGTGCATTTGTGAAAGAGGAAACTGAACTGTCTTGTTTGTAGATAAATTAGAGACTGAATTTCTTACCTCTGAAGACATTTTATTCCTCCCAGCCAAAAGGCAGCCCTAGGTGACCAGGGTCCTGAGTGGGAGTTGCCTGGGGTGATTCCCGGAGGAATGAGTGGCACTAGAGGGAACCCTGCAACAAATTAATTTAAAGAAGGCTTGTCCAGGGAACACACATAAGAGCTGATCACTCTGCATTTTGAGCCCTCTCTTAGGTACTAGACTCTCGAAGAAAGAAAGCGAGACATGTAATAGGGTGGGAACAACTCAGTGGTGAAACATTGATTAGCTCCACCCCCAATCAGCACACTCTGATCCATGACACCTAACCCTAGAGTACAGCATGGTTGCTTCCTTTAAAGAAAAATGGAAAAAAATCCTTAGAAATGAGGAAATACATAGGGCACCCCAGTTGGTTTGTAGCACCCCTACTTGCAAGTATTTTTGGAAATGAGATGTTTTGAAGGCATGCCAGGTTTTCTAGGTTTCTAGCTGGTTATAGCCAATTCTTGTGCACAAGTTTTTACAGAAGGGCAAATTACATCAAGGAAAATTCAGAGCTCAAATGGTCCACCTATCAATATATAATTAAAATATCTCTCATCCTATTTCTCTTTTCTTTTCTGGCTACTCTAAAACCTGCTAACATTTTCTATTTATGTTAAGATAACTCATTGTTTATGGTGTTTACAATTGAAAGGTTCCCTGGCCATCCTACTACCAGTTGTAGCTAAAATGCAAATATTGAAATCTTATTTTGAACTCAAGAACAAAAAAGGTAAAGAGGTTTTTTAAAAATCAAAGTGCCATGGATAGTGCTTTACCCAAAACTTTGATCCATGGGCCTAATTAGGTTACTAATCAAAGCAACTAAAGTTTGCCATGTGAACAAGTTCCAGTTTTGTGAGAAGAAATTTGAATCCGGCTTGTCTTTTACAGACTAGTGAGTTGTGCTACCATCTCAGGGCTAGATCTCTAGGGTAAAATCTATTAGAACTCTGTGTGTGTGTGTGTGTGTGTGTGTGTGTGTGTGTATACATGTTTAGGTATGCTTTGTGTATGTTCATGTATTACATGTTTGTGCTTACATGGTTCCAGACTGCCTTAAAAATAAGGGAGCACTCATAAATGAAACAAACCCAAATGGTTCATGTCAATTTAGTAATCTTTGCTAAATAAACTGGATTATTTTTAAAAAAGAAAAAGGTTTTAGTAAAGTAACGGTAAAAATGTTTTCAAATTGTCAGCATACATTTGTTTTTGCCTAGGTTTTACTGGACGTTTTTTATGTTCTTGAGGTGGGAAGATTTGACATAAAACTATAAACTCAGCCAAAGACACAGTGATCTGTGTTTGTATGATTCTTGATAAGTAAGGTAAATTTAATCTTTTGTCTAATCATAATCACTAAATCTGAGTTATCAACAAAAAATACCTATGTCATTAACTTTAAATATGTAAATGTGCCTAAGTGTCAGCAAATTTGAATAAATAAAACACCAAGTAGACAGAGCACAAAAATGAACCTATAGTCAAAGGTTTATGAAAATATTTTGGGTTTGGTTTTTTAATCCTAACTGCATAGACAGTTTCTTTCCACTGATACAATGCCTGTAGAAAGGTACATAAAACATGTTTCTAACTCACTGTCATGTGATATTAACAGTACTGTTAGGGATTCAAAATTGTTCTAGAAATTGTAATTAGAAGACCATAAATATGAAGCTTTAGTTTTCCCTTGATCTTGTCCATATTTGTCTTACTCTTTACAAGCTAGCTGGTTATGTATACACTATGTTGTTGTAACAATGTTTTGCATAGAAAAAAATCCTAAACTGTTGATTTTTATATAGTAATTTATTTTAAGGTAAGAAGTGAAAGATTGTTAAAAATCCAAAGAGAATCTCAAAATAGTCTTATGCTTCAGAAATAGTGAATGTACTCAAGGTTACACCCAAGTTGAGAAAAAATGTTTTAAGAATATTTAGATCATTTTTAAAACAGCTTAATCATGATCCTCATGTAAAAAAAACGATGTTACAGCATTCTGTCTCGTTTGAGGTCTTAAGAATTGGTGCTGAAGTTTTCTTTTTTTTCAGTCTAGTGTCAAGTAATATCATGTTTATGGGGCTCAGAAACTATCCTAAAATGAAGGCTTCAGAAGTAAAAATTCTCTAACCTAGCCTTGTCTGCCTGCCTCTGGTACCAATTCTTCCCTGAAGCTAGCCATAGAAATCAGAATCTCTTTTCCCAAGGCAGTTCATAAAGGCTAGAACCCCTTTTTCTGAAAGCTAGCCATAAAACCTAAAATTATTTCATGTAAAAATTGGTCATGAAGTAATTATCTGACCTACTTTGTTTAACTATAAAACCCTTATTCTAGGAAGGGTCCTGCCCTACTCCCAGAAGGAAGGAAGGCAGAGTCAGAAGAGGCCAGACAAAATCCAGACAGAGGGGCCTTGCTGGGTTCCCCACTCTGCCTGTTAGCATTAGCTCACACCCTTTTTGTCCAGTCATATTTCTACATGGCTGTCCACACTGTAAACATAAAAAGGAACAATTTTCCCTACACATTTGAGTGTTCATCCTGAAGACGTCCATGTATAACTTTTTAGTTTTGTCCTATTAATCTTAATCTCAGTAAAATTTTCAGCAAACCTTTATGGGAATAGTGGCGTTTGCTCCCTACAGTTTGACTAAACTATGGAGGCCAGGGAAGCTTTGATCCCTATGATATCAATACATTTTCTTTTTGGATGTGGTGTTTTGGAAGGATCTAATTAACTAATACCTTTTAAACACAATATATTCTAAAATGTCTACTATGTTTTAAAATTTAAAAATGGTATTACATTGTTGAAAATAACAAGTCTTATTAAAATACTAATTTTTTTATTATATTTATCAGTTTAAGAAAAAACAATTAAAACTGTATCAATCCCTGTTCTGTATTATATATGTAATTTATAAGGTACAAAATTAGTTAACAAAAAATAAAGTAATAACTAGAATCTAAGTGAACTACTAAAATAAATAAATAAATTAGATAAATTAGGTAAATATGAATGGGAAGACACAAATAAAATTTTCATATAATTTAAAATCTTAAACTCATGTTATGTTAAAATGATCATGAAATGTCTGAGTGATTTATAAAATGCTAAAACATTTCTAACATAAGTTTTAGTTTATATACCTTGATATCTTATTTTTAAACATATTTAGGAATGCTAATAATATTGGTGACTGATAACAGTTCTAAGTTACTTTTACTTCCTAAGTTTTTCAAAGAGTCCATATTATAATTAATATATGTAATGGAAACTTCTAGATGGAGGGGAAACGATTCTATGAAAAATATTTTCAATAAAAAGCTTATAAGACATAAATATTAATGGTTCTGTTAAAAAAGATGATTTTGTGTAATTTATTGGTTTTAAAACTGCTTTAAATGAAATAAGTAAATAATAATTAAAATTAAATGGAGATAAAATTTAACTGTTATGAAAGGTTTATAAAAATCTTAACTTACAGTCAAATTGGTTAAAATTAGATGGATTTGTTTAAGATTTTATTGAAATTAACTATATCATTAATTCACTAACGCAATGAAAAATTTGGTTTTCTGTTTTGACCTAGATTTTCATGTGATATTAATAGGAATAACAAAAGATTTTAGGAATAACAAAAAAATTTTTTGTGCACCTTTTGAATAAACTTCAAAAAGGGGTGAGGAGGAAAAGAGACAGATTCAGCCTCCTCTTTACCTAACACTTTCGTCTGTCTATTAGGTCATTTTTTTTGTCTATTAGGTCTTAAAGTTGTTTGAGAAACTGATTCTGCTTTCTATCAAAGGATAGAATTTTTTTATTTTAAACATATTTAAATTATCAGTTTGACTAAGTAAATGTATATAATTTTATAATAACCTACGATCTTGTTTTATGACAACAAATGTCTCATGAAAAACAATTCATCACTTTCTGCTCTTGACACTTTCACTAACATTTAAAGTTAATAAAAATAAAAATTCTAGTCAATACATGTGATTCTATATATAAAGTGTACCAAAGAATAAGATGTTTTTAAAAGGAAAAATTATAAAATAATCATAAAAAGTGTTCTTATTAAATATATATAATTTTGGCTAATTCAGAGGTTATTTAAAGGCTAAATCAAGATATGAATTTAGAAAGAAAATAAAAACAAAATAAAAAGCAACTTGTGAATAAGAAAATGTAAGAAAAGCAATGAACATAAAACTGTATTTTTTTTTATACGAAACATTAAACAGAACTTTTTTAGGCACATTTTATAGCTAGTCTATAATGCATCCAGGTTGGAGTAAGTTGAAAAAGGGAAATTGTTAAGAAATGTGTATGTGGTCCAGTTAGTTACAATTAAAAAGAAATTTTGGTTAACACAAAATTTTCTGTAAATATTAATTTGCTCTTAATAAAATGACACAATGTACTTCTTTTAATTCTATAACATGTTTCATTGTAATTTTAAAAAATCGCACTACAGAAGGTTATTCTTTACTTTTTGGTAATTGGCCTAGTAAAAAACAAAAATTTTATATTTTATCAAGATAATCCCTGTACTCTCTTTATTAAGTTTTGACTAACTACAAAAACTAAACATTGAAGGGGTGAAGGTTACACTTACATAACTTATTTTAATCACCTTTAGAAATTTTTGATGACTATCTCTCTTGGATAAATAAATGACCCTTATTTTATAGTTGCTTGTGATTGTAAATATTTAAACAAATGTTTTAAGCCTTTAATATTTGACAAACATTCAAAAACCCAAATTCTAAATCTAGCCTTTTGGCCATAAAGTAATTTTTTACATATTAGAGACACTGAAAGTCTAAGACAAACATATTAAGTTTATTTGCCATATTAAAATCATACAGAAAACATTGTCAAATATAAAATGGTGTTTAACTTTGCATTATATTTGTATATTATTAATTATAAATTCCAGAATTGTAAAATATTGATATGTCTTATTGTATGTTATAAGTAATAAGTATAGTTATTATGTTAAATAACTATATGCCACAAAAATAACCAGCTTTGCCAATTGTCTCCTTAACCTTAACTAGGCTAAGACTTTTATTTTACTTTAATTCATCTCAAAAAGTGTTTTCTTTTTTAAAATAGCTAAGTCTAAAGTTTCCTTTGAGGAAAATCACTGAAAGGACTGACAAGTTCTCTTAAATGCAGGCTTCTAATAACTTTGGAGATGTATACCATTGGACTAAAACAAAACAAGCTTTCAGGACTCTAATTAGAAAGCTGATATGGCTATGAGTATCGCTATCTCAACCTCATGAGAATGAGCTCAAGTTTCATAAAAAGACTTTATTTAAAACATTAATGATTTTCTTGTTTTGTTATCCAGAGTCCTGACATATTTTAAGTAAATAACAAGTTTACCTGATGATGAGGCATGTCTGACATCCCTCCTTGTGGCAGGCAATTGAGTTTTAGGATATGGCCTTAGCCAGGAGGGGGGCCATTCACTCAACTGGCCAGGGGGAGCCTTAAGTTTTTATTTTAGGTCATAATTCCCCACTTTGGGCCAAGACGTGCCAGAGGCTGCATCTATGGTCAAACTTTTATTTTGTCCCATCCATTGCCAGGGTGGTGTGGCTACCTGTACCGGGTCCATCCAGTCCCTCGGTGGGACCCTTGTGGCCAAGAGGACTGAATAGGCAAAAAGGCTTCCAGCCAATTAAATATTTAAGCCAAACAGGACTGGAGGTACACAGGCACTCATCAACACTTTAAACCCTTCTAGACAACATAAGATTAAAAACCAAAATGTCAAAGGCAAGGCTACAAAACTAATTTGTCTGTAAGTGTTGAGCTACTGTATTCTTGGGTTTAATGGTGGACTTGTAGTAAATATAAGCATCCTTAACATGTAAACGAAGGGAATTTAGAGACTTTTATTGCATCGCAATATTTTAGTCTCTTTAGCAATTTATACTAAGGTGGCTGATAAATTACTTGTTACATCTCCTTTTACATAAACCTGTAACTGAAAACAATTATACTCAGGAAGTTTGAAGTCTACAGGAAGCAGGAAAAAACAAATTATATGATTGGGATGGATGTCTGCACCACATGGCCTGAAAAGACAAAGTTTCTCAGTTAGTATTTACTTAGGCTTCTGTGTGCCCCCTCTTGACCTGGAGGGTCTAAACTAATTCGGTCCCTCTGAATTGGCCTTTATAATCTCACACACCCTCTCTTCCACCATAGTCCCTGGGCCTAGAGGGAGGATGTTTGAACATGGCATTGGCAGATTCAGTAGTTTTAGTTTCTGGAGATATCAGGTAAACTTGCTATTTATTTAAAATTTGTCAGACTCTGGAAAACAAAGCAAGAGAATCAGTAACATTCTAAATAAAAAGTCAAAAAAAATTTAGTTTGGTCCCATGCAATTAACTTGTCTTCTGTTTAAGCTTGAGTTAGGGATACTCATGGCCATATATAAGCTTTCTAATTAAAGTCCTGGAAGGTTGTTTTGTTTTAGTCCGGTGGTATGTATCTCCAAAGTTATCAGAAGCCTATATTCAAGAGAACTTGTCAGTCCTTTCCATGACTTTTCTTGAAGAAATAGACTTTGGACTTAGCCAGTTTAAAAACACTTTCTGAGATGAATCAAAGTAGAACAAACACTCTTAGACTAGTCATGGTTAAAGCGACAACTGACAAATCAAGTTGGTTATTTTAATGGCACACGGCAATTAAACATAATAACCATAATTATTGTTGATAACATATACCAAGATATATCACTATTTCATATTGGAACACATATTAATAACATTCTCATACAAATATAACCCACCCAGAGTTAAATGCCATTTGATATTTGACACTGTTTCCTGTATTATTTTAATGTGCCAAATAAACCTAATATCTGTCTAAGACTTTCAGTGGCCCTAATATGTAAAAAGCTAGTTTAACGTCAAAGACTGGATTTAGAATTTGGGCTTGGAAAGTTTGTCAGATATCAAAGGCTTAAAACATTAATTCAAATACAATCACAAGCCACTATAAAATGAAGGTCATTAATTTAACCAAGACAGAGAGTCAGCAAAAGTTCCTAACGGTGATACAGTGAGTTATAGGGATGTAATCTTAACCCTTTTAAAGTTTAGTTTTTCTAGTTAGTCAAAACCTAATAAAGAGAGCACAGGGATTACCTTGATAAGCATAAAATCTTTGCTGCTTTTTAGGCCGTTACCAAAAAGTAAAGAGAAACCTCCTGCAGTGTGATTTTTTTTTAATTAAAAAGGAAACATGTTATAGAATCAAAATGAATACCTCATGTCATTTGATTAAGAGCAAATTAATATCTACAGAAAACTGTTTTAAAGAAAATTTCTTTCTTTTTAATTATAGCCAACTGGACCACATACAAAATTCTTTAAGAAATTCCCTTTATAACCTTATCCCAACCTGCATAGACTATTTATAAAACATGCCTAAAAACTTTCCATTTAACCTTTCTTATCAAAAATAGATTTCTATATTCATTGCCTTTTTATATCTTTCTCTTACTCACAAGTTACTTTCTATATTGTTTTTCTTTCTAAATCCATATTTTCATTCAACCTCTGAATTAAACAAAATTATGTATTTTAATAAGAACACATTTTATGCTTCTTTTATAATTTCTTATTAAAAACATCTTATTCTTTGGTACACTTTATATAAAATCACATGCATTGACTAGAATTCTGATTTTTAATAACTTTAAATTTTAGTGAAAGTTTCAAGAGCAGGAAGTCATGAATTGTTCATTATAAGACACTTGTCATGAAAAAGGATTGCAGGTCAGTATAAAATTATAGACATTTACTTAGCCAAACTGATAATCCAAATATTTTTAAAATGCAAAAATCTTACTCTTTGATAAAGAGGAGACTAAGTTTCTCAAACAACTATAAGACCTAATATAGACAGACTGAAGCACAATGAGGAAGCAGGCTGAATCTGTCTGTTTCTCTCCTTCCCCTACTTTTTGCAGTTTATTCAAAAGATCAACACAAAACTCTTTTCTTATTCCTAAATTCTTTTCTTATTCTTAATATCATATGAAAATCTAGGTCAAAAGAGAAAACCAAATTTTTCATTGTATTACTCTATTAATGATAAAGTTAATTTTATAAAGTCTTAAACAAATCCACCTAATTTTAACCAATTTGAATGTAAGTTAAGATTTTTATAAAGCTTTTATAACCTTTAACATTTATATCCACTTAATTTAATTGTCATTTACTTAAAGCAGTTTCAAAACCAATAAATTTAGGTAAAATTGTTTCCCTTGTATCTAACAGTTTTAATTACATATATTAATCATAATGTCAACTCTTAGGAAAAACTTAGGAAGTTAAAATAACTTTGAACTCTTATCAGTTATCAATTTCATTAGCATTTCTTAATATAATAATAATATACCAAGGTATATAAACTTAAACTTATGTTTAAGAATGAATGTTCTAGTACTTTACTTTATAAATGACTCAGACAATTTATGATGATCTTCTTTAACTTTACACGATGACTTCAAGATTTTAAATTATATGCAAATTTCATTTGTATTTATTCAATTTCTATTTACCTAATTTATCTAATTTACTTATCTTAGCAGTTAACTTAGATTCCAGTTATCAGTTTAAGTTATTTTTCTCTTAGCCATTTTTAGAGCTTGCAGATTAGATATATAGTACAGAACAGGGATCAAAATATTTGTTTTCTCTTTTAAACTCATAAATCTTACCAAGAAAAACAAATAAGTATTTTAATAAGACTTGTTATTTCAAACAAATATAACAACATTTCTAAATTTCATAAACATATTAGACATTTTAGAATATCCTGTTTAAAGGTATTAGTTAAATAGATACTTCCAAAATACCACATCATAAAATCTATTGACATCATAGGGGTCAAAGCGTCCCTGGCCCCCAAAGTTTGGTAGCAAAGGCCACTGTTCCCATGAAGACTTCCTGAATATTTACGGATATGAAAATTCATAGGAGAAAGAGTTAAAAACTTATACATGACACCTTCGGAATGACACTCAAATATGTAGAGAAAATTGTCCATTTTTATGATTAAACTATAGACAGTCGTGTAGAAATATGATTGTACAAAAAAGGTGTGAGCTAATTCTAACAGACTGAGTGGCAGAACCTTGCAAGGCTTTTGTATTCAGATTCTGTTTGGCCTCTCGAGTATGCATTCCTTCCTTCTGGGTGCAAGGCAAGGCCTTTTCTGGAATGGGTTTTACAATAAAACAAAGTAGGTCGGATAATTACTTTATGGTCAGGTTGTACGTAGAAGAATTTTAGGTTTTATTGCTAGCTTTCAGAAAAAGGGGTCCTGGCCTTTATGACCTGCCTTGAGGAACAGGGATTCTGATTTCTATGGCTAGCTTCAGGGAAGAATTGGTACAAGAGACAGGCAGTCAAGGCAAGGTCAAAAGATTTTTGCTTCTGTAACCTTCATTTTAGGATAGTTTTCTGAGCCCCATCAACATAAGATCACTTGACTGTAGACTGGAAAATACTTTCAGCATCAATCCTTAGCACTTCAAACAATCACACAAAGTGGTAACATGCTTTTTACATAAAGATCAAGAATAAGGTGTTTTAAAAACAATCTAAATAGACTCAAAGAATTTTTTCTGAACTTGGGTATAAACTTGAGTACATGCACTATTTCTAAAGCATAAGACTGTTTTGACATTCTCTTTGGATTTTAACAATCATTTACTTTTTACCTTAAAATAAATTACTATACAAAACTTAAGTTTAGGAATTATTTTCGACACAAAAACTTTGTTACAGCAACATAATGCACACATAACTGGCTAGCTTGTAAAGATTTAAAAAAAAATGGGCAAGATCAAGGGAAAACTGAAGCTTCCAATTTAACCTTTTCTAACTATAACTTCTAGGACAACTTTAACTCCCTAACGGTACTGTTAATACCAGATGATAGTGAGTTAGAAACATGTTTTGTGTACCTTTCTACAGACATTGAATCAGTAGAAACTGTATCTGCAGTTAGGATTAAAAGACAAAATCCAAAATATTTTCATAAACCTTTGACCATAAGTTTGTTTTTGTGCTCTATCTACGTGGTGTTTTATTTATTCTAAATGCTAACACTTAGGCACATTCATAATTTTAAATTTAAACACATGGGCATTTTTTGTTGGTAACTCAGATGTAGTGATTATGATTAGACCAAATATTAACTTTATTTTACTTATCAAGAATCATACACAGATCATTTTGTCTTTTGCTGAGTTTATAGTTTCATAACCTTTATGTCAAATGTTGATACCTCAAGAACCAAAAATGTGCAGTCACCCAGGCAAAACCAAATGTATGTTGACAATTTAAAAACATGTTTACTGTTACTTTACTAATACCTTTATGTTTTTTAATAATAATCAACCTCATTTACCAAGGATTACTAAATTCACGTGAACCATTTAGGTTTCCTTAATTATTTTGTGAGTACTCCCTTATTTTTAAGCCAGTTCCCAACCATGTAAGCACACACATGTAATACATAGACATACACAAAACATACCTAAACATATACTCTCACACACAAACATACACACAAAGTTCTAATAGATTTTACTCTAGAGCTCTAGCCACGAGATGGTAACACAACTCACCAGTCTGTAAAGGACAGCTGGATCGAAATTTCTTCACAGGAAACTGGAATTTGTTCACATGGTAAATTGTAGTTGCCCTGATAGGTAACCTAATTAGGCCTGTGAATGAAAGTTTTGAGACGAGACCTTCCGTGGCAGTTGGTTTTTAAAAAAAACTCTACCCTTTTTTTTATTTCAGTTTAAAATGAGTTTTCATTTTTTGCATTTTAGCTACAACTAGCAACATGATCTCCAGGTAACCTTTCAACCACAAACAACATAAAACCATGAGTTTTCTTAACATGAATAGAAAAAGTTAGCAGGTTAGAGTAGCCAAGAAAGAAAAGAGAAATAGCATAAGGGACATTTTAATTCTATATTGGTAGGTGGACCATTTGAGCTCTGAATTTTCCTTGATGTAATCTGCCCTTCTGTAAAAACTTATGGACAAGAATTGGCTATAACCAGTTGGAGCCCTGGAAAACCTGGCATGCCTTGGAACCTTTTCATTTACAAAAATACTTGCAAGTACAGGTGCCACAAACCAACTGGGGTTCCTGAAGAGGGTCATTATCCATGTGTTCTCTCATTTTTAAAGGATTTTTTTCCCCATTTTTCTTTAAAATAAGCAACAAAACTATAGTCTAGGGTTGGTTGTCATAGATCACAGTGTGCTAATGGTGGATGGGGCTAATCAATATTTCACCACTGAGTTGGTCCCACCGTCTTACACTTCTCAGTTTCTCTCTTTGGGAGTCTAGTACCTAAGAGGGGGTTAAAATGCAGACTGACTAGGCCTTATATGTGTTTCCTGGATGAGCCTTCTTTCAATTAATTTGTTGTGGAGTTCCCTATAGGGCCACTCATGCTTCAAGGAATCACTCCAGGCAACTCCCACTCAGGACCCTGGTCACCCAGGGCTGCCATTTGCATGGGAGGAGTAAAATGACCCTTGTCTTCAGAGCTGAGAAACTCAGTCTCCCATTTATCTACAAACAAGACAGCTAAGACTCTTCTATCATAAATGCACAGAAATTCCAATTCAGAGAAATTTTAGGATGAAAAGACAATGGAGAAGACCCTTAGAATGCACTTCCAAATTTAAATTGGGATCCCAAACAACAATTCCTAGGAAAAGAACCAGCTCAGAGTAAAACATCACCGTCGACCATAAACTGGAGGTCTGGAGCTCAGGAGGACTTACAAGTTCCACTGAAGGAGAATCTTGGAGTTGGAGGGCCCAAAAGGACCATGCCAGTACCTGGTGCTAGTTCAGGCTACTCCTTCGGCAGTCCTGAGTCTTCTCTGAACCCCACGTCTGGGCGCCAATCTTGTCAACAATAAAGAAGCCATAATCTGTAAAATAATTTTAAAGAGATTTATTCTGAGCCAAATTTGAGGATCATGAC
>VBSM01000813.1:228384-239452 GCA_008086735.1 Cheirogaleus medius | reverse complement strand
TGTCTCATACACATTTCATCTGAATTTTATCACCATTTGTAATCAATTTCCGAGGCTTCATTGTACCCTTTAACTTTAGTTATTCAACCCCCTACACAAGTCATCTCATTGTTGCCCCCTTTGAGGGAAAAGTGGTGAGTCTTTTGATGTTGATAAGAGAAACAAAAAGGAGTCACCTCAGGAGAAGAAAGTGTTCAGAGTGACCCCCCGGAGCCTAATGGTAAGGAGTGGTGATACTTTGTCACTTGCCTTAACCCTTTCAAAGATTCATCAAACCAGAACATAGAAATTCATGTAATTAATGAATACTACTTTTCTCTTTAAAAAGCCAGAAATTTTCTTTACAAAAAAAAGAACAGAAATCAATGATATCTTATTATTCATCCATTTAGGTCTGCCTCTTTGCCATTGTTCTCCAGTGGCTTCTGATTTCTGCAACATGAAAAAGGAAGTCATTATAGTTTCCTACCTGACATTACTTGTAAGTCCTGCACTACAGGACACATTTCAAGTAAGAATGTTCTGGTTTGCAGTTGAGGTATCTAGATTATTTTAGCAACCTATGTCTCCTCTAAGGCTCATCTCCTTCTGCATTTCTGAGTAGATTCTTCTTCCCTATTTTTATTTCACTGCATGATGTAAAGAGCTATCTATGCAACCCCTTGTCCTAAAAGACTCCCCCAGAGAGATCTGATCTGAAATGCATGAAAATGCTTTTTAAAAAGCTATTTTGCTTTTATTTCTCTTCATAATAAAAAAAGTATCACCACATTCCATAATTACATAAATTAGTATTTTAGGAAATTAATGTTTTTCAAATGAAGATTTTCTTTACATTTCACAACTCAAGGTACAAAAATTAATGTTGATATATTGCTTTTCACTTTACAAAGCACTTGTAACATATATTGGCAGCCAAAAGCAAGTCTAAATGTAAAAAAGGAATACATAAGCATTCTATTAATAATTCCAAATAAAAAATATTTGCATACTTTTACTTGGTCAATTTCCTATTTCTTGCCAAAAGCAATCACCTGTCAATCAGTTCAGCTAAGCACAGGCAAAAAAGCTGGCAGAAATCATCAGTGCTCCTTCAAGAAATGGAAACTATGAGTGTCTAAAAAATTATAATTAATTTCAAATATACATTATTAACTATAATTCCACACTCAACACAGATCTGACATGAATACATTTCCAATTTGTTTCATTGCTTTACTTCACAGATTTTTCTGGTAGCACAGTTGTTTTTCCAATTTGAATCAAAATGTAATATTATCCATCAAGTATTAATATTTGCTTTTCTCATTTTGTCAGCCCTATTCCAATCCTTCAACACAACAAAAACACACGAACAACCCCCCGCCCCATATATACCTTCTAGGAGAACGTTTGTTGATATTTTTCAGGATGAAGAAAATTTAGTCCATATTGTTCTGTTATGGGAATCTTCCCAAGGCTACAGCAACACAAAGTAACCTGAACCAGGATAACTTGCTTTGCCTTTTACTTTTTTTATCTGGGTTAGCAGCCAGTGGGTACTTGGTCCAGGGACACTACAATGACATGTTTTAAGGGTTTACATGCCAAAAGAAAATTTCCTCTTTCTCTCTTCCATCTGCTTAGTAAAAAATAGATGGATATAAATGATAGTTGATAGACAGACAGGTAGATAATAGGTACAATAAGCCACAAGATTTCTCACCAATGACATCATTCTAATCTGGCATTACTATGTAACAGGTCCCATGAATGAACCCAAAGTCTATAAGGTTGTAATGTTAACTCACATTTTTTGAGCATTAAAAAGAGCCCAGGCACTGGGCTAAATCAGTCATGTGTTACTTTAATCCTCACAGCAGCCTTATAAAGTGGGTATAGCTATTTCTCTTGTTTTGCAGATGAACAACTAAGTTTTACTTAGGTTACATAGGTATATAATTCACTCATGTCACACACCAGACTGGTAAGTGGTAGACCTGGGATTTGAACTCAGCTCTGTTTCACTCTAATGACTGTGCTTCTAACCTCTTAACAATGTTACTGCCCCTTACTACACAAGCATTTGCTATCATAGAAAATATTTTAGAAAACTAAAATCATCACCAATTCAGCTAAGTTTCCAGAACAAAAGGAAAGCTGGTGGCCTTTAGGAGCTGTATCTAACCGTGAGATCAGGCACTATAAATTTTTGCATATTACTTTTGAATGGCTCCAAATGGAATCATTTATTGTCAGGGGTTAGTGGTATTGTCTTGCTCCAGTCACATGACCAGGAATTAAGTGAAAAACAGGAGTGGCCAGTAAGTCACTCTTTAAAGATTTCTCAAGACCTAACTTCCAACCTGTATTTCAGATCACTGGACATAACAGATATCTACCTTGTATCAAATATTTTATAAATAGTTGACAGCACATGGTACTGCAAAAGGTATAATCTTTGGACTAAAGTTGAATTCAAGCCCAAGTGCCATCATTTACTAGAGCTAAACATCAGATAAGTCATAGTTTATATCTTTGAATCACAGTTTTCTCATTTATCAATAGAGACTACAATGCCTATGTCAAAGGATTAAAGGAGCTAATATATGTATGTAAAGTGCCTGACAAAAGCTTGATCACATTTAGTGGGTACTCCGATGTAATTTCTTCTCACTCCCCTTATTTTAAAATGCTACCTTTAGAAAGAATACCTGCCACTTCTGTAAGTTTCTGCAGTCATTTTCCAAGCATTATCTTACTTAGGTAGTGCAGCTATTATTTAACAAACAGGAGATGAAGCAACCTGCTCACATTCATAGATAGTACAACTGAGACCCAATCTGATTTCAAGGTAGTAAAGGGTTTGTTCTTCAGGGAGCTATTTCCATACAGACTAAAATTGCCATGAGAAATTTTAAATACAAAAGATAACTTCCTTGGGTGAAAATCAAGTCAGTCAAAAGTAAAATATTGCCAAATTTCCTATGAACACATGGATAAGAGCAGAGGTTGGGAACCAGGAGAATATTTCAATTCTGACTTCAGGGACAAATTTAGATGGCTACTAATTTTTTGTTATTATTACTGTTCTCACTATATTGGATATGCACTGTGATGAATGATGGATACAGCCAGAACTCTACTACTTCAAGTCAATCATGTATCGGTAGAAAAAATGAGCTAGAAAAATATTTGGATGTCATGGCTCCTGTTTTGTTTTCATGTACTTTCAAGTTTTTAAAGACTTAGACCTGCTGAACCTAAGAATCCATAGAGCCCAATATCCAAAGTCTCAAAAGTCACATTATATTGGTTTTAGTTGCTCTTTTAAAAAAATATACACAGCATAAATCAGAGTGCACTGACATCAAAATCAACTGCCCATATCAATCAGACTAAGCCTTGAGGAAATTCTCATTTTGTGTTTTTGATAATCCCATTCTATAGCTTTCCTGATTTTAAGTACAAAATTTTTAGTCTTGAAAAATGTTACATTTGCTATCACCATAAAATTGTCAACACGTAATATAGTAAATTACATTATCCATTGTAGTTCTTTCTTATTTTACCCAAGGAAGCCCTATTGTCAACTTCTATGTCATTAGTTTGCACACCTTTATCTTCATGTATGCAAACACTAAATTAAAACCAAAGGCAAAGCAGCAGAAAAAGTTATCATTTTCAAAATTTAAGATTCTCCTCCTCCAAATCTTCTCTTTGCCTCTTTTGTGATCAGAAAAATCAATAGCAATGATACAAGATTTCACAGGGATTCCCTTCTGAATAAACTTGTTATTACCCTTGACAAAAGAGAATGCTCACACTACTTCTCACTAAATCAAAGACAATATGTCATTCAAAATTGTTCAGTGTATTAAAGCAATGTAAAATAAAGCAATAGGCTAAAATACAGTCAGTTCTTCATTCACCTTTTTCTCCTGGTTGGCACAAGAAGGATTCATAACTAGAAATGTCAGAATCTAGGACACTGCAATTCAGTTTTCACCTTGTGTCTTCTGCTCTGCAAACTGCAGAAAGTCAACTAACAAGACAATACAGGTTTGAATGATCCTTCAACATCCATCTATTCTCAAGAAGGACCTGAATGGCAATAGAATACCAATCTGGAATATTCTATGTCCTTAACAAAATGATCGATGGAGACCTTGAGGTAAAAATGAGCTAGGAACGTAGGTCAGCCAATCTAATGAGGAGTTTTCAAGTGCAGAAGAGCTCAGAAGGATGAAAACTTCCAGAGAATTGGAACTATGGTCCATAGAAATAAAGTAACTTCACAAAATAATTCATATGTATTTCAATCTCCCTTATTTGGATCGTAATGTGTAATGACATAAAAAAAAATACTGCTGAAGGGATGAGAGCCAGGGATGGAGTTTAGGGACAGCAGCACTAGGTGACCACTCACTGGGCTGTTCAGCATAAAGAAAATCCACACTGGGGAAGAAAGTGGACCCAGTGGGGGCAGAGGGGCCTTCTTGTCTCCAGGGCTCCAGGCCCTACTTCAGCTCACTCTACTGTGGCTCAGATGCCTCTGAAGGCCATGGGCTGCTTCTTGCTGGCTCCCACCCAGAGCTGTGAGTCCATGCCTGGCCACCCTCCCACTTCGTGTTGTCAGGATCTGGGGAGCTCTGGGTCTTCTTGCTCTCCACTCTAAAGGCAAGGAAATATTTGAAAGGGACTCTCAGGTATTTTGAAATGTGCAGGACATTCTCATTGACTCTTGCCACCCTGCTGTGCAACAGATGTCAGGGCTTCTTCCTCCTGTCTGAAACTCTGTGCCCTATGACCAAATACCCATGCCCTCCCTCTGCCATCCCCCAGCCTCTCATCATCATCAAGCTACTGTACTTCTATGAGGTCACCCTTGCAGATTGAACATGTAAGTGACATCATGCTGCATTTGCCTTTCTGAGGTCATCGATATGTTAAATAACTTTATGTCACCATTCCACATAGTGCACATGTATATAAAGTTCACATTGCACTCCATACATGTATACAACTATGACTTGTCTATTAAATCTAATATCAGTAAAACTATAACAATTAAAATAGATGCAGGAAGCATGGCTGGACCATCCCACATACTTGCTCTTGCTGTTTCAGCTGTCCACATTCCCTGGCACCACCTTGTTTACCTGTGAGCAGCAGATCCTCTGGGCTGGCAGATACAGCACATTGTTAATATAAAGTTGGGAAATATCCTAGCGAGCCCCTTCCAGCCTGGGCCGTCTTCAGAGGGAGAGGAGGAGGTTGTCCCATCTGGCTTCTGGGCCTGAAGACAATTGGCTTCCCTGGATGTTTCCTGGGGAGAAGTGTCTCCTCCTTGCTCTTCCCCATGGCTGCTGGTGCTGTGGGTGGAGGGGAGGCCATGGGGCCATGCTGTGGGGTTGTGCTGGGATTGGGACTCATCTGCAGGCTGGGTAGAAGACTGGCAGTCACTGTGGTCTTCCTGGTTACCTCTGGCATCTCCTACTCCTTGATCCAAATGTTCCTCATAATTTCAGGAAGGGTGGGCCAGTCCCAGGTATCACTGGTCAGGAACTTCTTCAAAAATGTTTTCAATTCTTCAGAAAAAAAAAAAACCAGGTGTCTCATACCTTCCATGGGTGATAATACTTTTTAAGTTTCTCCTAGTTGTCACCAGCAAGTGGAAGACTCCCAGTTGGTCCTGGTGTAGAGGACAATACCCTGGCTCCACAAGTCCACCTCCCGTCCTATATATTCCTCACCCAGGAACATTTCTGGGGCACAAAACAAGGAGTCCCACAGAAGGTGTCCAGCTTCTTCCCCTCACTAAATGTCATGGCAATGCCAAAGTAAGCTACTTTGATGTTCTCCTTCTCATCAAGTAGAATGTTGGGGGCTTCAGGTCCCTGTGGATGCTGTGATTCTCATGGCAGTACTGCACAGCAGCCAGGATCTGTCAGAATTTGGCCCGGGTCTTCTCCTCCTTCAGGCGGCAGTGTCTCACTCTATGCCAGAAAAGGTTCCTGCCACTGGCATACTCTGTTATTAAGTGAGGGTGTCTTCATTCCCGATGACATCCAGAATCTTAAGGATGTTCAGATATTCAGATGATTCAGGGCCCTCGTGGCTTTGACCTCCATAGCCACACTTTCCAGACTGGGGATGGTCTGCTTGGACATGATTTTAATGGCCACCTGCATCCCAGTAGGAAGGTGCTGGTCCAGCATCACCTTGCCAAAGGTGCCTGAGCCAATTATCTTGAGGAGCTTATAATTATTAAGCTCCTCAGTGGATGAATTGGAGGCCACGACCTGCTCCATGGTCACCTCTAACTATGCTAACTCTACTCTAACTATGCTAACTAACTAATGAACACTACCAACTATACTAACTAGGCTAAGAGTACTAGTAATACTAGCTATACTAACTACTCTGACAATACTAACAATCCTAACTACTTTAATAACACTAATAAATAATCTAAATAGGCTAATAATACTAATTATGCTAACACTACAAAGAAACAATACTAAGCATACTATCCTAACACTAATAAAAATCAATATTAACCATGGTATGCTAACACCACTAACAAACAATGCTAACTATAATATGGTAAAAACACTAACAAACAGTACTAACTATCCTATGCTAACACAACTAACAAACAATGCTAACTATACTGACTACAGTAACAATGCTAACTAAAAGAAAAAAGCAGTCTCGCTACAGTCAGACTCCACAGGTCACCAAAAAGCAGCTTCCTGGGCAATAAGGATGAAATCCTAAGCCCAGCCAGGGGCTCATACAGGTGTTACTAGTTGGATAACAATGGCTTTTTATGAGGTCAGAGCAAGAAATCAGCCCAATCATGGCTGGGTATAACCCACAGTGATTTTTTCCTTTTTTGGTCTCAAGAACATTTTCCTCTTTAAAGAAAACAAGTGTTTTTTGTTGACACGGGTATAGAGATTGATATTTAGTTTATTAGAAATTTAAACCTGTAAAAGGCTTTAGGGATCTTTCCATTTATAGTTTGAAAATAAGCAATAACTTTAGGCTTTTAAAGACCTTATAATGTCTATACTTGAAATATTCAATTTCCTTTTCTTTAAATTCTGATTGGTGTCAGGGTGATGCTACAACATAGCTGACTTTATGATCTACTTTTAAGTGACACTCCTAGGGCAGTAAGAAGTGGGTAAGGGCCAGCTCTGCATCTCTGGGCCCAGCCAGCCTGGCCCAGGATGAGGCAGAATAAATGGCAGATACCACAACCCAACACTGGGCTCCAATGGAGCCAGGACTGACTCAGGGTGGTTCCTACCTCAGGTACAGCAAGAGGTTCCATGAAGGCACGGATTGTAACTGTTTTGGTTCCTGTCCTCGCCTCCTTGGCCTGGAGTTGGATGAACACTGTTGAGCAGGGCCTGGGGAGCCCTGCACAACTGGAACCTGGGTGCCAGGGTAGAGTCCATATCATGTCCACACCTCCACACCAGTGGGTAGGTGTCCTTGCTGGCCCTTGGTTTCTCTTGGTCCAGAGGAATAACATTGGACCCCTCCTGGGGTTGCCTACTAATCCACCATGCAGATATGTGGACATGTAGGATATTGGCATTTGTTTGTTTTTACTCTTTTTATTCTATGCTTTTGTATATTTTTTGAAAAAGCAAAATGCTTTAAACAACTCAAATGCTCTACAAAAAGGGAATGGCTGAAGTATAAAGGACTGCATAAAAATAATCACCTAGCCTATATTGCAAACCGGAAAAATATAAAATCTTAGAATAATATAATTGAATAAGGCAGACTGCTAATCTTTCATCCCACAGCATAGCTAAGTCAGTACTTGCAAGGATAGGGAGAGGGTCAAGAAAGAAACTGGGAAAAATATTAACAGAAAAAGCTGATGCATACTCTAAAAACAATTTTCTTTATGATTTTTATAGTGCTGCATCTGAAGTAATATTTTAGTCTTAATTAAAAGATTATTGAAAAGAAACCATCAGGTAACTAATAGCATGAGTACTTTGTAGATATGGACTAAAACCCACAAAGGTAGCATGGCAATGACTACAGTTCCTGAATGAATCAGAGAATCAAAAGACGCTGCTAATTATAGCTGGTATGACTAAGTGCCAGCTTTTCAAATAACCAATCCACTAACCACACAGTAGCCTGGATGAGAAACTAAAGCCAACTCACCACAGTGACTCCCCTTGCCTCCTGGTAGGCCACTTTGATGACATCTGCAGTACTCCTGTTGAGGAAGAAGCATCCTGAGCCTTCTCTGATGTGCAGTTCCGCCTGCAGGAGGGAGAGGCAGGGAGGGGTCGGGCTTCGTGTTGGAGGGTGAAGGGCCGTCCAGTGGGTCTCACCCAGCAGGGCCATGTCAGGCAAGGGCCGTACCTGGATGCCAGAGTGGTTGTAGATGGTCACCTCTTCCAGAGTCACTCTCACATCCTCCACCAGGATGAGGTCTATGGAGGCTGACACGGGCACAGGAGGGTTGTGCTGAAGGGGCAAGGCCAACACCATCAGATCCAGGAGGCCATGGCCAACTGCAGGCCAATACCACACCTGCCCACAGGCCGCCCCTGGAAGAGCAGGCCTAGAAGCCCCAGGTCTTGATCACTCACTATATCTTGGGCACAAACCCCAATAAAATCAGGATTCTCCTGAGCCCAGCTGAATGGCCATATCCCCCTTTGAGGCCTCCCTCAGCCAAGGCTAAGTGAGTTGCCAGCTCCTCCACTCCAGGTAGAGGTAGAGTGAGCAACAGTCCTGCTCAGATGCCAGCCCCACCCAACCCTGCCAGGCCACATGGGAGGGGGTGACTCACACACACCTCCAACCCTCAGGACCTCACAGCAGAAGGCTGGCTTTGGAGCATGTGGAAGATACTGCATTGATGGAGTGGATGGGGGATGGACAAATGAGAAAGCCACTGGTCAGGATAAATGTGGGGGAGGGTCCCATGGGAAGAATCCTCACAGCTGTCTACCAAGAGGACAAGGACAGCCCTCAATGCCTTGGGTGGCACATTGCGTAGCTCTGTTTCCTGCCAAGTGTCATTTGAGGGAGATTGCCAGACCTGGCCCAGATGTGGCCTACCCATAGTTAGATTATTTGAACACCCACTCTACACTAGCCATGTACAAGGCACTGGGGATGCAGTGACTGCCCTCAGGGAAGAGTGAGTGAAGGACAGAAAGGTGCCAGGTACAATGTGGGTGCCATGGGCAAGGAGGGGTCTGAGAGGGAGAGCAGCTCTCAGGGAGCAGAGACCTCAAGCTGAGGAACACTTGAGCCACACCAGAGACAGGGAGCCCCCAGGGTGCAGAGCATGAGTGCAAAGGCCCTGAAGGATCCTGGAAGGTGTCTAGGCCCAGCCAGGAGACCCCCAGCTCCAGCCCAGGGCTTCCTGGTTCACAGACATGAGCTGCATAACTGGATGGGTGAGCAGGAGGGGCAGGGCTGGGCCTCTGATCACCAGCAGACACCTGCAAGTGTTGCTGTGTTTGCTTTGTAGGTCAGGAGGCCTTGGTGTCAGCCCTGGCTGGGTGACCCTGGACACATTTCCTCACTCGTTCATTCTAAACAAAACCCCCTTGGTTGGTGTCTGCTCTGTACCAGGCACTATGCCCCGGGCTGGAGGGGCAGACATGGAAGATCCTAAGGTCACTGAGCTTGCTTCTAATGGGAGAGAGGGAGAAAAAACATTACAGACCATGGGGACCAGCACTGTCTGCAAGGTTGATTGTGGGTGGCAGGGAAATGCAAGGGCTGCCTGGCCCAGGCTGGGAGGACGGGGCTCCTCCAGGAGCAGGAACACCCCATCAGATTACCTTCACTAGGTCCCTTGTGGATGAGGCAGGGTTCAAACACAGTAAGTAACGAGTGTATTTGCCAGCCTACTGTGCTGCAGCCCCTGTGCGAAGCCTTCCCAACCACCCTCAGAGGAAGGCCCACTTCTTTTTATTCATGTTTTACTAAGTAACCCTTACTGAGAGCTCACTCCCTCCCAAGCTGCTTTCTAGCCTATTCCATTTATTAGCTCAGCTAATCTTCAGCACAACCCTAGGGGTAGGTGCTGTCTAGTCCCATTTTACAGGCCGGGAATGTGAGGCCAGAGAAATTAAATGAGCAGAGTACAGAGCTGCTGCGTGTCAGACCTGGACTCAGCCTCAGGAGGCCAGAGTGGAGGCTAAGGCCGTGTGCTTCACATGCGCACACCACGACTGCCTCGCTCCTCAGAGGGGAAGAGGGGTTCACAGACATCAGGCAAGTGGCAGAATCCACACCAGACCCAGGTCTTGGGAGGCCCCGGAATCTAACACACCAAAGGCCGCCGTCCCAATTCTGGGGATCTGTGGGAACTCTGAAGGGTAACTCCGGAGGGGACCAGAAGTGCCCCTGTGTACTGACCCCTGTTGGAAGCATTTTGAGGCCTTTGGAGCCCACATCCCTGCCTTCCTAAAGAGAGCCTGGAAGGTCAGCGCCCTGCCAAGCCTGTGGAGCACTGTCTCACGTGATCACATGGATGTCAGCAACCATTGTCCCCCATGGGGGAGGCTTTGCTCCTTCTACATCAATTCCTGCTTTCAGCCAGAAAATCACAGGGAGAGGGTTATGCCAAAAGCTATTCTGAACAATTGGGATTTTTATTCAAATTTGTCAGAGCAAATGAATAATTTGCACCAGGAAGGAGTGGGCAGGGTGGGTGGTAAAGGGCAGGGCCCCTGACTCACTTTAAGGGGCAGGTGGGCAGCGATGGTGATCCTGATGCCCAGGCGGTCGTGGCCGTGTTTGTAGCTCACCAGGAGCGTGGTGGATCCCTGGGCCTTGGCTCTCACCCTGACGCTGCTGCAGTGTTTAGAGCTGGGTGGCAGTCTCCCTGCACAGAGGACCACATGGTCACGTAAACTTGCCTTTGGCGGAAAGGCACGACTGGCTGAGGGCCCCTCTTTCATCTTGGGCTTGATCTGTAATCTGATGTTTTTAACTTAAAAGTATTTAAGTATAATTCACATGAATGTACAATTTACAATAATTTTTTCCACATATTGAACACACCCTGTATCCAGTACCC
>VBSM01000813.1:185992-208066 GCA_008086735.1 Cheirogaleus medius | reverse complement strand
GACGCCACAGCACTCTAGCCCGGGCAACAGAGTAAGACTCTGTCTCAAAAAAATTTTTCAAAGAAAAAAAATATGTATATATGTGTGTGTGTATATATATATATAATTTAATCAAATTTAAGTATGCTATAAAGTTAATAATAGCCTAGCTATATATATGTATATATATATATATATCTGCTGGATATAGTTTGTTTCTATTCCAACAGAGGAACTCCTCCCCACTGTGGGTCTCCTTTCTTATAGGACAAGTGATGAAGGGACCTCATCAATGGCAGAGTAAACAGGCTATTTGATGCCAGGCAGTCTGTGATTGGAGAGGACAGTTATTCGTAAGAGTTGTCTAGAAAAGTCAGCTACTTTGCACCTGGGGACCTTAAATCCTGTGGTATTCTCCAAGCCCTTGATAAGAGAGGGAAGCTACTGAGGCCATGAGAAACTGAGTTTAGGAGCTGTGTAGTACACAATTTAACCCTATCCAAAAAAGAGATCGGGCCTTTCCCTTTGGTTTCTGGGAAATAATGTCTAAGCTCTTAGAATACTGTGACTGATAGGATTATTTTTACTTGGGGCTTCTGCCCACACCCAATAGTCTAACAATATGATTTAGAGTGGGGGCTGACCATACCAGAAAGGCAAACAGTGTGACTTATGTTGGGGGCTTTGGGTCATACTCAGAGGGGCTGAAGACTGGAGATGGAAGTCAGTCACCTGGGCAATCAATCATATCTGCATAATGGAGCCCCAGTAAAAACTTTGGACATTGAGGCTTGGGTGAGCCTACGTGGCTGACAACACTCTGTGCCTATGGTCCCACATTAATGGCAGGAAAGTAACACCTCCATGTTTGGTACTCCTTGTTTAGAAACTCCTTGTTGGTACTTTCCCAAACTCTGCCCTATGTGCTTCTTTCCTGGACTGATTTTAATTTGTATCCTTTTCCTATAATAAACCATAATCATATCAGCTTTCAGTGAGTTCTGTGAGTCTTTTTAGCAAATTATTAAACCCTCAAGAGAGGGTTTAATACCTTTAAAACCCTCTCCTAATGGGGAGCCCTCTGAACTCCACTTGTGTTAGAAGTGAGGGCAGTCTTGCATAGATGGTGTTCCCTTCTCATTTTGCAGTTGACTCTCTCTCCACAGGTGCCTTCATCCCATTAAGGAAAAGGATGAGAGCCTAGCTAGTTCTTTCTCTGGACAATCCACAGTGAGAACCCAGGATTAATCTCAGATAGTGAGAACCCAGGATTAATCCCAGATAGTGAGAACCCAGGATTAATTCCAGAGAGTCTGGCACCCTGTTAACAAAAGGAAAAATGAAAATGAGACTTATTATATAGTTTTTTTCTTGAGAAGCAATACTTCATTTTTATATATAAAACATAAAATTAAATAAAAAATAAAAAGCAACTTAAAACTTGCCCCAAAAGGAAACAAATAAACTTAAATGAGTATCAAGTTGGTGACATAACCTTACACACAAAAATACTTATTTTAATTGGCTTTAGAGCACAGTATTTTGACTGTACAAGAATGTGGAATTTATTGTAAAGACAACTGAACTACACAGAAATCTCAACTTCATTTGGTAATCTGTTAGTAATGTTATTAAATTATTTAAAATATTGTTATTTTGAAAGTATTTTGATATAGGAAAAACCTTTGATATTATAGGAAAAATATTATGCTAAAATTTTAGAAACAAATATTTTGAGTACAAAAGAAAAAGAAGGTCAGGTATGGTGGCTCACGTCTGTAATCCTAGCACTCTAGGAAGCCGAGGCAGAAGGATGGCTCAAGGTTAGGAGTTTGAAACCAGCCTGAGCAAGAGCGAGACCCCATCTCTACTAAAAATAGAAAGAAATTAATCGGCCAACTAAAAATATATAGAAAAAATTAGCCAGGTATGGTGGCGCATGCCCGTAGTCCCAGCTACTCGGGAGGCTGAGGCAGGAGGATTGCTCGAGCCCAGGAATTTGAGGTTGCTGTGAGCTAGGCTGAGACCATGGTGGCACTCTAGCCCAGGCAACAGAGTAAGACTCTGTCTCAAAAAAAAAAAGGAAAGAAAAAGAAATACAAGTACAAAATCAAAGACGTTAAGTAAAATTTCTGTAATGTTAAATTGGAAAGGTCAATATGACCTTATTTTTTCTCATTAATAATATGTATTTCTCACCTGATAAACAAGGAGAGTAAAAAAAGAAAAAATATATGTATTTCTTAGCTCTGCAAACTGTAAAAACTTAGAAGCAATGATAGCACATGAAAAACAAGCAACATTAACACCCTAGTTGTGGTCTCTAACTACCATTCTTTATTTCAGGGAGCTGGGGCTTCCTACCATGTAAGGAGTAGGGATATAAAGATGAGCCTGAAACGTCTTGTGCAAAAATGTATGAAAGCTATCAAAGACTAATGAGGTTATGACAAAGGATATAGGAGGAAACTCAAAAAAAAAGCTCCCAAGCCAGACAAGGTGGTGTGTGTCTGTAGCCCCAGCTACTCCTGTTGAGGCAGGAGGATCACTTGAGCCCAGGAGTTTGGGGCTGTAGTGCACCATGACCACACTTGTGAATAGCCACTGTGCTCCAGCTGGAAAACATAGCCAGACTTCTTTTAAAAAGCTCCCAGTGATGGTGCCTTCCTCAAAGACAAGAAGGCAACATAAGTAATAAGCACCAAAAAGAATAATGACTGCAAACTGAAATAACTAAAAATATGAAAATATTTTTCACATTATGAAAATCCATAAGTTTATATATTATTTAAAAGTCCACAAGTGAAAAACAGGAGAGAGACACTAAATCCTAACTTTGAAAATCAGTAATTAAAGGGCAAGAATTAAGCATTTATTCTGCCTTCAACAATTATTTAATGAAGGCCTCTTAAGGCCAGTCACTGGTCTGGACACTGGAGATTCAGCAGGAAAGCAAAATAAATTTCCTCATGGATCTTGTCTGTGACTCCTTTGCATGTCTACTTCAAACAATGTTTCAAAGTAACCAAATAGTCATTGTTAATAAGAAAAAGTTCTACTTTACAGAAAAATTTCAGCTAATAAATAAATGTGGAAGGATGATAAAGTTAGAAAAATCACTATATTGCAAATCCTAATGTAACAATAGACCCAGACAACAATAACCAGCGGATCAAAACCACTGGGCGGAAGACTAATAGGGAACTTGTTAATGGCAAGATCAGGCTGTAACTATCTGAACCCGCTGACCAATCTCATCATTACTAAACCACCTTTTCAGTATTCTAGCCACAATAGTTAAACCAGAATCTAATCAAGCCTTTAGAACTAACTTCAAGATTACACGAAATATGGAGGACAGAGGAACAAATTAAATAACACAACAAGGAAGAAAACCGACAAATCTAGAATGCGGCATATTCTACCCAACTGACCTGGTTTCTTCAACAAGACAATTGAATGGAAAAAAACGGGGAACAGGCAGAGGGACTCCTCTAGATTAAATGAGATTTAAGAGACACAACAACCAAATATGATGTGTGGACCTTGTTTGGATCTTGATTTGAAGAAACTAACTGTAAAAAGTCATTTTTTTAAAGTCATTTCTGTAAACAACAGGGGAAATTGGAATATTATCTAGGCATTAGTTTTTGCCAAAAAGTTATTATCAGGTGTGACGATGGCATTGTAATTATATAAGATTATAATTAATAAGATTATATTTTTTTAGAGATGAAATAAGACCTTCAGTGCTAAAGGAGGTATCTCGGTGGCACAAGACGGCATCTACATGAGTCAAATAAGAATTCAAGGCAATAAAAGGCATAATATAGGCCTTAGAAATTTACTTTATATTTATAATGGGTTTGATGTACAATGAGTATAGGTTAATTACTAAACAAGGTGTAAAAATATTCAACTCAAGGATACAGAAAATATCATCTAATGGAAAAAAGAAAATAGGAAGAATGACTTTTAAAAGGCAGAAATCAATAAATTAGAAAACAACACTAATATATAAATGCAGTAGCAAACTCTTTGAAAAGGACAAAAAAAAATCTGTAGTGAAGCTAATTAAAAAGAGAAAGCCCAAAGATTAGGAATGAGAGAGAGAATATAACTAGAGATATAGAAGAGAAAAAACAAAAATGCTATAAACAACTCATTAAATTTGAAAACCTTAATTCAACGGGAAATTCCCTACGAAAATCCAAAAAATTGAAATTAGTTGAATATGTATAAGAGAAGAAATGGATAAGTTATCAAAGAACCACCTAAAGTGGCACCAGTCCCATTCTTTAAAAAAAACAAAAAAATAATTTTTGCATGGATGCATAATAGATGTACACAGTTTCTGGGTACATGTGATAATTTAATACATTCATATAATTTGTAAAGATCAAATCAGTTTCCTAGGGATATCCATCATCTTAAATATTTGTCTTTTCTTTATGCTAGAAACAGTCAAATTATTCTCTTCCAGCTATTTTGAAATATACAATAGATTATTATAAACTATAATCACCCTACTGATCTATCAAACACTAGGTCTTATTTATTCTATCAAACCACATATTTGTACCCATTAATCAACCTTTCTTCATCCCTCTCTCCCTTCTATCCTTCCCAGCCTCTGATAACCACCAATCTACACTCTATCTTCATGAGATCCACTTTTTTAGCTCCAAAATATGAGTGAGAATATTCGATATTTGTCTTTCTGTGCTTGGCTTATTTCACTTAACATAATGACCTACAGTTATATTCATGTTGGTGAAAACAACAGGATTTCATTCTTTTTTATGGACTAATAATATTCCATTGTGTATATGTACCACATTTTCTTTATCCATTCATCTGTCAATAGGCACTTTTAGGTGGATTCCATATTTGGGCTATTGTGAATAGTGCTGCAATAAACACAGGAGTGCAGTATCCATATATTGATTTCCCTTCTTTTGGATATGTACCCAGTAGTGGAATAACCGTATCATATGGTATTTCTCTTTTTATTTTTTGAAGAACCTCCATACTGTTCTCCATAGTTGCTGTACATTCCCAACAATATATGAGGGTTCCTCTTTCTCCATGTCCTTGCCAGCATCTGTTTATTGCCATGTCTTTTTCTTTTTTAAGACAGGGTCTCACTCTGTTGATCAGGCTAGAGTGCAATGGTATCATCATAGCTCACTGCAACCTCAAACTCCTGGGCTCAAACAATCCTCCTGCCTCAGCCTCCTGAGTAGCTGGGACTACAGGCACGTGCCACCACACCCAGCTAATTTTTCTATTTTTTTGTAGAGACAGGGTCTTGCTATGCTGCCCAGGCTGGTCTCAAATTCCTGGCCTCAAGTGATCCTGCCACCTTGGCCTCCCAAAGTGCTAGGATTACAGATGTGAGCCACCATGCCTGGCCTGTCTTTTTGATATAAACCATTTTAACTGAGGGGAGATGATATCTCACTGTTGTTTTGATTTGCATATCTCTTGATGATTAGTGATGTTGAGCATTTTTTCATATACTTATCGGCCATTTGTGAGTCTTCTTTTGAGAAATGTCTATTCAGATCTTTTGCCCATTTTTAATTGGATTATTAGGTTTTTTTTTGCTATTGAGTTGTTTGAGCTCCTAATTCTGGTTATTAATCCCTTATTCTGGATGGTTTGCGAATATCTTCTCCTCTTCTGTGGGTTGTCTTTTCACTTTATTGTTTCCTTTGCTGTGCAGAATCTTTTTAGCTTGATGTAATCACATTTGTCTCTTTTGCTTTGGTTGCCTGTGATTTTGAGGTTTCACACACAAAAAAATCTTCGCCCAGCCCAATGTCCTGGAGACTTTCCCCAGTGTTTTCATCTAATAGCTTCATGGTTTCATATCTTAGAGTTAAGTCTTTAATCCATTTTGATCTGATTTTTGTGTATGGTGAGAGACAGGGGTCTGTTTTCATTCTCCTGCATATGAATATCAAGTTTTCCTGGCATCACTTATTGAAGAGACTGTCCGTTATCCATTGTATATTCTTGGCACCTTTGTCAAAGATTAGTTGGCTGGATGGATTTATATCTAGGTTCTCTATTCTGTTCCAATGGTGTGTCTGTTTTAATGGCAGTGCCATGCTGATTTGGTTACTATAGCTTTGTAGTGAATTCTGAAGTCAGGTAGTGTGATACCTCTAGCTTTCTTCTTTTTGTTCAGGATTGCTTTTGCTATTCAGAGTCTTTTGAGGTTCCACATACATGCTAGGATTTTTTGTTTCTATTTCTGTGAACAATGCCACTGCTATTTTGACAGGGATTGCACTGAATCTGTAGATTGTGTTGGGTAGTATGGTCATTTTAACAATATTAATTTTTCCAATTCATGAGCATGGAATATCTGTCCATTTTTGGTGTCCTCTTCAATTTCTTTCATGATTTATAGTTTTCCTTGTATAGATCTTTCACTGCTTTAGTTAAATGGATTCCTAGGTATTCTATACTTTTTATAGCTTTTGTAAATGGCATTGCATTCTTGATTTCTTTTTCAGATTGTTCACTATTGGCATAAAGAAATGCTACTGACTTTTGTATGTTGATTTTATGTCCTGCAACTTTACTTGATTTGTTTATCAGTTCTAATAGTTTTTTTGGTGGAATCTTTAGGTTTTTCTAAGTATAAGATCACATCATCTGTGAATAAGGCTAATTTGACTTCTTCCTTTCCAGTTTGGATGTGCTTTACTTCTTTCTCTTGCCTAATTGCCCTGGCCAGTCCTATTCTTTTCAGACAAATTTTTTCCAACCCTCTAGAAACAGGTAATATTTGTGCTTTTTAAATATTTCAGAATACACATCAAAATATAAATTTTTTCTAATTTGTATTATATATCTAACATATTGATAATTTCAACGAATTATAGATTCCTAAAGGATTTCTGTGTAAGCACTGAGAGACACCCTGTCTTAGCCATTGCTAGCCAGAACCAAAGGGAAGACTGTGAGGATCCTGAGGTCTTCCACCAAGAAAACAGTTTCTTAAAAGGAATGGCGTGATGGGGCCTGTTGAGAAATGACAGCAATAGAGTGAGAAAAGTACTGGAACAGATAAAAAAACAAAAAACAAAAACCTGGGCTTTTGTCCTGGTTCTGCTATGTAACAGGATAATCTTAACCACCTTTCTAAGACCCAATTTCTTTACATTGCAAAGGAGTTGGAATAAACTATCTTTCTAAGGATCTTTTAATATTCAGCTCCATAAATTCTTATTCAGAGGAGTCAATGAGAACCCTGATTATTGAAGACAATAAATTCATTGGATGGCTTTGAATAAGACAACTTTTGGTGTGCCTGCCCAGCTCAAATCCTCCTAAAGTCTCCTTTCTCAGCCCATCCCAACTACAGGACTGGGAATCTGTAGCTATATTAGAGAAAAATATCTTTCCGGTCACAACCATGAAGAAAAATAAGCAGTTGAAGCTAGTGTTCAGAGAAAATAAAGCAGATGTGCAAAAGGTCACAAACAAGAACCATGAGAATAAGAAATTCATTTTGCTTTACTGCTGAATCTCCAGTGCCCAGATCAGTGCCTAGACCTGGCAGGCCTTCATTGAATAATTGTTAAATAACCACTGAATTTCATTCCTCCACATTGCTTCCATGAGCTACTCCTGTATTTCTCTAATTCCTAGATTTTTTCCCCCCTTTAGTGCAGGTTGCTTTCTTAAAACCAGAAAGCTCTAGCAAATACATTATGGATGCCGTCCCCAACCCCCAGGCCATGGACTGGTACCAGTCTGTGACCTGTTAGGGACTGGGCCACAGAGCTCCACTACCTGTCCCCAGCACCCTGTCCGTGGAAAAATTGTCTTCCATGAAACTTAGGAACGGGGGTGGGGAGCACAGTAGGAAGTGAGCATCAGGCAAGGGAGGAGTGAGCTTATTTATAGCTGCTCTCCATCACTCCCATCACCCCCTGAGCTCTGCCTTCCCCCTCCCCCTCCCATGCCTGTGTCCCCTCTGCCACCCCAGGAAAAATAGTCTACCATGAAACGGGTCCCTGGTGCCAAAAATGTTGGGGACTGCTGCATTATAGGACTCTCCCCCTCCATAACCACTACTCACTTCACTACAGGTATATGATATGGCAGGCCTCAGGAAAGACAGTATTAAAGACCAGGCTGCCACAAGTTCCCGCCCAGGAAGATAGAATTGGGACATAAGGAGACTGGGTCAGTTGGTCAGTAGCACTAGAGTGGGGTACTGATAGAAGCCAAGGAAGTGTATGAAGTCTGGTTGGAAAAGTGAAAGAAAGCAGATGCAGAGAAGTAGACAATGATGGTTCTGAGAGACATCCCTATATTTTCCTGCCATAGACTGTCTGTGCCCCTCCCGATGCTTACATAGAAATCCTAATCCTTAATGTGATGGTATTAAGAGGTGAGGCCTACGGCAGGCAATTAGGTTATAAGAGTAGAGCCCCCATGATGGGATTGGTGCTCTTATAAAAAGGCACAAGAGAGCTTATTTTCTCTCTCTCTCTGCCATATTAGGATACAATGAGAAGACAGTCATCTATAAATCAGCAGAAGTGGTCCCTCACCAGACACCCAGTCTAAAGGGACCTTGGACTTCTTAGAACTGAGAAATGTGTTTGTTGTGTAATCCATCCAGTCTATGGTAATTTGTTATAGCAGTCTGCACTGAGACACCTCCTTTCATTAAAGTCCTTTCCCCCTTGAGTAAATTTCCCTTCTCATTAGTCAAAACCAAAGGCAAACTTTTAGGAGTGATGTCTATTATCTTGACCATGTTGATGGCTTCACACTTTTATATGTATATCAAATCAAATTTTATACTTTAAATATGTGCAGTTTCTTGTACTTCAATAAAGTAAAAAATGTGGAGAGCTTAATAACTGGATTCTTTCAGTTATTTTATAACAACCAACAATGGTACATTTAAGGAGGTTCCTTATTACCTGTGCTATTTTGGACATGATATCAGTACTTTTTTTATTTATTTCACTGCCTTCCTACCCACCCACCCCCACCTAATCCTCATAGAAGTGAACAATTATAATAGTGTCTTGAGTTGGTGTACTTTAATTCATAATCAGAACTAAAATGCAAGATGGTACACATTTCTTGAATTTATCAAGATTTTGTATTTTAATCTCTAAATCTCTTCCAGGAGTTAAACATTAGTATAAACTGGGGTAACTGATTTAATATAAACTTATAGCTTATGTCAAAATTATCTACTTAGATTACACCTTCTTTTAGGGACAGGGCCAAATCATTTATCTTGATTCCCAAATTTACAAGCACTATGTCTGGTACAGAGCAAAGTGAGGAGATATAAGGACAAGGGGGGATATGATGTAAGATGGGGTAGGAAGAAAAAGGGTATGTTTGCAGGTTATGTGTGAGTGCAGATTACGTAGGGCTTTATAGTCCACGATAAAGACATTGGATTTTATTCTGATTATAATACAAAGCCATTAGAGGATTTTGAGCAGTGAAGTGGCAATGTCCGATTTATATTTTTAAATAAGAATCACTCTGGATGCTGTGCGAAGAATAAACTGTATGAGGGAAATACGGAAGCAGGGTATATACCAAAGAGTATACCAAGAAGAATAGGTATACATGTTTTCACTGAAAGATAGATAAAAATAATTTTCATAGCAATTTTATTCATAATGACCACAAACTGGAAACAACCTAAATTTCTATCAACTATAGAGTGGATTAATAAGTTGTGGTACAATCATGCAATGGAATAATACACAGAAGTAAAAACTGCTGCTACATACAACATGGATTACTCTCACAGACATAATGTTGGAACAAAAGACACAAAAGGGTACATATAATCATACCACTTACATAAAGTTTTAAAACAGGCAAAACTAGTCCATGGTGATAAAGGTCAGAATAGTGGTTTTCTGTGTGTCGGAACAGCATAAGGGCACATACTAAGGTCTAGAAATAGTGTGTATCTTTACTGTGGTGGTGCATCCAAATTTTTAGTATATTTAGTATATAAAAATCTAAGATGTATGCTTAGTATTTGTGCACTTTTAAGTTTTACCTCAATAAAATGGAAAAAATGTATTGAAATAAAGTATATAAATTATGAAGACATATAACATTATGTTAATCAGTAGTGTTAACTTCCAAACATTTCTGGTCTTCCTTCTAGGTACATGGAAGGATTACACTCCTCTTAGAACTTTCTTGTGGCTTTGTGATTTGCTATGGCCAATAACAGTGCCTTAAGGGAGTTTAAGTGATTTGCCATACTCTTTGTTCATTTCCAAGCCATCCGTTTTGTCACGCTGAGTCCCAGAATGAGGGCAACTTAGAACACAAATTAATGAACTTTTGGGTAAAGGGCCACAGAATATTTTAGGCCTTGTGAGACATACATTCTTTGTCCAACTACTCAACTCTGCCATTGTAGAACAAAAGTAGCAACAGCTAATATGTAAACAAATGGACAAGGCTGTATTTTACTAAAACTTTATTTACAGAAACAGGCAGCTAGATGGATTTTGTCCATGGGCCACAGCGTGCCAACCCCTGACCTAGCCAAACTGCAAAAGACAAGTTGTATGAGACAATCAGATTTTGCAGTTGCTACCCAATGACACCCTAGCCCATCGTGACACTGAAAATGTTTCCCCATTTAAAAAAAAAAAAAAAAAACACCCTAAAATATTAAACATTGGCCTAATGGTTAGTTGGCAGGCATTCAGAAAATTGCCATTGGAGGATGGAAGAAATGACTTAGGGCAATTTGTACCACGAAGAAGTGAAATTACTCCTGAGATAACCTGAAAGGCAGATAATCTACCCTTTACTAAAGAAAAAGACGGAAAAATAAAATATTTTATAGTTGCTGTTGGCTGCATTTGACAAAATGTACAGAAAAGAGATGAATTCAGAAAATAACTGTTCAGTTTGCAGGCAGAGGTGAAAGGGAAGAAAGAATTCACAAATTCAAATACTTACTGGGTAGAATGAGGCAACTTTTCCATGACAAAAATTAAGACAAAAATGAGAAATCTTTGAGCTCAAAGGTTGGTTAAAACCCAGTTTTGCAGCATGGATCACAAAGCCCTACGGTTCAGTACTCTGCATGAGTTAATGTGCCTCAGACTAAAAGTCCAACAAAGATTACAACACTAATTAATCCCTTAATTGGACTAAATGGCTTAAGGAAAAATGGATATGGCTCTCCCACTTAAGCCTGAAAAGCCTCAGGTACCCAAAAATTAAGTTCAGAGATGCATGGGAACATAAAGACAAAGAAATTAAGCAAATCTAAAAAGTACAAATTAACTAGATTCCACTTTTGGGTCATCTCCCATGGTGAGGTGATGAGGACATATTGCAGGTATGAAAGCAAATGAACTGAATATCTTGTGGCCAGAAGGGCTCAATCTTTCTTTTTTTAGATTTACTTACTTTTAATTCCCAGAGGAGCCAAAAATCATCTGCAAAGGAAAGTAGCAAGTAAATAGATGCCATTTTCTCCTAGGGTTGATGCCTATGAAAGGAAAAATGATTATTAACTCTTAACAGCATTATTTTTTCCCAATACTGAATGTAACTTTTTAATTAATGAAATACTGTTTTAGGTCACTAAACAGTCATCCAATCTTTTCCCTCTATATGTAGGTTCCTTTGGAAATTAAAAAAAAAAAGGAATCTTTTTGCTCACAAAGTGTAGGAAAAAAAATTAAGACTCCGTATCATGAATACACAAACTTAATATTACATAGTGGACTTACGTGAGTATAACTGGGTTTAAATCCTGATTTCATTACTTACTATGTTTACTAGGGAAAATTGCAATTTCAGTTTCTTTCCATAACATTCACATAATAAATATCTGAACCACATGCCAAGCCAAGTACTGCACTAAATTCTGGGAATACAACAATGAAGTCCCTAGTACAAAGAACTTAGCTTCATTTCTTAATTTGTACTATGTGGACAAAAATTACCTATTTGAACAGTCTAAGGCAGGACAACTGTAAAGGTTGAATGAGACTGTGAAAGAGCTTCAAAGATTGTAAAACACTACACAAATATTCATTTATCCAAACATTTATTGAAATGCCAGGCATTGTGCTAAGCACTAGAGAGAAGACAGTGAACAAAGCTTATATGGTCCCTGCCCTTATAAAGCTTACAGTCTAGCAGTGATCAATAAGCAGTAAGTAACAATAAAGTGTGCTAAGTGTATGGGGAAGAACAGGGTGTTCAGAGAGTGCACAGCAAGAGCACCTAGTCTAGAGGGCATCAGTGAAAGCTTCCTAGATGAAATGGCATATAAACAGACACCTAAAAGATAAAGAAAAATTTGTATTGTATCCTAAGAGCAAAGGTACAAGCAATGGAGTGATATAATCACATAAGTCTTTTGGAACAATTCAGCTGCAGTGTGGAAAGGAATAAAAATCAGAGAAAGGGAGACTAATGAGGAGGCTGTTGCTATAATTTAAGTTGATGGCCTAATTAGCTGTAATTTAAGTTGATGGCCTGATTAGGATACTACTAGCACTGGAGAATTGGGAAGTCATGAACTCAGTTTTTGGCTTGAGCAAGGGCAACTGAACAGTTGGTAGTGGTAGTGCCATTTACTGGAAGAGGGAACATTAGAGGAGGAGCAGGGTTGGGGGCAAGATCAACATGTAGTACCTGTGAGACAGCAAAGTGGATTTATGTTAGCAATTAGATATATGAATTAGGAAAGGTCTAGAAAGGAGACAAATTTGGAAGTCATTTGCATACAGGTTGTAACTGAAGCCATGGAAGGAGATGAGATCAGCTAGGGAGATGATGTAGACTAACACAGCTTAAAATAAAACAACATTTTTTAAAAATCCTAAGAACAGATTATTTAAGGAAAGAAGTGCCTGCAAAGAAGACTGAGAAAGCATACCTGGAGGTGGTATCTCCTCAAAATTAAAGTAATCTCAAGTATTTAAAAAGAAGGTAAGAATATTGACAAAGACTTAATAAGCTTGGTAGAGCAGTTTGAGTGGCAATATGGGAGACTGGGAACACAAACTTTCAAGAAAACTAGTAGGAATGAGATATAGGGCACTAACTGGTAAGGACACAGAGTTTTTAAAAAACGATGCTTATTTTAACTATATTCACTGATACAACAGGACCAGTAACAACTATAATATTTATAAAAAAAAAGAAAGACTGCCATGCAGTTACAGAATTACTTAATACAGAAAACAGTAAAATACACATTTTTTTTTTTACACAAACAAGACTAGTTATAGCAAATTCTCTATAGTTAAGGGTCAATTTAAAATACTTGGCTTATATCTCCCCCTAATCAGTGACTATATGATGCAAACTAATTTTATTATCACCTTAAGCAAAACATACTGGAACTTCACAAAACGTACAAGATTTCAGTATCTGAGGAACCAGGGTTAGAAGGTAGAAGTGGCTTTCAGGTCTCCCAATCTTTCTCTCAAGTAATAAATCATCTGCCAGGAAAGAGAATACTCAAAGCTAAGGGAAATTACTGGTAGGTTTTAGAGGTTTTTTTTTCTTTCTGTTATCCGCTATGTTGTTTTTTCCAGATATTTAAGCTTACACTATTAACCAAAATCTCAACTTCACTATTCCTGACAAGTATCTTGTCAATATACAACACTTGTTTTTCTGCCCTAATTATGTGTAACAGGATAGAGCCCTTTAATCTGATTCAAAATTAATTACTGATTTATAAGTGCGATTGTGAGCTACTGGAACTTATCAATGCCTTTATCGCACCTTACCAACCTAACTTGGAATGTTGGAGTTAGTCTCCCCTATTATATACTCTGTCAGTTTGCCCAAGGTGCCCTTCTAATTTTGCTTCTACCGGTAATTTGCCGTCCCTTAAAATAAAATAATCTACATTTTGGGAGCGATAATTCTTCATTGTGCCAGCCTGTCTTATGCACTGCAGGAAGTAGGGGTCTTCAGGTTTAAATGCCTGCAGAAGCCTCTAGTAAAGATGACAACCAAAAAAGTGCTCAGTATCCTCTCTAAAAGGCGGGGTTACTGCCCCTGGTTGAAAACCATTGACAGAACTTTCTTTCTTAGGCTCTTATGGCATCTATTTTGATTGCCCAGGCACCAGTTCCTTGTAAATTCTTGGTTGTATCCTAGTTCCTTGAATCTGCTGATTGGTGACGATAGAATAATGTGTTGCAATAGTTAAGACAGGACTTTATTTAGCACAAGAGTTTCAAAATGTACTTGAGATGATCTATAAACATAAGTTGGGTTCTGTTTATAATTAGTTTTACATATCTGACTTTACTGTACAATTGTCTTTTCATGACTAACGTAAGTTTGAAAATTGCTGTTTTGGCACAAAGCATATGTCTTACTAGATATGGAATTAGTACAATCTATGAATAAGGCTGCTTCTTAAATATTTCTACTTGTGCACTGTCTTAAATGCAGAATGTGTGGGACAGTTATAAGTTCTAGATTAAATCCATTTTGAACATCTAACAAAATCTGATACTATAACACTTTTAAAATAAAGTATTTCCTTTAAGCAAGATTTTTTTTAATAAAGCAGTAACACCCATGCAGATAGAACAAAAAAGCTAACATATCTCACACTTCCCAATCCTGGAGTACAAAAATCTTTTTTCCTACCTGTTTTTAACAGGACCAAATTTCTGTCTAGAGTAGGAAAAAAGAATTACTAACTAGCAACCATTAAGATTCTCTACTTACCATAGTCCTTTACTAGGCAAGCTGATAAAACAGCTCCTAGTTGTAAAAAAAAATTCAAGGGAAACCCCCCAAAATTGGTTAGTCTTATCTCCAAATTGCAGGAAGTCTCCTAAATCAGCAACTTAAAAAGGATTCTTGCTCCTGTAACTAAAATTTTGAGTACTTCCTCTATTAGCAATATCACTACCATAAGGGTGGGTGAAGGAAGAAATCTGTCAATATTTACTTCAAACTCAGAAATATGTTTAAAAAAAATAGTCTCAAACATTTTGATAGTTAAGACAAAATACCTTCACTGTATGTTATGTTCTTCCTTTCTGGAAATTTATGAACTTGCTATGTGAGTTTCTGCAAACTGGTTCAAACACACTTGAGTTGATAATTTAAGACTGTATGTATCAGAATTTTAACACTTCATTAAAATAAGAGCTAAAATTTTTGGCATATTATCTTCAGAACACCTTAAAAACAGACTGCAAATTCAACTCACATTACCAATACTAAAACCTCTTTCAAATCAATTATATCATAAACGTAAAAGACAATGACTTTGTCATTAAACTAAGTTTAAAAGGTGGCATTCTCAGGTTTCAGTCCCATGCTGCCATTTGAGATGAAATAAAAGGCAACTGTCAGAATGATTTGAATTGTGATCAATTTGCACAGCTGGTAATAAACTTGCTTTCTCACAATCCAAATTAGTAAACTTGAAAAATCAAACCAATTTTTGCTTTTAGAACTGAATTCTTGAGTTTTTCAATGTTGTACTGCAAAGGCTTATGGATTGGATTAATTTCTTTCTCTCAGAAGATCATCCCAACCAGGCTCCATTTCAGTTGTGGCAATCCGAAACAGGGCTTGAAGATGCTCATCTGTCCATGGCTGGCTCAAAGTGTGTTGGTTTCGAGTCAAATACGAAAAAGCCTTTTCGCAGATTTGGTTGCTATCAAACAAGGATGCCACCTTACAGGCAACCCCTTTGATAATTGGGTAAGATTCAGCAGACAGTCCAGCATAGAACTGCCCCAAGTCTTTGACTCTGTATTCATTCCAAAGATTAGTGTTTGCCTGAAGTTTTGTTAGCTCCACCCTTACTGAAATCGGTGCATATTCAGGTTTAAAGTTAAATGGATTCGCAAAAAGTTCTAAGTCCTTTTTAATGAACCTGAGGTCCTTAAAATGTCTCTCAAATTCTTTTTGTAGACGACAGATCACCATTTGATACCTATCAGGATCAAATATTTTTTCATCTTCCTTATTTTGCTGTTTAAGCTCATCAACAACTTCTCCGAGGGCAGGAAAGTCTGCTAGATTTTTTTCCTCTAAATGTCTCTGAAAAGAATTCAGCTTAACTTCAAAAGTGCAAATATGGTCAAACGCAGCAGCAGCAAAGACTTTACTAACTCGCAATTGTTTACTAAGCCCTTGAAGGTGTTCCATAATATCCACCAAGAAGCCAAAGTCACAAAGCCACTGCTTGTCTGAAAAATGGACTGTTGTTGCCCCTACTGAAACCAAGAATGCTTCCAATTTTTTTCTTAGAGAAAATATTCTTTTTAAAGTTCTCCCTCTTCTAAGCCAATTGTTCAGACATCGTCCATTAATCCTGTCGCTATGCTCTGATTCAGACTCAGCTAGTAAAGCCTGAAATTCGGGTCGCCTAGCGCCTCTGGTCTTAACCAAAACTATCCATTCGGATATGGTATTTATGATCTGATTAATATCTACATCGTAGGAGCTCAACAGTTCCAAATGAAGAAATCCTGAATAATGAATAACGTTCCAACAGTTGGGGCTTACAGCCTTTTCTCTCATGTATGAGACCAGTCCTGAGTTCTCACCAATCATCCTCAAAGTGTGGGTCGTGGTTAGTCCAACCATTCGCTGCAAGCTAAGCCCTGCTGTTTGCAGGGCGTCCAAGATTGCCGACATGAGCGCACCAACACTGAAGTGATGAGTCAGGTTGATCATGGTCAGAAGATCTTCTTGCACCTCCAACTCAGGACTCACACCGCGGATAAAGACCAGGAGGTAGTTCTCATACGCCACAAAAGCCTGGTCGTCCAAGGCAAGAGAATAGGCTTTAAAGTCCCTGGCTCGGGTAAAAAGCTGATTGCGTAGATTCCTGTCAATGCTCAGGATCCTCCGTCTCGTGACCGCTGGAGATAAATCAATGCCTTGCAGGACGCCTACATGCTCAGGCAGTACCTCTCTTAGCAGTGTCTCCATGCACTGGTATACAAAGTTCCCCTCACCCCAGCCGCAACCCTTCAAGGCCAAGAGGCGGCAGATCCCGAGGCCTGCACGAGCAGCCCTCTCCTCAGGAGTGAGAGAGGGCACCGGCACGTCGCCCTGACGCAGACGTTCCACCAGGGCCGCGCGCTCGCCCTCCGCCACATACCGCTCATAATATTCGTGCTCAGCCTCGTAGTGGCGCCTGACGTCGCGTTCGCGGGTAGCTACGATGAGGCGGCGACAGACCAGGCACAGGGCCCCGTCGCCCTCCGCAGGCTTCTCCATCAAGTAACGCTCGGTCCACTCGGGCCGGAAAACTCCAGACTCGTCGACTTCCATCTTGCTCCTTTTGGGCGTCATCCACATTCTGCGGGAGGCCGCAAGAGCAGGGCCAACCTCAGGCCGCAAAGAGAAAGGAGGAGCCAGCGCAGAGCTCAGCACCCACTCAGCTCTGCGCCAGATCACCTCAGCAGATGGACACCAGCCCCTGCTACGGCATCTCTGCTCCTATTGGATGGATATTTCGTATTCCCCCTAGCTCCTAGGAATGAACCAATAGGAAGAGCAGACCGCGATCTCTAATGCGCAAGCGCATATCCTTCTAGCTAGTGGAAACCGGACGCTTTAGGGCGGGACGAAGAGACCCAGAAACCCACGGAGTTGAGAAACTTGACTGGCATTCAAGTTGCCCAATCAACAGCTACCACTGAAGAGTGGGGCAGGACTGTAAAAGCCAGTGTTGAAGGAAGGACGTGGGCGCGAGGCACTGAAGTGATTGGTTGAAAGAATTTCCGGTGAGCCTCTGGACGTGACCCGGGCTCCTCTGGCGCCAAAATGTCGCTCGTGGCAGGGGTTATCCGGCGGCTAGACGAGACAGTGGTGAACCGTATCGCGGCGGGGGAAGTTATCCAGCGGCCCGCTAATGCCATCAAAGAGATGATTGAGAACTGGTACGGAGTCGGGCCGGGCTCCCTTAAAGATTACGATTTAACGGGCAGCGCCTGTGACTGCCGCGGGCACGCCTCCCTACTCTGGGCGGAGGCGTATAAAGCGCATGCCCACGACCGCGGCGGCCGCGGGGTCCTTGGGCCCGCGCCAGTTTGGCTTTCTGTCTTCCCGCGTACTGCGTGCATCTTGACCGCTCTCGCGAGACTTTCTGGGGAGGTTTTGGGCTCAAGTAGGGCAGTATGCTTAGTATTGTTTTAATGATACTGTTAACTAAGGAAGTTACTTAATTTAAAATTATATATGCAGAGGATGCAAAAATAAAGATGCGTAAAGGTTTATGATGAAGGGAAAAAAATGTTCTGTGTTATCAGTTTCTTGCTTATTCCAGAAACCATTCATACACATTCAAGGGCACAATTCATTTTAAGTCGTCAGAGTTTTAGGACAGGCTGATGGCCTTTGGACTTAACTTGTTATTTCCCCTGTTGTTAAATTACTGACTTGACTTAGTGTTTTGCTGCTCTTTATTTTTGGCGAGGGGGACGTTGCGAAGATACCTGATTTTATGGGTCATCCATGGATTCTGAAGCTTAGAACTGTCACAAATAATGTGGATGGAAGAGGTTAAATACATGTGGAAAGAAAATGGGTGTGGACTGTAAATTTGAAATAAAAACTACAGATGACCATATGTACCTAAACGTTATGTTAGATCCTTTGTGTTAAAATCAATTGATGTTAGTGAATTTCATTTGTTATAGAAAAAAGAATGTTCCAGTGAAGAATGGTAGGTTTGTAGAGAGATTTGTTGTGAACACATAAACTATTTAGGGCAATAGGACAAAGAATAGTGGCAGAAAGGACCACTAGGGAAAAGGAAGAGAAGATAGACCAAAGGAGCAGGGAACCTGGGGACATTTTCTCCTTTTGACTTGGAGTGGTAGTAGCAGTAATAGTAGGTTGGTTTTTGTTTCTGCTGTGTTACTAAGTTAGAATGAACTGAAAGAATAACTTGGGCCAATTATTGTCCTGTGCCAGAATACTGTAAAACTAAATATGCTAGCTCAGTGACTTAGATTTTTGTATGGAGTCCAGTTATGCTCTTTTTAATATATAAGTCAAGATGGCTAATACAAGGTTCAATACAGGGGCTCCTGAGAAAGATCTTTAATATTTAAATTCTTATTTCTGAATAAAGAATTATCTGTGTAGGAAGTTGATGACTGCTCTTTCTCATGTAGCCCCCTACTAAAGAATTTGTTTCCTCTAGCAGGTGCTCTATGCTTGTAGGTTACTCTTTGAAAGTACCCAAGATTTATTGGTTTCTTAAAGAACTTCTGCATTGCTGTTTTTTTTCTTTGCTCCCTCATAAATACATTTCCTTAAAGAAAAGGGTATAATAGAGAAAAACATTTTAGAATTTTTATTTTTTTAATGACATTTTAATAGAATCACTTAGGAAGCTGAGGCTTAATAAAGTTGAAGCAACAGAGAAGAGGGTAAGAAAGAGGCATATGCTAAAAGAATCCTACTTTTAACTTCACTTACTATCTTTCCTAGAGGAACAGGAATAATGCTGAATGTCCTATTGGGAGTGATAGTTGTTCTGTCCCTCTCTTCCCTCTCCTTCACACAATATGTAAACTCATACAATGTAGTCACTGAGCCTGTAAGACAAAGGAAAACCCCATTAATGAAGCACTCTTATATTTATTTGGAGTTTGTTATTATTGCTTAGCTCATATTAAAATATGTGCATTAGAGAGTAGTTGCAGACTGGTAAATTATTTTCTTTGTTTGATTTGCCAGTTTAGATGCAAAATCGACAAGTATTCAAGTGGTTGTTAAAGAGGGAGGCCTGAAGTTGATTCAGATCCAAGATAATGGCACTGGGATCAGGGTAAGTAAAAACCTCAGAGGAGCAGGATGTTTGTGTACTTCGTGTGGTAACTTTGCAGACAGGACCGTTCCCTGTTCTGGAAACTCTAGGCTTTTGCAGATGGGATTTTTTTGACTGAAAAATTCAACACCGACAATAAATATTTATTGAGCACCTATTCTTTGCTGGGCACTGTTCAGGGGATATGGCATTGAATAAAATGACAAAAAATCCTTTCTCTTCTGGTGCTTACATTATAGTGGTGGGAGACAAACAATAAACAGGTACAATAAATAGTCTGTAAAACAGCATTAAGTGCTATGGAGAAAACTAAAGCAGGGAGAAGGATAGGAGTGGGGAGGGACACAATTTAAATTGTATCATTCAGGAAGGCTTCAATGTGGATGTGATATTTGAGCAGAGATCTAATGGAGGTCAAGGAGCAAGTAATGAGACTGTTTAAAGGATAAGTGTTCTGGGCAGAGAGAGCAATAAATGCAAAGACCATGAAATGGTATGCCTGACACGTTTACCCATTAAAGAATGACTTCCATTCTCCTCCCTCCTCCGAGGCCTTGGCAACCACCATTCTACTTTCTGTCTCTATGAATTTGACTACTCTATGAACCTCATATAAGAGGAATCATACAATGTTTGTACTTTTATGACTGACTTATTTCACTTAACGTAGTGTCTTCAATGTTCACCCATGTTGTAGAATGTGTCAAATTTTCATTTCAACCTAAAGCTGTGTATTACTTCATTTTGTTTATTCATTCATCTGGTGATGGACATGACCAGCTTTCAGATGGAAGTATGCTAACATGACCAGCAAGGAGGCCAGTGTGCTTAGAGGGTGAGGAGGGAAGAGTAACAGATACGGTCTGAGAGAGAACATGTAGGTCCTTGTGGGCCATGGTCAAATCTTTTCAGCTTTTATTATGAATGTGGAAGGATATTATTAGAGGGTTTTAAGCAAAGAGATTGCATGGTGTGGTGAGTTTTATTTTTTTAAAAATCCTTTGTTTACTATGTGGAAAACAGACTGCAGAAAAACAGGGCAGAAACATTGAGGAGACTCTTAACAGCAATCTAGGAGTGGAGTGGTGACAGTGCCTTGAACCAGTTTGGTCACAGTGGAGATGTAAGAAGCAGTGAGATTCTAGGTTGCTTATGAAGACAAAGCTCTCAGAATTTGTTAATGTAGTGTGTGAGAGAAAAAGGAGTCAAGAATGATTTCAAGGTTTTGGCCTATGTAAATGGCAAAAAGAGTTGCCATTTACCAAGGTAGGAAAGACTATGGAGAAGGAGGTTTGGGGGAAGATCAGAAGTTCATTTTTGGGGGCATATTAAGTTTAAGTTGCCGGTTAGTTGAATGTGTGTGTGAGTCTGGAGTGCAGGGCAGAGGTTTCCATTATGATGGTATTGAAAGCCATGACACTCACATGAGGAAATACTCAGCATCATTAGTCATTGGGTAAATCAAATAGAAACCACAAAGAGATACCAATTCATACCCATTAGGATGAGTATTATTAAAAAAAAATAATGTGTTGATGAGAATGTAGAGAAATTGGAATTCTTGTACATTGCTGGTGGGAATGTAAAATAGTATAGCTACTGTGGCAAATGGTGTGGTGATTCCTCAAAAAATTAAACACAATTATCATATGATCCACCAATTCCACTTCTGGATATATACCCAAAAGAAGTGAAAGTAGGGACTCAAACAGATTTTTGTACACTTACATTTATAGCAGCATTATTTACAATAGCTGAAAGGTGAAAGCATCCCAAGTGTCCTTCAACAGATGAATGGATAAACAAAATGAAAAAAATACTCAGCCTTAAGTAGGAATGGAAATTTGACATATTCTACAATGTAAATGAACCCTGAAGACATTATGTTAAGTGAAATAAGTCAGTCATAAAAGCACATACATTGTATGATTCCTCTTATATGAGGTTCTTAGAGTAGTCAAATTCACAGAGACAGAAAGTAAAATGGTGGTTGCCAGGGCCTGGGAGGAGGGAGGAGAATGGAAGTCATTCTTTAATGGGTAAAGAGTTTCAGTTTTGGGGAGAAGATGAAAAAGTTCTAGAGATGGGTGGTGGTGATGATCACATAGCAGTGTGAGTGTACTTAATGCCATAGAACTGTACACTTAAAAATGGTTAAGATGGAAAAGTTTGTTATATCTTTTTTACTACAATTTTAAAAATTATCTGTAGATTTTTAATAAAGAAGTTTTCTTTTCTTTTTTTGTTTTTTTTTTTTT
>VBSM01000813.1:73201-185892 GCA_008086735.1 Cheirogaleus medius | reverse complement strand
TGGAAAAGTGAGTAACATGATTATTTACTCATTTTTTTTTTTTTAATCTAATAGAAAGAAGATCTGGATATTGTATGTGAGAGGTTCACTACAAGTAAACTGCAATCCTTTGAGGATTTATCCAGTATTTCTACCTATGGTTTTCGGGGTGAGGTAAGCTAAGGGTTAAATAAATATGTGAAATATCGTCCTGTGATGAGACTGCCATTTGTCAGTATATATTTCTCAACATAGGTAAATAAGATTTGGTACTTTTTACTTGTTATATACATGCAAATCTGAACAAGCTTAATTAACTTTAACTTTCCAAGACTGAGAATTGTTCATAAATAAACTGTTGTATAGTAGACCTCGGATATTATGTGTCTGTTGATGGAAGTGCCCAACACCACCTCTGATGTTTTCTTCTCAAAAAGCAAATTTGAATCTGATTGGTACTTAGATCTAAGTACCAGCGTATGGAAAATAGGGGACAGAGGAGCATGGTAAATGATACTGAGGTTGGGAAACTACATGACAAAAGACTTGATATGAATGAGGCCTAATGTATAGATCTTACCTAAATCTTGATTTAAGCAAACTGTAAAAAAAAATTTTGAGACAGAGATATATAAACACAGATTGACTATTTGATGGTAGTAAGGAGAGATTATTAATTTTCTTGGTATTTTTATTTTATCATGGGTTTTTTCTTGAAGGTTTATCTTCTAAGGTACATACTGAAATGTTTGTGGATGAAATTATGTGATGTATCATAGGAATATATGATATAGAAAATAGATTAAAATATTTTAAAGATTAAAATAGGATCTTATACTTTATGACTTAATTCCATATGGATATCTTTTCATCCAATATAGGCCTGTGGAATTTTTCATGGCTACATAGTATTCTATTATATGTATGTACTGTACTTTGTTAAATGGTTTCCTGTTGATCATTTATGCTCTGTGCCATTTTTTCATGCTTAAGGCTCTGATGAATATTCTTATACACACATCTATGTTTTGTTTATTAATATTTCTTTAGTATACATTTATAGCAATAATATTCTTAGGTAAAAAATGCATATTTTAAAAACTGTATTAGTTTCTTATTGCTGCCCAAAAAAATTGCCACAAACTTAGTGGTGTATAACAACACAAATTTACTATCTTATATTCTGGAGTTCAGAAGATTTGGGTCTCACTGGACTAAAAATCAAGGTTTTGGCAGGGCTATGTTCCTCTCTGGAGGCTCTAGCAGACCAGAGAAACTATTTAGAGTAGTTATTTTAGGGGAATGAGAGTGAAGATGGGAGAGAGGAAAAGAGCCTATTACTTTTCATTTTGGACCTTTCTGTAGTTTTTGAATTTTTTTAATCTTGTACGTGTATTACTTTTATTTGATTTTTAGAAAATAAAAGGCAGCTGTGACCCAATCACTGTAATTTGGATCAATTAGATCAAACCAGGGTGGTCTCAAGTACCTTCTTTCTCACAGTAACCCCAGATTGTTCCAGGTAGAGGCAATTTCCAAGAGATCGTTCTCCCTGAGGCTGCACCTGATTTTAAGTATGCCTCAGGTCAAGCTCTAGGATCTGTCTTTGCAATTCCCTGGGTCAGTTTCTAAGCCCCCGGAGCCTTAGCCCAGCTGTAGGATATCTTTGGGGTTATTATTTCTCTGTAATTATACAGGGAAGATTTATTGAGGGATTTCTGTGTGCTTGTCATGTTCCTTATCACTTTGTATATATTAACTCCTACTCCTGACAATAACCCTGCAGAGTAGGTTCATTTCTTATCCTGTTTTACATGAGGAAACTGACCCAGAGATTAAGAAACATGGCCAGGTGCACAACTAGAAAGTGGCAGAGTGGGGATTAGAACCTGGGCAGTTTAACTCCAGAGTCTGTGCTGCTGTTTACTTGCTCTGCTGCTGATGAAAAGGTCCCTGAAGCAGCAGGACTATTTGCTATGCTATGTGTAGTGGCACTTTTTCTTCCTGGTGTGATATTATATTGTTCTACTGTGCATTTTTAATGTCCTTCCTTAGAAAGGCCTCAAAATGATGTACATTTTTTAATGATGAAAATTAGCTCAATTACATAAACCAGGGAAATCCAGCTAGGTCCTGGTCATCTCTGAGCCTGAGCCATGTTTCCTTTAATGAAATGAACCTGCTCTGGCTGAACTCACTGTCTACTGAGATACTCTCACACAGACACCATCATATCACAGTTCCTGGGTTGCATCATTACATACTGTGAGGTCTTTCTTATGAAAAGAGATACAGATCCCAAGGGGCCAAGAAACCACTCTTGATTTATAAGAGAGAAAAACTGGTCATGGGTTTTTTAAATTTGTTTTATCTTAATTGCATAATTTTAAATTTATATTTCTAAACTTATAATTGCTTATATAAAATAGTTTTGAGTAATAATATACAACACTATTTTGAATGATTCCATTGTCAATTTCTGAAGACAGGTTTTTAAATTATTGGAAGACACATCATTGAGAATATTATTAAACATGGCTATTGTTCTACCACATTAGCACAATTGCTATTAACACTAATGTTTTAGTATGTTTCCTTTTAGACTTTTATATATATTTTTTCCCTAATTCTAGTAATTATGAAACATTCAATTTGATATCCTTTATTTTTAACATGTGATCAAAAGGAATGAGCAAAGTGCTCATCGTTGCCACATGTTAATACAAAATAGAACAGGCAATTTAGATAACCTTTCCCTTTGATGAGGTGACAGTGGGTGACCTAGCAATGAGTTTTTCTTTCACACCATTTCCTTTTCTTCTTTAGGCTTTGGCTAGCATAAGCCATGTGGCTCACGTTACTATTACAACCAAAACAGCTGATGGAAAGTGCGCATACAGGTAGAGTGCTGACTTCTTTTACTCCTATGTATTCATCCTGAAATGCACTTTTTGCCTGGATCTCAGAGGCATCTTGTCTAAACACCAGTGTTATCTTTTTTTGGCTGAGATTTTGGGTAAGTTTTCTTTCCTCCTTATGAATAAATTGATAATCCACAGGGATGATTATTATGTGATGGTCTTACTTCGTGGATTCTTAAAAGATAAGATGTAACATATTACAGGTACCTAGCAAAGTGTCTGTTGCACATAGGTATTCTGAGTAAATGATAGCTGTGGTGTTGTTTCTGCCTCTCTGGCCTTCAATAAGATATTGCTTTGGGCTGATTACAGGGCTGACTGGGATGCTGAAGGCTCACATTTCCTTAGCTGACTCCTGAGCCATCAGCTCCCTGCCACCTATGCTGGCTTGCTTTCCTGTGAGTCTCGGCTGGCTGGCTGTTGTGCTGGCACAGTTTTCAGAGGCTGAAGGATGGCCTTGGAAAGGAACAAAAACAAGATTCAAGGAATGAAACTCATACCTTTGTTTTTGTGAGCACTGGCCATTCATTAGTTGAAAACTGGTAGAAGTACCTAATTTATGCCAAAAAAAAAAAAGAATTTTGTTTTAATTATACAGATTGTAAATTAAAAGGGAAAATAGCTTCAACAAAGCACAGTCCTGCTTGTTTCTCAGTCTTCTTTAACAGATAACTGTGTCAAGTAATGGAAGGTGGAGATTTCAAAGTATAAAACACTGCTGCTAAGGGAGTTTGACTCTGTATGGATTATAATTGTCCTAGGGTCTAGGTGGGCTGATCTGATTTGAATCCTCTCTCACAAATTGGGGAAATAATTGTAAGTTAATGTCTCCCTAGGTAGCCTGGGACACAAGTCCCATTTCTTGATCTCTGGGGTTGTGTTTGCTCCTGCCCGGGTCCTCTAGTGGTTCCGCTTCTGTGGCAACCAGCACCCTCCAGTGTTCTCAGTCTTCCTTTCAAGCCTCTTCTCTCCACACATTCCCAGCTACCATATATTCTAAAGTCTATGCTTTTGTTTATGTTTTTCCCTTCCTGAGTGGTCTTTCTTGCCATCTCCACCTGAAACTATTTTTCCCTGAAGGCCAGATGAATCGTCATCTCTTCTGGGATGCTTTCACCCACTCTTGCTCCCGTGCCGGGCTGAATGGTTCCTTCTCTAGATCACTTAGCACATTGTTCTACACTTAGGTAAAAATCTATTCCTTTGCTAGACAAGAGCTTTCCAAGACCTTTCTTTATTACCAGGACCTCCTCAGGCCTGACATGTAGCTCAGCAACAAATGATTGCAAAATTACTGAAAAATTTTATCATTATCTTAAGCAATGGCAAAACTATTGTTTGGTAGCTGAGAACTCAGCAACTAGAAAGCAAATTTTGCTAGATGAACAGCTTTTCTTAATCTAATTAGAATGATTATAGAAGTAGTAGAAAAATAAACAGGAAAATAAGTAAGACAACATATAAAATGGCTATATTTTAGTCTGCTGTTAGTATGATTTTCTTTCCTCCCCTTTGGATAAGTATTTATCTCTATTTCTATTATATATTGATAATTTCATATATTTTCTCATTAGAGCAAGTTACTCAGATGGAAAACTAAAAGCTCCTCCTAAACCATGTGCAGGCAATCAGGGGACCCAGATCACGGTAAGAATGGTAGATGGGAAAGTAAATTACTGAAAAAGAGCTTTGTATAAATACTGAAATAAAACATTAAATTTTCTGAGTTTTCAGAATAATAATAAGATGAATTTTTATAGCTAATAGAAGCATCAAGATATCACCCTCTAAGCAAGAGAAATGATTATTGGCTTTTGTGGCATGGCAGCATGCCCATCCCCTTGTCTTTTTTAAGGAGCTGGGAGATTCTTTTTTTATTATTATTATTTCATCATATTATGGGGGTACAAATGTTTAGGTTACATGTGTTGCTTTCCCCTCCTTCCCCCCCCCAGAGTCAAAGCTTCAAGCGTGTCCATCCCCCAGATGGTGCGCATTGCACTCATTATGTATGTATATACCCATCCCTTCCTTCCCCCTCCCATCTGGGGCTGGGAGATTCTTTATTGGAATGGCAGAAATCAGTAGCAGAGTAGCTGGCAATGAAAGAAGATTAAGCTTGGCTTTCGAAGATGTAGATTAGAGCCCCAGCCTTGTCACTCAATGGTTGTGTGTCTAGAGGCAAATTACTTAACATTCCTTACCCTTAGTTTTTTTGTCTGTCAAATGGAACAAAGAATACTTGCCCTCTTGCCTTAAAGGGTGTTTGGTGAGACATGACTATATCTTTAGGCAGGAGGAAGTCCACCATGCTGCCTATGTCTGTGGTGCCTCAGTTGATCTCTTTCCATTCTGTGATTCCATAAAGCACCCCACTGTAAACTATGCATCCTGCCCCTCCACCTTCTTAGTCCCAGCTAGAGCACATCTCCCCGAAGTCCACTTTAACCTGCCTAACTCCCAGGCATGAAGAGACAGGCAGGAGACAGAAAAGAATGTGGGCTTCACAGTGCATGTTCAGAGATATCCTATACCAGGGTAACCACAGTATGATTTTCAAGAACTCCAAATGATTTCAGAAATTTTATGATTATTCTTAGTTTGAAAAATATTTTTGGATGCCATGTGCTATTATAATTGTAAATTTTCATGTGTGCCCTACTAATTCATTTGCTTTCCTGAGCAAGATCATGCTTTATTTGTCTTCATATTTTCAGCACAAAGCAAAGAGCCTGGCATAGAGAGAGCCCCCAGTACATATTTGAGAAATCAGTGAATGCATGTACGAGGCAGGAAAAATGTCCTTTAATTCCCTTGTTAATTCTGTCATATCCCTTACTCCCTACCCCAGTCAGTGCTTAGAACTGTGCTGTTGGTAAATATAATTGGATTCACTACCTTAAGACCCAGCTTTATAGCTGGACAACTTGGGTTTTTATTTCCATGTGCTTCTATGAATTTACTAGAAAAATCAATCTTCTGTTCAGGTGGAAGACCTTTTTTACAACATAGCCACGAGGAGGAAAGCTTTAAAACATCCAAGTGAAGAGTATGGGAAAATTTTGGAAGTTGTCGGCAGGTAACGGTCCAAAATCTGGGAGGTGGGTCTCTGAGATCTGTCACCAAAGGAATGTGTCCCAGCGCTTATAAATTGAGAACAATTGCTAAGATTGGTGACAAACAGCAAGACTAGCTTACAAATTATTTCTGGTCAAGGTTTAGTCACCAATTCTGGGCTTTCTCTCATCTCCCCAGAAAAGAGCAGTTGGTCTTTATATTAATGAGGGTTCTTTGGTGGCAAGCGAAACAAACTGACTCTAGTTAACTTGAGCTGAAAAGAAATGTGTTAGAAGGCTAGGAGTTACTTACCAAGTGGAAAAAAGTATGGATAGCTGCTTCTTGGAGAGGACAAAAACCAGAGTGCCTTCCAGGACTTAATGTCATGACCCTGCTCTAATTGTTTTCATTCTTTTCCTGACATTGCTTTAGAGTCTTTTTGCTGGGAGAGTATTTTGATGGGCATTGCCTGGGTCACACCATCATTACCCACATCTATGGGGAGAAGGTCTTTTGATTGGCAGTCTTACTAAGGGAAGATTAGAAGTTGTTTCCAGAAGGAGGAAAGGGGGTTCAGGGCAGGTGAAAACAACACCTTAATCTGCTGGTACAAATGGCTCTAGCACAGGCTGTCTAAACCCACATATCCTTGAATGTGTTGAATAGGGATGTGTTAACTATTTTTCAGTATTTCTAAAAAATCTGAAATGAATCAAACATTTGCCCATAATCAAATGGCAGAGGCTCATACATCAAGTTTTTTTGTTTTTTCCTGAAATTGTATGAATCAGTGTCAGAATATTCATTAACTGAAAATAAAGGCATTCTGGTTGACTATTTTGGCTCTAGGTATGGTAAAGGGAATTATTGTTTCTTAATAAATTCATTTTGGTAGACATAGTCCTTCGGTTCATGGGGCCATGGAGGGAGGAATAGTGAATAATGGCCAACCAAGAAAGAAGGGACAGAAAGAAGCCAGTGAAGAGTGGGGTGTATTAAGGGCTCTGAGAGAGAATAGAAGTGTGCGGATGTTGTGAGAGCTGGGTTTAAGGTGTCCTTGAGGCAAAACAGACCTTTTGGGACACTGAAAATAAAGCTGAAGAGATGTGGCAAGATATCCTTGAGTCTAATCATCAGCCTATAAAAGCAGAGGATATTGTGTTTTGTTTGATTCAGTCACATTAGCATTGATATCTCCATCAGGTCTGTTGGTTTATTTTTCTGCTGGTAAAATAGAATGTATTGAGATGTTTTTGTTTGTATATACCTTTGTTTAGATCACTCAACTCCACCAACTGATTTAGCTAAAAGGGGGCTCTGACATCTTTTGTACACTTGGCTACTCTTTTATTTTGTTTTTCTTTTCTAGGTATTCAATACACAATTCGGGTATTAGTTTCTTGGTTAAAAAAGTAAGTTCTTGATTTATGGGAAATGGTTTTGTATTATGAAAAGAAAAGGGGGGAATTTTAACATATATTTTGCCTGTGGAGATAAGGTTTATGATGTGTCAGTTACAGCTGTGAGACAGTAAGTCCTTGTATCTTCTGTTCTGTTTATCAGCAAGGTGAAACAGTAGCTGACATTAGAACACTACCCAATGCCACAACCGTGGACAATATTCGCTCCATCTTTGGAAATGCTGTTAGTCGGTATGTTGATAAGATATATATGAAAAACCTTTTGCATTTCTTGTCTTGGTTTATCATTCCATCACATCATCTTACAATCTGTCAAAATAGTACCTGTCTTAAGAGTTTGCTTTAGTCAAATACACAGGCTTGTTTTTAGGCTTCAGATTCATTAATAGAGTCATTATTTCATGGAATCAATGCTTCCTGGGTACATGTTATCTCCTAGATGCTGTGGCTTTAAATCAGTGTGTTCTCTCTAGGTCTTAGTCTTCAGAATATTTATAGTGTAGTAAAATTCTTTTATCCTCCAATGCTCCCTCTTTTCCTTGTATTTCCATTATCATCACTTTAGAATTTCATTTATTTATCTATCATTGAACATTTATTAGTTATCTCCCGTATTCCAGGCTTTGTGCAGAAGTTATGGATATTAAGACAAATAAAATATTTCTTGCCCTTAAAGACTAGATTTGCAAGTGTCATGAAATATTCATGATCAAGGAAAGCATAAGAGGGAAGTTGCTTGTATTATGGATTCCTCATTGTGCTCCCCTCCATTTGTAAAATCCACCATTTCCATCACACATTCCTGGCTAAATCTCAAGATTTTACAAAGCCCAAAGTGCATATGTCATAATCTGAAAGGTAAAATGCTGAGACCCTTCCATATGCCAAGTGTGCACCAAACGCTGTGGATACACAGGTGACTGACACAGTCCCTTATTTCACTTTTGCCAGAAATTGTAAAAGCAACAGCAGTTGTCCCAGAACCCAATCTCTACTTTGAAGAACAAATTATTCATTCTTTGAGCCAAATCAGATTCCTAATTAGGGAACAACCAGTTTGCTTTTAATTACCCTTTTCTTTCTAATTAAGTGTTAATTAATTATTTTTTCTTAACTGTGCTCCCAGAGTGAGCTTTTATAGTGTAACTTTTAAGAGCTTCTTGACTAAATTTTAAGACTCAGAATTAGTTGTTATGAAATTTAGAGGAACTGTATGAGATTAGAAATCCCCTGGAGCAGTATTTCCTGAAGCAGGTTTCCAGAACACTAGCCTTTTGAGACATTTTGGGGAAAAAGAGTTTGCTGATTCAATGTGTAGGAAATGCTGCAAGCCGTACCCGCCAGTTAGAAATTCTGAGCACATACTACTGTGTGAAAAGCTTCCCCGATTCATTCAGCAAACCCTTACTGAATGCCTGCTGTTTACCAGGTGCTGTGCTATATCATGCAGATATAGAGAAAAAAGCAGAAACGATTCTTGCCCTCAGACAACCTTCCAGTTGGAAAAACACATGAAATAATTCTGCTTTTCATTAGTAGGTTGTGCTAGATGCCTCAGAGGAAACATACACTGAATGATGAGAGAGTATCTGGGGTCAGAGAGAGGGATAGTCAGAGCAGGCTCTTTGAAGAAGTAATCATCGTTGAGATATGAGGGATAAATAAAAATTAACTAGATGTGCAGTAGGTTAGGAGTAGAGATTTCCAGGCAGAGGAACCAGCACCTGGAAAGAAATGTGTGGCTTGTCTGAAGACTTCTGCTTATTAACTTCCCCTCCCCAGTAAACACACTCTGGGGAACACCACACTGGAGCCACATTGTGGTGTTATTCAGTATAGTAATTCGGCAGAGATGAGTTTTTGGGTCTCATCTTTGGGTTATAATTACTAAGATACAGGAAAGTTTCAGCAAAATAAGATCTCAGAACTTGTAGTCATTGTTAAATCCCAATAATTAGAACAGTGCCTGGCATATAGCATAAGTGCTTGCAGACACTGACTGCGTAGATAGGTGGGTGGGTGGATGGATGGATGAACAGATGGGTGGGTGCGTGGGTGCACGAACAGATGATGGATAGGTGGATGGGTGATCCCAGAGGACCTCAATTGACCAAGTCTCTGGGGTCCTCATTTGGCAAAGTTAGTTTATGGGAAGGGGTCCTGTGTCTTCTAATTCTGGTTCTTTTATACTATTTGAGTCTTCCAATATTTTCAAAAGCTTTGGAATTTCTCTTTTCTCACCAGAGAACTGATAGAAGTTGGGTGTGAGGATAAAACTTTGGCCTTCAAAATGAATGGCTACATATCTAATGCAAACTACTCAGTGAAGAAGTGCATCTTCTTACTCTTCATCAACCGTAAGTGAAAAAGAACCAAATGGGGAAATCCATCCACAGAGAATTTTATGGGACCCTGGAAAAATTCCTAATTCACAGGTTTGATTATACACAGGGAAACCTCATGCCAAAGTTTGGTTTGATTAGGAGGTATTTATAAATTTTTGTTCCAAGCCTGTACTTTGCCTTTAAATACATACTGTTACAGAGACTGGTTCTCAACTCTAAGAGGAAGCCAAGGAGAGGGCATCACGGGCCCCTGTGAGCCAGTACACTTTCCTCATTTGCTGACATAGGAGGCTTTACAAGCAGGCCCTAGGCAGCTCTGCCCTTAGATCATGGGCCACTGTTTGAAATTGCATAGCAAGACACAGAAGAAGGGGTACCTTGGGTATAGATACTGTCATTAAAGTAAAGAAATTGAATGCTAAGCCGTTTGAGAGTTTTCAAAAAATGAGATATATGATGCAAAGAACAGTTCTAGAAATTAGAGAGGAAATTAACTAAATGAATTTGGATTTTTCTCAAATTCCTTTCAAGTCCATATCTCTCTGCTTGACATATTGTTTACATGATAGTTACTTACAAAGTAAGTGCTATTTTGCATTGTTTCTTATAACTTAATTATATATTACAAGGTGTTCTATTTTTTTATTTTTTTGAGACAGAGTCTCACTCTCTTGCCTGGGCTAGAGTGCCATGGTGTCAGCCTGGCTCACAGCAACTTCAAACTCCTGGGCTTAGGCAATCCTCCTGCCTCAGCCTCCCGAGTAGCTGGGACTACAGACATGCGCCACCATGCCCGGCTAAATTTTTCTATATATTTTTAGTTGGCCAATTAATTTCTTTCTATTTTTAGTAGAGACAGGGTCTCGCTCTTGCTTAGGCTGGTCTTGAACTCCTGACCTTAAGCGATCTGCCCGCCTCGGCCTCCCAGAGTGCTAAGATTACAGGTGTGAGCCACTGTGTCCGGCCTATTACAAGGTTTTGATAGTGATAGAGCAACAACAAATAATCCCACAGTCTGACTCAGTTTTTCATTTTCCATTCAGAAACAAGATGCATCTTTCCAAGTGTTCAGTTTTCATCCTTTTTATCTTATGAGTCCTATCTTTATTTTTTAAAGCATTTTGTAATAATTTTATATTAATATTTTTGCTTTGTTTGCTATTGGAAATGGTATATTCCCTCCTTCCCTGTATAGCAATAACCAGATATAAGTGTCTCAAAATATGCATGTTTTACAGCTGTTGTTCAAAGCAATGCAGGAACAGTGCAGAGAGAGCCAATCATTTTACAGACACATTCTGTTAAACTGATTTATATTAGCAGGATTTTTTCCTACTTCATTAAGAAGGACTGATATATAACAAAGCCTGATATATAACAAAGTTTGTTTTAATCAAGGCTCAGAATGTTTTTCAGTCATTTTTTCCTAACCATGAAGAATATCTGCTTTGTAACACATACATTGGCTATAGGGTAGAGAGACAAAGTCACTGTAAGTGCTGTCTAGACTGGCCTCTGTCAGGGTTTCCATGGGGGCTGCATACCACGGTCTCTGCATTCCCATTAGCTAATCTGTTCACGATGCCAAGTTCCCAATAGCAAAGATAGGTCAGACTCTTATGCATGCTATTCAGTTATCTACACACTGTGCACTGTGCAGGCTCACTCAGGTGGCAGGGACAAAGAACACTCGTTTAGCTTATCTGGAGCTCAGAAATCTCAGCAGAGGGGCTCCAGCTGTGCTTTTGTCAGGGGCCCATGCCTACTCCAGGCCTGTGTGGTCAGGACACGTGTTACAGAGTACAGTTACATTATTGAAGGGGCCGTGGATGTGGTGAGTCTTCAAAGAATAATAGTCTCCTTGCTGATAAAATTATGGCCACTCTTCTTGTTGGAAATAAAAAGACATGACATACCCTTGGCTACAGTGACACAGGACTGCAGATCATCAACAGGTCATCTAAAATCTGTCTAGGAAGAAGGGAGAGCTATGTTTTCTGAAAATACATCTTTCTCGGATTTTAGGCTTCTTTCTCCCAGCCTTTATTGTTTTCTGCCCTCTCCAAACCTGCCTCATTTCCTAAATTACCTTAAACATACATACAGACGTTTGTACTGCCTGAAATTCTGGAATACTCATCCTTCATTACTCAGTGTGGATACACTACTGTTGGAACTTCCTGAGCAGAGTTAGTTGCTCCTTCATCTCATCATTTAGCACAAACCCCTCTATAATAGTGCTGACCACTTGGGGTGGGAGTTAGTTTATTCACCATCGTATTGTTTCCCAGCACTTGGCACATGTGATAGCCAGTATGTATTGTAGAATGAAAAGTCTGAGAGCTGATGTCATACTTCCCATTGTGCCCAACAAAGACAAAGCTAGTCCACATGGGCTGATTGAGGGGAAAGGAAGTAGGGAGGCAGAATTTATTGCCCTATCATATTTTCTGCTACTTAGCTGAAAGGAGAGAGTCCCAAGCCCATAGTGAGATGCTGGGAAGTGGTAGCTGGTAAAGGACGCCCTTTCTTCCTGGGGATCTGATGTACACATCACTCTGGATCCCTTCCTCCTGAGGTGATTTCATGGCTTGGCATGAACGTGCATCTGTGACCTCACTCCTCTGGACAGTTTTGAACTGGTTACTTTCTTTTTATTTTTTAGATCGTCTGGTAGAATCAACTTCCTTGAGAAAAGCCATAGAAACGGTATATGCAGCTTATTTGCCCAAAAACACACATCCATTCCTGTACCTCAGGTAACGCAGCATCAAACTCCTCACCCAAGACTCACAGGGAACAGAAATTCTATCAGGCTCTCCTGTTTGAAAGAGACAGCCTAGCTTCTTTAATAGCCCAATCAGCATGGATCCCACACACCAGTGCCAAAGGATGTTCTGTCCCTTCTCACAGGTAAAAGACACATTATTCGCTAATTTAGCAGAACCTCACTGAGAGCCTCCCATATGCCAGCCTGCTTCATGTTGGCAACACAAAGGTGAATAGCGTGTCTCGTCCTTCTGGAGTAGTTGGTAGCCGTTGGTCCGAGGAGAGACAGAGATGTGCTCAGAAGGCTCTGGATATTATTTCTGCCAGGGTCAATCCAGGAAGACAAAAACAGTTTTTTCCTTCCATGAAAGACAGTCTTCTGCTCACTCTATGGAGATTCTCATCTTAGCCTCTCCATTGTCGACTGCCAAGAGTTTCACTAAAATAATTTAGCAGTCATAAATAATTTAGCATTTGCATCAAACAGACCAAACCCCATAGTAGGTATTTGAAATACAGAATAAATATGAGGTACTCCTGCTCTAAAGAAATTTAGTCTAGGGACTGACTTAATGAAAGATGTCTTTGCATTGTTTCTGGTTCTGCTACCGTGTTTCCCCCAAAATAAGACCTACCCATAAAATAATCCTTAGCAGGATTTCTAAGCATTTGCGCAATATAAGCCCTACCCCGAAAGTAAGACCTAGTGATGGGTGTGGCTATGCAGCCTATCTGCACAACCCATGCATTTCGTCGCGGAGCGGTAAAGAAGACGAGCAGCCCTTCTCATCTGTCCCATGAGAGCTCTATTGCTCGACATGAGAGATTGCGGCCAATGGTTCTAAAGGAAATAGAGTCGCAAGAAATTGAGGATGGAATTCGGGGTTTGGAGAGTTATGATGATGTTCCAGAAGAAGACGACTTAACTATATTTGAATAAATGTAGATTGTTGTACCATACTTAATAAAAATAGCACATCCCCTGAAAATAAGCCCTAGGGTGTCTTCTTGAGGAAAAATAAATATAAGACCCTGTCTTATTTTCAGGGAAACACGGTACTAGCTTGTCTATTTCACATTCTTAGCATTTTTATCATAGTATGACAAAAGATCACTCTATTAGTAACAGGGCTATTATTTGTACAGGGCATGGTTCATACTAAAATGTCTTAAGTCTGAAACCCTCTGAATAGAAATTATGTTAGAGAGTTAATTTCTCTTTGTTCTAGTGGGTTTTTTTAAAGTGATGGAGTCTTATTCTGTCACTCAGGCTGGAGCGCAGTGGCATAATCAAAGCTCACTGCAGCCTCAAACTTTTGGGCTCGAGTGATCATCCCACCTCAGCCTCCCAAATAGCTAGGACTATATGTGTGAGCCACTGCACTTGACTTCTTTGTTCTAGTTTTGATTGAACGGGAAAGGGAGTATGTGTATAAAAATTGTGGTTAAAGGTAGTTTTTAGATTAAATGTAGAATTGTTGACTTCCTCTTGTTTTCCCTTGCAAAGTAATTAACTGGTCAAGTTATTACTTTGTTCCTTCTCTATATTAGTCAGAGTCCAAACAGGAGATAGAAACCATATAACATTTTTAACAGGGAGAGTTTAATATAAAGAATTACAAACGGGATTAGAAGGATAGGAGATTGGATAGTAAGAGGTGAAGAGACAGGAATAGCAGATATAATGAGCAGCCATTACCTGTCACCACGCTCAGAATATGGATGTCAGCCCTCTGAGTGAGATGCAAACCTTATTGACAGAATGCAGCTGTGGCTCACTGCGTGGTGGGGAAGTCGATGAGGCATGCTTCCTGGCATCACTAAGGGAGTGCTGGAGGGAACTGCCCACAAGTAGAGACCATGTGCTGCTGGCAGCCTGTGCAAAGGAACTTGCAGAAGTCTGACAGAAACAAGTGTGCCCTAACTTGGCATAGACACCCCTTCCTCCTCCAGTGTCCCTCCAGCTCTTTGCTGACAAAGCTTCACATTGCAGTGCTCCACTATCACAGAGCAAGCAATAAAAGATGGACTTGGAGTGAGGAAATAAATTGATATTAATAGCTGGCACATAAACTGACTTTTGTATTACATTTTAATGCTAGAAGATACTCTTGCAAATATTCTTGTTTTGACCTTCATATAATACTGAAAAGTAAGCAGCGAACCTGTGTTCATAGTTGCAGATGAGAAAACAAATCCAGAGGAGTTAAGTGACCTATCCAAGGTCATGTAATAAGAAATTCCACTCGTTCTAAAATGAAGATAATTACAGCTAACATGTAATAAATGTGTCAGGTACATGCAAAGTGCTTCACATGAATTTAGTCCCCACCATAAACCTGAGATAGGTAATGCTATTATGTCCACTTTCCAAATGAAGAAACTGAAGCAAAGAAAGATGGTATAACTTACCCAAAGCTACACAGCTCTTAAGTAGCAGAGCCAATATTTGAACGCAGTCACTTAGACTTGATCTTGAGGTTTTGACCACAGTGACGTTTGCCCCCCCCCCCCAAGTCTTCTGGCCACCGCACATACCATGTGTAGATTTTTCCTCCCATCTCCCACCAGCTAAGATAATTGTTCTCTTTTTGTTCTGCCAGTTTAGAAATCAGCCCCCAGAATGTGGATGTCAATGTGCACCCTACAAAGCATGAAGTTCACTTCCTGCACGAGGAGAGCATCCTGGAACGGGTGCAGCAGCACATTGAGAGCAAGCTCCTGGGCTCCAACTCCTCCAGGATGTACTTCACCCAGGTGAGGGCATTTCTCATCCAGCTGTTTCTCTGGTGCCTTTGCCACTTTGAAATGTGCCCCGTCAGACATGAGAGCCGAGATTTTTGCCTGTTACTTTAGAACTTTCTTTGCAAGTATTACTTTGGTAATTTTCTTATTTTTATTTTTATTTATTTATTTAGAGACAGGGTCTTCCTATGTTGTCCAGGCTGGTCTCAAACTCTGGGCTCAAGCAACCCTCCTGCCTCATCATCCCATGTAGCTAGTACTGCAAGCATGTGCCACCATGCCCCATCCTGATTATTTTCTTTTAGGAATATCTTCTTCTTTGAACCTAATTATAAAGGTATTGTGCCGTTGCTCCTGGGCCTAGAATCATGAGGCCTGAGCTCATTTTCTCATTTTGCCTCCATTTGAGACCTTAGACCAACTTCCTAGGAAACAAGCCATCTGAAAATGGGATAGGTGCTCCTTCAGTGCGTCTTCTCCACTGAAGATGTTCAGGAGGAAGCTGGTCCCACCTACACAGGGCAGAGTAGAGGGGCTGGGCCCCAGGGAGTGGTGGGAAGAGTGGAAAGAGCAGGGGCTTTAGCGTCAGAGCTGTTTTACCAGCCATGTGACTAACCTTCTCTGGCCTCCATGTCTACCTCAGTAAAGATAGAACTGGTCATCCCCACATCCAAGGACAGTTACAAGCAGTAGATGAACAGTGAACTGAAAGTGTCTGATGCGGGGCCTGACACCATTCATCTTATTATAATTGCCCAGGTTCTAAGTGCCTATAATTCTAAGTTACTTCTCTTCCCTGGGGCCATGGTTTTCCCATCTGTAAGATAAGCAGGTTAGATAAATGCTCTCCAGCCTGCTTTCCCAGTTCTGAGATGATGTGGTTCTGGGCAGCCCTTTATTCAGGGTGAGGATGTGTTCACCAAAATTACAAAAATAGAAATATTTTCCTGTTAAATTACACTGGGTCCTACAAGCTGAAAGTAGCCTTCTGTGAGACCCTATTTCATAGAAAACTTTTTAAATCACCAAGCAGATGAATGCCTCCTATAAGAAAATTCAGTTACCCACCTGGAAAGAGCCTGGGTGGGAGAAGGCATGGGCACTAAGCAGTGAGAGAGCGGGGCAGTACCACTGCCCCTGCAACCCACACACCTGGAGATTGTTAGGACAGAGAGGGAGTGAGTCCCCACAGGCTGCTACTGGTGACGCCTGACAGGGGTATGTGGCAGGTGGGCAGAAGGGAGTTTTGCCTAGAAACCAGCCCTCATTCCTCTCTTACTTTTGATGAGCCCCTGGTATCAACATGAGTCCCAGGTCTTAGAGGTAATAAGTGCACCAGGCCTTGCAGTGCCCACGGACGAGATGAGGCCACAAATGTCCTCAGTGAGGGTTACTATGTCTAGTGTGGTTAGTGCCGTTGGAGCAGGATCTGATATATAGGAAGTGCCCAAGAACTGTTAGTTGCTTTGGAATCTGTTGCTTGTTTAGCCTCAGTGCCCTTTATTGCTCCTCTTACTCTGCCTCCTCCACAAATATGCATTGAGACTCCTCTGTGGGACAGACACTGCCCTGTGTTGGTGGCTGGGGATGCAGCTTAGATGTTCCTGCCTTCACAGAGGCACTCACGGTGTCCTAGAGAATCCATCCCATGAGAGAGAAAAGCAGACTTGGAAGTGTACAGGAGCAGCTCCTTTCCTGCCCTTGGGTAGTCAGGGAAGGGAAGGAAGGGACGTGGATGATGGGACCTGAAGGCTCAGTAGGAGTTTGCTGGGCCAATGGGGAGGGGGAAAGAAGAGTGTTTCAGGCAGAGGAAATGGCAAGGACAAAAGCCTAGGGTGCAAGACAACATGTATTTGAGGGTCTAAAAGTTCACTACAGTGGGTCTGGTGTTCTCTACCCCCTGGCTGCCATTATAATCACCTGGAAAGCTTTGAGAAAATACCAATGTCTTGGTCCTCTCCAAACCAAATCAATCATTCTTGGGTGGTGGGGCCTGGGCAGGTGCTGTCATGTGCAGCCCAGGGTTAAGCCGTGGTGGCCCTACTGGAGGGGTAGCAGTGGTGGAGTTGAGGTGGCAGAGTTCAGACCAAATGGAGGGGTTTTCATTTCATCAGGATACTAAAGAGTTTAGGTTTCAACTTGATGGGAACTGATGGGATCTGATTTGCATTTTATGAAGAGCTCTCTGGTTGCAATGTCAGAAATGGATTGAAGAGGAGCAAGGTGGAAACTGCAGTGATTTGGGAAAAGTTGTGAGCAGGTCAGGATATGGCAAGTAGCTCCATTCACTAATAGTTGAGAATCTAGAATTGCAGGACCCGGAAATGGGCTGGCTGGTGGGAAGTGAGAGGAGAGGGCCAAAGTGTGAGATGAAGATGCACAGCATATGGCCTGGCCCAGAGTGACAGCCCTTTGCTCTGTCCCAGTTGAGGTCCAAAAGAAGAGATTTGTTAGAAATGGTGGAGTCTGTGACTCCATAGGGCAAAGAACCTCTCAGCATGCCTCATCTTATCTTGGATGAGTCAGATTCATTTAGTTAGATTACATTTTATTTGCCAATAAAACTTTCATAGTCCTGACCAGCATGTCTTCAGAAGGAAAGTGCGTTTCTGAATCAGAGGCCTGCCTCTGTTGATATGGTGACGTTCGTTTTGTGGGCGCCAATGCAACAATAAAGTATTGTTGTGGGTGGTGAGATCCAAACTGAGAGCCATCCCTGTTCTTATAGGTTGTTTAGAATACCTTCTCTTCATGTCAACAGCAGGTCACACTGGCTCCTGACTTTTGGGCCATGGAGCCATCTTTCTGGTTCCCAGCTTGTGTCTTGCCCTGCAGTGCCCAGGGCCAGCATGTCAAAAGCCCTGGTTTGCAGTGAATCCATTTGGTATGGAAATCAGGAACCCTGGGGATACTTGCAGATGTGTTCCAACTCTGTCATATTGGATAAGGCATTTCATTTTCCCAGACTTTAAAATTACTGTCTGCAAAGTAGTTATGTTAATTTCTGCTTCCCCAAAACCCACTTGTTGATATTACAAAGGCAAATGATATAAATGCATTTCAATGGTTTTAAATTGTCCTGGAGGAAAAAAGCTTTACCTTTTTGAGCAGAGTTGCTACTTTATTTAACTTTTTATTATGAATAGTTCTAAACACTCCTAAGGGTAGTTAATACAACAAATATCTATATGCTTCTCACCCAGCTTCCACAACCATCAGCATTTTACTATATTTGTTTTTTCAGTCTCTCCCCCACTTGGGGGTGGGGAAAGGAGTATTTTAAAGCACATTCTGGACAATTATTTCTTCCCTTGTACCTCGTTATTCATCTAACAATATTTTTTTCCTTACGTAATCACAATGTTATTTTACACCTAGTAATACAATTAATAGTAAGCATATCATTTAATATCCAATCCACATTTAAATATCTCAATTATCAAAAAAAGATCTTTTTATAGTTTTGTTCAAATCTCTATTCTGTCAAGTTGCACTCATCATATTTGGTTATGTCTCTTAAACATCTCTTTTAAGTCTTTGAAGCTAGAAAAGTCACTCTACCTTTTTTTATTGTTTCCATTGTCCCTGTGCTTTCTATCATGTTCCAGCAGGAGGCGCATAATGACTTGTTATGTCGTAGTGATAAGATTCATCAGTGGGCTCAGTTGGTGACAGCCTGGTTCCCTCATTGTAAAGTTACCCATCACCATTTAGCTTAATGGTTTCACCATTCATTAATGACCAATTATCCAAATCAGTTATTTCATTAAATCACAAGATTATGATTTTCTGATTTTATCTTTTTTTTCTGTATTAATTGACTATAATTCTTTTGTATTGAAGAACTTTCCTTCATTTGTTAGAACTATGTGGTTATCCCAAAACACAGTTCATCCTACAAAGTAAGGCCAAATGCTGAATTCTATCCCTCTAGTTACCAGTTTTCAAAGGAATGAGTTGGTGTCCTAGGAATTTCCAATGGTGTTGAATGACTTTTTCCTTTCTCTTTCTCTGCTTCCTTTTCTCTTCTCCTCCATCACTCTCTCCCTCCCTCCTTACTTTCTCTTTTGCTCTTTCAGTGTTTTGTCATTGCTATTAATGAAGCAACATAGTTTAATCAATTTCAGTTATTTTTCTTTTGGTGCTCTAATTATGCCATCTTAGTCCAATGGAAACCCCTTTAAGCTGGTGCCTTCTACCTCTGGACCCAATTCCATTAGTCTTGATAATTTCCTTGATTCTGGCAAGACAAGATGTTGCAGGCATACTTTGTACTTTCTCAGCCCAATCCTGGAACTGGCCGTTTCTCCAAGGAGCTCTGGTTCATTTTAATGGTAACGGTAGAGACTACAATCTGGGATCTGGGGGTCCTCATCGCTACTCGGTAGTCATTGCTTTTAGGCATTTCTGGGGACAGAGCTGGGAAATATGTATATTTAAAAATAGACAATTGAATACTCGTTGCCTGGAGCTGGGAAGGGGGAAATGGGACATTATTGTTTAATGGGCACAGAGTTTAAATTTGGGGAAGATGAAAAAGTTCTGGAAATGGGTGGTAGTGATGATGTGAATGTACTTAATGCCACTGAACTTTCACTTAAAAGTGATTAAAAGGGTAAATTTTATGTTATATTTTACCGCAATAAAAAAAAAGTCTCTTATGGCAGCAAAAAAAAAAAAAAAATAGACAAAAATATAAGAATCTTACACTGATATTTCCATTTTAGCACATTTTAAGATTGTAAGGATTTTTGCTTAATTCTTGAATTTTATACTTGTAAACAGTTTATTTTATATTCCAAAGTTTAGTCAGAATTCCTTCTGTAGTAATAATTCTATAATCGTAACTATGCCTGTTCTGGTTCTAGCTTCTTTCTCCAGTGCTGCTCCATTTGGGGACCTGCACATCTATACTTAGTATTCTGAGTCTCCCCACCGTCTTCTTTTTTTGATACAGACTTTGCTGCCAGGACTTGGTGGCCCCTCAGGGGAGGTGGTTAAATCTACAACAAGTCTGACCTCATCTACTTCTGGAAATGGTGACAAAGTCTATGCCCACCAGATGGTTCGTACTGATTCCCGGGAACAAAAGCTCGATGCATTTCTGCAGCCTGTAAGCAAGCCCCTGTCCAGCCAGCCCCAGGCCATCGTCCCAGAAGATAACGCAGATGTTTCTAGTGGCAGGGCCAGGCAGGAAGATGAGGAGATGCTTGAACTCCCAGCCCCTGTCGAAGTGGCTGCCAAGAATCAGAGCTTGGAGGGGGATGCATCAAAGGGGACGTCAGAAACGTCAGAGAAGAGAGGACCCACTTCCAGCCCAGGCAACCCCAGGTATGGCCTTTGAAAAGTCCCATTTGCCTTCTTTGCTCTGTATTAAAACTGCCTTCTAAGTTTGGCTTTTCATGAACCATTTGCATTTCTCTCTGCCTGACCTGCCCTCTGCCTCCACTAGGACAGGGCTGTGGCCTCCACTAGGATGGGGCTGTGGCCTTGTCCACTGTTTACCTTTGACCATGGCTTTAGCGTAACCCACCATGGTATTCTTTGAAATAGCTTAAGTGTCCACAGTTCCAGGCATTAGTTAAAAATACATTAGATTTTGGATTAGTAGTCCAATTGAATAAAAAAAAAATCTGGAAAAAAGCAGATTTATCTTTTATTTTTAGTAAAGAATTTTGATAAAACCTCAACCCCAGACATGGCGAGAGAGAGAAGCCTAAAATATCCCAAGGATTCTTATCCATCCTACCCAAAGCTGCTTTTACTTCTTTCCAAAGAAATGCACTTTCTGAATCCAGTTTGTAAAACGCCCTGAAGTATGGGAGCTAGAAGTGAAAGAGAGCTACAGAAAAGTGGCGGGAATGGTACTAATAAAGATTGTCATTAAATTTGAACATTTCCAGTGTACTCTCTGTAGGTACTCTAAGACATTGTCTCACTGAGCTCTGTAAAGTAGATATTCTTTATTTAATGTGTACTCGTATTAACCTGGAGCTCAAGTGAAGTCATTTGCCCAAGGCTGCACGTTCACTTGGTGTATGACAACCAAAACCCGTGACATTACCTGGCCATTTGAACTTGGACTAGTTACTTAACTCCAATTTGCTCATTTCTGAATCAGCCTAGCAAGATGACTTCTAAGAATTTTTTCCAGAAAATAATAAAGGAAGCTAATATTTATTGAGCACCTACGGCGTGCCAGACACATACATTCTCTCATTTAATGTTCTTTACAACCCTGCAGGGAAAGTATTATATTTGTTTATCACTTGGGGAACTAAGTGATATTTACCACACTGCAAAGGAATTTTTTAAATTCAAGATCAGATTGTATCACTCCTCTGCTGAAAATTTTTCAGTGGTTTCCCGTTACACTTGGGATAGAACCTAAATCCTACCCCCCCCCCCCCCCCCCCCCCCCCCCCCCCCCCCCAGTCCTCCGCTTTCCCTCTCCCTCATGGCGCTTTGGCCACATGCCTCTGGTGGCCAATCTGAACTGACTGAGCTTGCTACCCTCTATGTCCTCGATGATCCCTCAGCCTAGGAAGGTTTCAGCTTCTTGTCACTCAATTCTTAATTCAAATGTCATCTCTTGCCAGAGGCCTTCTTTGTCCATTTAGTCTAAAGTTCCCTCTCCTCTCACCTCCCCATTGTTCTATCATGTTACCTTGGTTTTTTTCTCATTGTATTTATCACTACTTAAAATAATCCTTTTTCTGTTGCTTTCTCTCCCACTAAAAGAAGGTAAGCCTTGTGAGGGCAGGTGTGCCCTGTCTGTTTTGTTCACTGCTGTATGTAGTTGGTATGAAACAATGTCTGATGGGTGGATAGGTGGGGGAATGAATGAATGAGACTTGACCAGGTCAGCTTACTTGCTCAAGACCCTGCAGCTCTGTAGGACCAAGCGAGACTCCAGATTCCTACTTTGTGCAGCTGTGTGGCCAGCTGCTGGGATCTGGGGGTTGTCAGATAAGCAGTGTGCTAGAGAACAGGCTGATAAAGTTGCTCCCTTCTCCAAAGTGCAACACACAAAATTTGGCTAAGTTTAAAAATAAAAAAGAATAGTAATGACCTGCCAGTGGTTCCTTTTTTTTCATTGCAGAAAGAGACTTCGGGAAGACTCTGACGTGGAAATGGTGGAAGATGATTCCCGAAAGGATATGACTGCAGCTTGTACCCCCCGGAGAAGGATCATTAACCTCACCAGTGTTTTGAGTCTCCAGGAAGAAATTAATGAGCGAGGACATGAGAGTACGTAAGTACTGAGGCCTGTCTGGGATTCTGAGGGCCTAAACTGCTATCCTTGAGGTTTTGGAAATGCAGGAGGCATTCATGTTGTCAGAGTGGCCACTACAGTGTGCTAGGAAAACCTCTCTTCCTTTACTAACTCAAAATAGCATCAGCTTAAAGACAATTTTTAATTGGGAGAGAAGGGGGAAAATAGTCTCTTTGTTTCAATTAGAATTAATTGATATTCTCATTAAACCATAGGAGTCAGAGTAAGGCAGTCATTTCAGTAATTTTCAGTTTGTTTTTGTCTTAGCTAACAGCATAGTAATAATCACCAAAATTCTTACCCTACGGAATGAATGGCATTTGCTATTGCTGAAAGTGCACAGACTTGGGAGATAGCTGTGAGTTCAGATCCTGACACTACCACTTCTACTGTGTGACCTTACACTCATGACCTAAACTTTCCATGCCTCAGTTATTTTTTTCTCTCATCTGTAAAATAGGATTAATTTTACCCTTGAAAGTGATTGTGCTGATTAGAGATAAAATGTAAATAAATCACTTGTTACAGAGTAAGGAGTCAATAGATATTTTTATATCCTGAAGATAAAGTTAAATTATTATCATCTTCATCAGAAATAGCTTTTGAGAATACCTGAGTGTAGAACTCCATCTTGGGATGGACTGACACAGGCAGGGACTGAGGTGTGTAGTGGCAGATTGGCCCTCACAGCAATCCTTACTCCAATACCCATCCCACTTTATGAGTCAGACAGTAATGCTCCAAGTGTAGACATCATTGCCCAGGACTCCAGTTGGCAGCTCTGCACTTGAGTCTGCATAATTTACCCATGACCTTTCTGTTTTTCATCTATTATACATTTCTGCATTCAAATAGTCAAATTTCAACACTGTTACAAAGTATATCTCAAAATATGATTATCTGGATTAATTTTTAAAAGAAAATGAGGAGCTAAGGAGCAATCTGTATCTTTGCCACTAATCCTTAACCTTTTAAACTAGCTGCTTCTGACTCAGTGGCCTCTTAAATTTTTTCTCTGTCTCAGTTACTGCTTGTCTGAGCTAATTCAGGAAGGCATCAGCTTGCCTTTCCCTGTTCATGCTCTTCTCTTAGCGTCTGGGCCTTTGTTTGCATGTGGGAAAAGATACATAGGTTGTCTCTCCACTCGGGCAGGATAAAAACTTCCTGTAACTAAGTATTTGCCAGTTGCAGAAGTGGCTGCCAGTTGGCTTCTGGTTTTTATTTCCATGAAGATTTGCTCCAGTTGCTCTTTCCTTCTGTTATTAGCTTTCAAGCTGGGAGCTTTTAAAGCAATTTTAAATAATATAAGAAAGGTGGGCCGTTACTTGATTTATTTAACAGTCTTCCTCACAGTAGTTTCCATTGAGAGACTCCCTCAGATTTGGAATTTACTGAGTTTTCCTTAAGGGTTTGTCTCCCTGATGCAAAACAGGCTGTTTAAAGTTATAGCTTTAATAAATCTTTAAATAGTATCAAACTGTTTTCGGTGCAACGTAAAACCAACCTGCATCAAGTCTGGTCAGGTTTGGAGTCTTGCCGAAGCTAAGATGATAAATCTAAATGGTTTAAAATTGTATATTCATACAAGTTATCTCATTTAATTACAGAATAGTCTTGTGAGAGAGGCAAAGCAGATGCCGTTACCTCTGTTTTAAAGATGAGCAAAGTGGAATGGAAGATGGAGAGGACAGATTAGTTGCAGCATCCCAACAATCAAAAACAGGCCTAATTACATGCCTTGTTGGTGGTGGGTTGTTACTGGCAATGGCCTTCACACAGAAAGTCTAGCCCAGTGTTTATCAGGACAAGCACACCGTGTGATTCTGATCTCATAGACAGAAGCTGGTGTTTTCGAACATGCCAGGGTAGGGTCTTACAGGAGGACTAGCTGTCCTAGATGTGGGGAGTAGAGTGAGCACTTGCTTTGGAGCCAGAGAATTCTGCTGAAACTCTTGCCACCTACACCGTTCAGTGCCAGTCAGAAATTTGTTCACTTTTTGGGGCATGATTTTCCTGTTCTAGAAAATGTGCTAGCACTACAGCATTATTGGGCCGTTGTGATGAACACATAAGAAGATACCATGTGCATGCTTGGTAAGCTACAAGGCACTGCTCAAGGGGAGGGACCTCTGCCATGGGCCCCGCCCACTGGCACCTGGTTTACACCATAATCCCAAACTGGGGTAAGCTGATTGTCTCTGAGTTGAATGCTGTACAGAGATTCTTGTGAGGCTCAGATTTGGTGAGGAGGGCCATTAACCTTAATAGAAACAACCTGGCTGCTCCCTGATGAAGTTGTTCCCCTTGGCCAGGAAAGGAGTAAGAGATACTTTCCTTGTAACAACATTCTTATTTGCATTTATTTGTGTGATTATTTCATCAGTGTGTTATCTATGTAGGGATCGTGTCTAATTTAGTTGACCACCTCATCCCAGCAGAGTTCTGGCTTGTGTACTTAGTAGGTATTTGCTAAAGGAGTGAGTAAATGATTAAGAGGAGCAGCCTGGGAGATGAAGCCCTACAATGTTTATCCTAAAGGGAATCAAACACTCAATTAGACAACTATCTTGAGTCTGGGATTTACCCATCCCTACTGGGCACACTTCAATTAACAAATGAGTTAATTTTGGAAGGTCCAGTATCCAGTCAAGCATTCTATAAAATTAGGCTCATCTCTAGAGATTAGTAATGATTAAACTTACTTATTGCTAGTCCCATAATTTTAATCTAATTATAATTTTGATCTGATCTAATTATTAATAATGAGGGTAAGGAATATCATAAGCTAAGATACTTCTTACCATTTGAATGTGAAAATTTGCTTAACATTTTTGGCCTCCAGATATCCACACTTAATTGTATTTTCTTGGTCTTTGCTAAACAGTCATGGGTCTAAATGTACATGCTTTTAATATTGTTTGTCACCAGGTGAAAGTTTCTTTTGGTACATGAGATCAGTTCAGCAAACATTTGTCAAGTGGCAGGTATCTTCTCTGTACAGAAATCATTGTGGGGCCGGGTGTGGTGGCTCAGGCCTGTAATCCTAGCACTCTGGGAAGCCAAGGCGGTTGGATCGCTCAAGGTCAGGAGTTCGAAACCAGCCTGAGCAAGAGCGAGACCCCATCTCTACTAAAAATAGAAAGAAAATTAATTGGCCAACTAAAATATATATAGAAAAAATTAGCCGGGCATGGTAGGGCATGCCTGTAGTCCCAGCTACTTGGGAGGCTGAGGCAGGAGGATCGCTTGAGCCCAGGAGTTTGAGGTTGCTGTGAGCTAGGCTGACACCACGGCACTCTAGCCTGGGCAACAGAGTGAGACTCTGTCTCAAAAAAAAAGCATTGTGCCGAGCTCAAAGGTAGAAAGTGTGATGAGTGAGCCATGACTACTGCCCTGAAGGTGTTGTGTAGGGATTGTTTAGTAAAGAACTGGCTGCAACATGAGGTAGAATGAAAGAAATTCTCTAACAGAGATATAAGGCCAGTTCAACAGGAACCCAGGGTGTATAGATCATCTCCAGCAACAGCGAAGGCACTGACATGTCGTACTGGAAGGCATCCCACAGGGTATGGGGGCTTCTACCCTGCAAATGGGCATTAGGACTTAGAGGACTGGTTGCCCTTCTTTCGGGTTTGGTTTTGCTTACTGCTTCTCAGAAAATATGCTGAGACCCAAGGCCTTGGTTGTGAACTCAGATGTGTGGTGTGGCTTTGAAGCACAAAAGGATTTTGTCCCATTTTGCTGTTCACAGAATGGCAGAGAAATGCCTACATACTAGGGCTTTGGGGACATTTAGGTTAGGGATGAAATTTAGGTCCTTTAACTCCTGATAAGAGGCTGGGAAGAGGTCCAAGAAGCCTCACGAAACCCAATAAAGAAAAGTCCTGTGCTTGGTGAGCAGATACCACCTCCTTTCCCTGCCCTGCTGGCAGGGCTGCACTTCAGTAGCTCTGAGTGCGTCAGAGCAGTCCACGAACGTTCTGTGTGGAAAATCTCTGACCCTTTCTTAGTGGATTACACTGCTTTCTCTTTTCCTCCAGTGCCTCATTATTCAAGATTATTTGATGTTCTCCAGCTTTTAAAGTAATCATTTTCCGCCTACGCAGAACATCCCGTAGAGACATTGAGTTTCCAGTGGGAACAGTGGAGAACAGTTATTCTAAAAATGAAGAAAATAATTAAGTCTCTTTTTATGGGGCGGGGGGATAATCATCGCAGAACTTATATAACAGTATGAGAATTCACTTGTGGTGCCCAAGCTTAAAAAAGGAGTGTAGTAAAAGCATGGTATACAGGTTTATTGCTGTGCCCAGACCCATGCCCTATTTTCTTTAATCCCTCTTGCATCCCTCTCCTCCTTTTTTGGCATGATATTCTTAATTCTTTCATTTAAATATATATATATATGTAACAACATTTGCAGATATATTGGTAAATTAAAAAATCATATTTATGGCTGGGCATGGTGGCTCACACCTATAATCCCAGTGTGTTGGGAGGCCAAGGTAAGAGGATTGCTTGAGGCCAAGACAGTTCAAGACCATCCTGAGCAACATAACAAAACCTCATCTCTAAAAAAAAAATAAAATTAAAAAACTGGTTGGGCATACTGTGTTTCCCCAAAAATAAGACCTACCCATAAAATAAGCCCTAGCAGGATTTCTAAGCATTTGCGCAATATAAGCCCTACCCCGAAAATAAGACCTAGTGATGGGTATGGGTACGTAGCGTATCTGCACAACCCATGCATTTCCACAAGGAGCGGTAAAGAAGACGAGCAGCCCTTCTCATCTGCCCCATCGTGACAGCTACTATCCCAGAGGTGACAGGAAAGGTGCGGGCAGCCCCACTAACAAGGTCGGCTCCCCCTGTCGGGTCCCAGCTGTCCTGTGCATGTTGCAAGCTGAGTATTTGAGAGGAAAATAACATATCCCTAAAAATAAGCCCTAGGGTGTCTTCTTGAGGAAAAATAAATATAAGACCCTGTCTTATTTTCGGGGTAACATGGTAGTGGCACACACCTGTAGTCCCAGCTACTCAGGAGGCTGAGGCAGGAGGATCTCTTGAGCCCAAGAGTTTGAGGTTATAGTGAGCTATGATCGCATTACTACACTCCAGCTTGGGCAACAGAGTGAGATCCTGTCTCTAAAAAAATAAATACTTAAAAAATCATATTTATAAAATATATGTAGCATCTTACAGAAAAAAACAAATGAACATTTGTGAAAACACCACCTACTTAAGAAACAGAACATTAGCATCACCTTTGTTTTTGTTTTTTAGTGAAAATTTATAGTTTTATTTATTTACTTTTTTTATTTCAGGGTATTATAGGGGTACAAACATTTTGGTTACATGTTCACCTTTAAAGGTCTTATGTGTTTCTTCCCTATTCTTATCCCTTTCCCTTCTCCTTTAGAGGTAACTACTCTAAATTTTGCGATTATTATTTCCTTCCTTTTTATTATAGTTTTACCACCTACTTTTATACTCCTAAAAAAATGTGTTCAGTTTTGCAAGCTTTAAATTTCCTGTGAATGGAATTATACTGTAAGTTTAATTTTTCTGAAGTTTATATATAGCTACACACGTATTATGTTTCTAAGATTCATCCATCTTGTTACATATAGCTCTGGTTTACCTTTTTTATATAATAGATTCCACTCCATGAATATACATTCATTCATTCTGCTCTTGAAGGACAGTTAAGGGAATCATACGGCCTCAGTGCCTGCCTCCTCATCCCACCTCGCTTCCCAGCCATGAGTTGATCAATGGCCCAGCACACTGGTTTGGAAGCTCTGCTGTAGGATAAATTAATATATTAATAGTTAGAAGAGTTACTCCTGGGTCATAAAAATGACAAATTGTTTTCCAAAGCAGTCATATTCATTTATACTATCACCAACAATGTACAGAATTTGCATTTGCTCTACTTTGTAGTCCAATATTTCATATTATCAGACTTTACCAGTTTGATGATTATGAAACAGTATCTGATGGTGGATTTCATTTGTATTTTCTTGGTTACAATCAGGTTGAGTAAATATATTTCCTCTTCTGTTAAGTGCATGTTCAAGTTTTTTGTCTGTTTTTATGTTTGATTTTTGATCTTTTCTAACTGATTTTAGAAGTTCTTAATGTAGTCTAGATAATAATCAGTTACACTGAAAATATCTTCCCCCAGTTTAGGGATCATCTAGTAACTTTTTTTGGTGAACATTTGTTTTATGAACAGAAATCTTTAGATTTAATGTAGGCAGATCTTATCAATTGTTCTTTACAGATTGGCTTTTCTAGCTTAAGAAATCCTTCTTAACTCTGGGATAATTAAAGTATGCTTTTACATTGTTTCCTAAAAGGCTCATACTTAAGTTTTTAACCCCCCTGGAATTGATTTTTTGTGTATGGTGTTAGATTCGCAGTTTCAATGTTAATATAGGGACACCTTGTTTTATTGTGCTTCATTTTATTGCACTTCACAGATAATTGTGTTTTTTTATATATTGAAGGTTCGTGGCCACCATACATATAACATGTCTGTTGGCGCCATTTTTCCAACAGCAGTGCTCACTTTTTGTCTCTCTGTCATATTTTGGTAATTCTCGCTATATTTCAAACTTCTTCATTATTATTATATCTGTTATGGTGATCTGTGCTCAGTGATATTTGATATTACTATTGTAATTGTTTGGGAATGCCAAAAACCACTGTCACATAAGACAGCAAACTTAATCGATAAATGTGTATGTTCTGGCTGCTTCCCTGACCAGCCATTCCTCCATCTATCTCCCTCTCCTTGGGCCTCCCTATTCCCTGAGGCACAATATTGAAATTAGGCCAATTAATAACACCAAAATGGCCCTAAGTGTTCAAGTGAAAAGAAGAGTTGCATGTCTCTCATATCAAATCAAAAGCTAGAAATGTTTAAGCTTATGAGGAAGGCATGTTGAAAGCTGAGACAGGCCAAAAGGTAGGCCTTTTATGCCCAACAGTGAGCCAAGTTGTGAGTACAAAGGAAAAGTTCTTGAAGGAAATTAAAAGTGGTACTCCAGTAAATACACAAATGGTATGAAAGTGAAACTGCCTTATTGCTGATATGAAGAAAAGTTGTAGTGGTGTGGATACAGGATCATACAAGCCACAACATTCCCTTAAGCCAAAGCCTCATCTGGAGCAAGGCCCTAACTCACTTCAATTCTATGAAGGCTGAGAGAAGTGAGAAAGCTGCAGAAGAAAAGTTTGAAGCTAGCAGATGTTGTTTCATGGGGTTTAAGGAACAAAAGTGTCTCCATAACATAAAAGTTCAAGGAGAAGCAGCAATTGCTGCTGATGAAGAGGCTGCAGCAAGTTATCCAGATCCAGCTAAGATGACTGATGAAGGTGGCTACACTACACAATAGATTAGACTGTTCAATGTAGACGAAACACTCTTCTATTGGAAGAAGATGTCAATTAGATTTTCCTAGCTAGAAAGGAGAATTCAATGCCTGGTGTTAAAGCCTCAAAAGACAGGCTGACTCTCTTGTCAGGGACTAATGCAGCTGGTGACTTTAAGTTGAAGCCAGTGCTCATTTATCATTCTGAAAATCCTAAGTCCCTTAAGAATTATATTAAATCTGCTCTGCCTGTGCTCTAGAAATGGAACATCAGAGCTTAGGTGACAGCACATCTGTTTATGGGATGATTTACTGAGTATTGTAAGCCCATGATTGAGACCTACTGCTCAGAAAAAAGATTCCTCTCAAAATATTACTGTTCATTGACAATGCACTTGGTCACACAAGAGCTCTGATGGAGATGTACAAGGAGATGAATGTTTTCATTCCTGTTAACATTATATCCATTCTGCAGTCCATGGATCAAGGAGTAATTTCAAATTGCAAGTCTTATTATTTATGAAATATATCTCATAAGGCTATAGCTGTCATAGATAGTGATTCCTGTGATGGACCTGGGCAATACATTGAAAACCTTTTGGAAAGTATTCACTATACTGGATGCCACGAAGAACATTCATGATTTATGGGAGGAAATCAAAATATCAACGTTAAAAGGACTTTGGAAGAAGTCGATTCTAAGCCTCATGGATGACTTTGAAGGATCAAGACTGCAGTGGAGGAAGTACCTGCAGATGTGGTAGAAATAGCAGGAGAATTAGAATTGGAAATGGAGCCTGAAGATGTGACTGAATTGCTGCAGTCTCTTGATAAAACTTGAATGTGTAGGGAGTTGCTTCTTATGGCTGAGCCAAGAAAGTGGTTTCTTTTTTCTTTTTTTGGCCATTGAAATTCAATGACAAGAAAGTAGTGTCTTGAGATGGAATCTATTTCTAATGAAGATACTGTGAATGTTGTTGAAATGACAGCAAGGGATTTAGAATATTGCATAAACTTAGTTGATAAAGTAGCAGCAGCGTTCGAGAGGATTGACTTTAGTTTTGACAGAAGTTCTACTGTGAGGGAAATGCTATCAAACAGCACCACATGCTGCAGAGGAATCTTTCATGAAAGGAATAGTCAATGGATGTGGCAAACTTCACTCTTTTCTTATTTTAAGAAATTGCCACAGCCACTCCACCTGTCAGCCAACACTACCCTGATCACTCAGCAGTCACCAACATTGAGGCAAGACCCTCCATCAACAAAAAGATTGCAATTTGCTGAAGGCTCAGATGATTAACATTTTTTAGCAATAAAGTATTTTCAATTAAGGTATGAACATTGTTTTTTTCAACATAATGCTGTTGCACATTTAATAAACTACAGTATAATGTAAATATAACTTTTATATGAATGGAAAACCAAAAAATTCATGTGACTTGCTTTATTATGATACTCACTTTATTTTGCTGATCTAGAACCAAACCTGTGATATCTAAGAGGTACGCCTGTATCTACTTGTTCCATAATACATTGTTATTGTCAGTTTGTTTGGATTTACCAAATGTTATTTGATCATAATTCTTTCCCTGAGACTTTTTATGGTCTGCCAGAAGTACATTGTTTAGTGAATCCTTTGGTGGCTGTCTTAGTCCTTTTGGGATGCTATAATAAATAACCGTAGACTAAGTGGCTTATAAACAATAGAAATTTATTCCTTACAGTTCTGGAGGCTGGGAATTCCAAGATCAATGTGCCAGCAGATTCATTGTCTGGTGAGGGCCACTTCCTCATAATGGTACTGTCTAGCTGTATCCTTACATAGTGGAAGGAGCTAGCTAGCTCTCTGGGGTTTCTTTCATTAGGGCACTAATCCCAATCACAAGAGAGTGGGTTAGGCTTCAGAGTATGAATTTTGGGGGGACACAAACATTCAAACAATAACAGTGGCAAACTGAGTTTTACTTTGTCTAATTCACCCTTATTTTGAAAATATTTTTGTTGGGTTTAAAATTTCCAAATTGAGGTGGGCTTGGCATCTCACACCTGTAATCCTAGCAGTCTGGGAAGCTGAGGCAGGAGGATTGCTTGTTAGAGACCAGCCTGAACAAGAGCAAGACCCCATCTCTTTTTAGTTCTTTGAGGTATCTCCATACTACTTTCCATAAAGATTGTACTAGTTTGCAGTTCCACCAACAGTGTCTAAGTGTTCCTTTCTCTCCACATCCACTCCAGCATCTGTTTTGGGACTTTTTGTTAAGAGCCATTCTCACTGGAGTTAGGTGATATCTCATTGTGGTTTTGATTCACATTTCCCTGATGATTAGAGACGTTGAGCATTTTTTCATGTGTTTTTTGTCCATTAAGTCTATCTTTATTTGAAAATGTCATGTCTTTTGCCCACTTTTTAATGGAGTTGTTTGATTTTTTTTTTCTTGCTGGTTTGCTTGAGTTCTTTGTAGATTATGGTTATTAGCCCTTTATCAGATGTATAGCATGCAAATATTTTCTCCCATTCTGTAGACTGTCTGTTTGCTCCATTGATTGTGTCCCATCTCTACTAAAAATAGAAAAAATTAGCTGGGTGTGGGAGTACATGCCTATAGTCCCAGCTACTCAGGAGGCTGAGGCAGGAGGATTGCTCATATATTATCCTCTCCCTACCTTCCCCTCAACCCTTTCTGGAACTTGAGTTATATATTTTCTATCCTCCATATTGCATGAGCTATCTCTTCATACTTACCATGTCTTTATCTCTCTATGCTGTATTCTGGATAATTTCTTTAGATCTACCGTACAGTTTATTACATCACTGCCTTTTATCAAATCTATTGTTAAGTCTGTCTTGATTTTTAATTTGTGACTACTAGTTCCTGGTACTTTATCCATGGGGAATTACTTGAAGTCGGGATCAAAGATGAGTTTCTCCAGAGAGAATATGCATTTGATTCTGCCAGGGACCTGGAGGAACAATCAACCCTGGTATCGATTTAAAATTTCTACTTTAAGGTTTCCAGGCAACCTGCTTAGTATGAATTCTGGCTGCAAAAACATGTGAGGGCCAGTTATGCTTGCAGATTCTCAGGAATGTCGTTTTTTACATCCAACACCAAGGCTTGAGGTGGTAGTTTTGCTTACTGCCCTTTGAAGGGGAGGGGAGTGGGCATTGGGCATAATACTGTTTCCATTTACACAGAGGGTACAGCCCTTGGGGTCTCAGCTTCATGTGTTGGAGAAGTGGTCACCTATTGGACTCCCCATTCCAAACCATTCCTAGGCTTTTGTCCTCCTCTTGCCTCCTTCAGAGCCTGAGAAAACTAAAGTGCGTGATTCCTGAGGTTCTCTAATGTCTTTGTATAAAGCTAGCTTTAAGAGATATCCTTATTTCTCTGGGTTCCTGCTTTGTCTTAGACCTTGATCCTTGAGTATTCCTTAATCTTTTAGCAATTCCTTGTTGAATTTTAAAAGATTAGTTATATTTCATACCTCATTTGTGTTTGTTTTCAGCAGAAGGCTCAGTTCAGGCATCTTTACTTGTTTGGTGTCTCTACTTCCAGTGCTTGGTGCTCTGGGCTGTGAAGAGGTGTTGGGAGGATTCCATTACTTACCTCTTTTTTGTTTTTGTTTTCCAGTTCTACGGGAGATGTTGCATAACCACTCCTTTGTGGGCTGTGTGAATCCTCAGTGGGCCTTGGCACAGCATCAGACGAAGTTGTACCTTCTTAACACCACCAAACTGAGGTAAATCAGTGAATGTGTGAAAAAACAGAGCCACTAGAAGAATGGTCCAGGGAGCACAGGCACAAAAAGCTAGGAAGAGCAGCACAAGGTATTTGGAAAGGGCACAGGCTTTGGAATCAGACAGGTGTGGTTTCAAATCTAAGTTCTACCATTTCCCATTTTTATGACTGTGGACAAATTATTTTCCTAAACTATGTCTCAGGTTTCTCATCTGAGATTTCTCATCTGTATATTGGGATATGGTTACTTACAAGGGTTTTTTTTTTTGTGTGTGTGAAGATAAGAAATAACCTGAGAAGCCTAGTCCTGGGTAGGTGCTCAGTGCTCAATAAATGTTGGCTGTGAACCAGGTGTTGAGGGCCTAGTGCTGTCAGAGAATTCCAGTATCTGCTGTGTACAGCAGGGTACTGTGGAGAATGCAAGAGAAAGAAGACTTGATGCCTGTTTTTCTCCCAGCTTTGGGAATGTGGCAAAGGCTTCACTTCAGCCACCAAACTACCCAAGTGTGGTTGATCAGCACAGGAAGGGTGACCCCAGCAGTGCTATTTGCCCAGTACATAGCAGGTGACATTTCTATTGTTTGTTTCCAGGCACCTTGGTGGATTAGCTCCTATCGAGTCTAGAACCTGTATTAAATACTTTCTCAGATAGGCAGTACACGTGAGAGGATGCTGCCACCTTGCATCTGCTAGATATCACTTACCCACTGTGGGACTCTTTCTCCCTAAGCCCTGCTGTGGCCTCAGAATGCTTTTTGGCCCTGTTTGTGGGACAGGCACTATGCATTGCTTGGAGTTTGCACATGAGATAAAAACCTATTTGCCACCCCTAGAAACTGTCCCAGTCCAGAAGCTGACTGTTGGCAACACTTTTCTTCGTATGCATTCAGAACTCATTCCTCCTAGGCTTGGCAACCCTTTTGGAGCAGGTCTGTTCAAGTTCCATTATCTGTTCTGAGAATCCTTGGGCTTGTATAGTGACTTGCCACTTATTAATTTGTTAGGAATTCTACTCCCCTTGCTTTTGCTTTTCCGGCATGACTAAGCACATGACTCCCAAGGCTCCAAATCACTGTTGCATTTGGGTTCTTTCATCTCAAAGATACAAATCCAGGCCAGTACCAGAATGGAAGCTCATAATAAATGTGAATGGTTTCCCAGTGAGAAGGTAAAAAGACAGGGAGAGAACTAGTCTCAGAGTTGGATATCCAAATTCAACTCCTTCCTTTGGCACTTTACTGACATGAGACAAGTCAGCTACTTACTTTGTGCCTCAGTTTCCCTGCCATAATGCAGGCATAACAGATGCTTTGTCTGCTTTGACTGATAAGAAATCTTTAAGCAAGACCTATATGGTTCAATTTGTTTTACCAACTATAAAGTACCACATAAATGTGGCATTCATTCCAATTCTGCATTTTTGTAAATAATTCAATACATTGTATACTTCACAGCTGCTTTTGGATTGTTGCCAGCTAGTGCGTCACCCTAAAGCAGGTGTCCTCAAACTATAGCCCGCGGGCCACATACGAGTGTTTTTGCCCGTTTGTTTTTTTACTTCGAAATAAGATATGTGCAGTGTACATAGGAATTTGTTCATAGTTTTTTTTAAACTATAGTCTGGCCCTCCAACGGTCTGAGGGGCAGTGAACTGGCCCCCTGTTTAAAAAGTTTGAGGACCCCTGCTCTAAACCATACATCAGTATAGTGTAATCCTGCCATATGTCTGCTTTTGATTATTTAGGAAGACTTCCTGGCCTCCCTGTATATTTCATATAATTTTTAATGGTGAGTTGTAAAAATGATTTATAGTATTCTTTGTAAGTGGGGGAAAGGTAAGCAAACAATAAAACTCTTTAAATTTCACTTCAGGGTATCAGAAGCTTTTTACAGCCCCAGAGGGCTGGGACAGAGTGTGGGCTATAGCAAGCAAGTCTTAGCCTCAGCGCTTGAACCTGTCAGTGGAGGCTGGCCACTCACAGCCCTGGTTACAGCAGATGTTGGGACTCCCAGATCTTTGGAGGAATAAGAGATTTTTGTTAGACTGTTAACCAGGTTCCACAGCAAGGCAGAACCATCTCTTTGTCTCTTCCATGTTTCAGGGATTCCTTTTACCATTTTCTCCCTACTGTCTGGCTCTCAAGCATGGATTCAGCATTTCATTAAAGTCACTTCATTTTTATTTTCAGTGAAGAGCTGTTCTACCAGATACTCATTTATGATTTTGCCAATTTTGGTGTTCTGAGGTTATCGGTAAGTTTATCTCCTTCTCACTTCTGAAACTTCAACAACTGTTTCTGAAAATAGTAGTTCTACACTAATATCTTATTTGTAGTATATTAAATTTTCTAAATATGCTCAGGATAGTTTCTGTATTATATTACTTGAATATGGAGGTATCTGTCATTTTAATAAAATTTTATACTTTTTAGTCAAATAGTCATTTGATAGTTAACTTAAACAACTGGTTTTTATTATAGAAGTTAATATTTGGAGAGGCATAAAAATATAAATAAGCATTCTCTAAAGCCAAGGTCCAAACACAACTCTTACTAACAATTTTAGTCTATTTCTTCTAAGACTTTTTCAATGCCTAATTTTAGAGTTAAAATCATACCACTGTGTGTTCATATCATTCTCATTTGACATACTCTACAAAAAAGTCCACTGGGATTTTGATTGGGATTGTGTTGAATCTATAGATCAATTTGGGGAGAAAATCTTTTGTTAGAATAATCCCTTAGTACTTCACATTTTTTAAGGTTATAAATAGCATTTTTTTTAAAAAAAATTCAGTTTCCAATTGTTTGCTAGTATATAGAAATACACATGATTTTTATAAATTGATATAGTATCTCACAACCCTGTTAAACCCACTCCCTAGCTCTAATGCAAATTTTATAGATTCTCAAATTTTCTACATGGATGATCATGTCATCTGAGAGTAAAGAAAGTTTTATTTCTTCCTGTCCAATCTGGAAGCCTTTTCTTTGTCCTAACTGATTGCACTGGCTAGAATCCCTAGTACAATGGGGTAGAGTGGTAAGAATGGAAATCCTTCTCTTGTTCCTAATCTTGGGAAAGTATTCAATCTCACCACTAAGTATGCTGTCAGCCATAAGTAGGTTTTTGTAGATGCCCCACATGAGGTTGAGGAAGTTCCCGTCTATTCCTTATTTACTTAAAAAGTTTTTATCTAGGAATGGGTGTGGAATTTTTTTTGAAAGCTTTATTTGAATCTATTGAAATAACCATATGGTTCTTCTTTTATATTAATAGTTTGATATAGTGAATTACATTGATTTTCATATATGTTAAACCAATCTTACATTCCTGAGGTGAACCCTGCTTGGTCATAACATACTATCCTTTTTATATTATGGGATTTGATTTGCTAAAATTTTGATTATAATTTTTACATCTGTGTTCATGAGTGTTATTAGTTTGTAGTTTTCTTGTAGTGTCTTTGTGTAGTTTTAGTATTAGGGTAATGTTGGCCTCATAGAATGAATTGATAAGTATCCCCTCCTTTTCCATTTTCTGAAAGAGTTTGTGTAGACTTGGTGTTAAAATTGTCCCTTAATGTTTGGTAGATTCACTAGTGAAGCCATCTGGGCCTGGAGAGTTCTTCATGGGAAGGTTTTTAACTATAAATACAATTTATTTAATAGATATAGACCTATTATGGTTATCTATTTCTTCTCGGGTGAGCTTTGGTATTTTGTTTTTTTGAAGAAATTTGTCCATTTAATCTAAGTTTTTAAATATATTGGTATAAGTTATTTATAATTTCTTATTCTTTTCACATGTGCAGATTTGTGGTAATATAACTTTTCTCTCACTCCTAATATTGGTAATTTAAGGCTTCTCTTTTTAACTTGATCGGTCTCACTAGAAGTTGATCAATTTTTTTTTTAAACAGTAATTTAAAGTTTATTCCAGCTATAATGCAGGTTATTCTGACTTTAAGGTAGCATCACATGGCATACTTCTGAGTCCGATGTTGATCGATTTTATTGATCTTCTCCAAGAACTAATCTTTGGATTAATAGATTTTTCTCTTATTTTTCTGTTTTGTATTTCATTGATATGTGCTCTGATCTATATTTCCTTCTACTTATTTTGGTTTATATCTTCTTTTTCACATTTCTTAAGGTAGAAGAAGAGGTCACTGATTTAAGATGTTTCTTCTTTTCTAATGTAGGTGTTAAGTGCTATAAATTTCTCCTAAATACTGCTTTACAGCCTGCCACAACTTTGATATGTAGTTTTCATTTTCATTCAGTTCTAAATACCTTCTAATTTCCCTTTTAATTTCTTATTTGACCCACAGGTTATTTAGAACTGTGTATTTAGTTTCTAGTCCAGGCATCCTCAAACTACAGCCCACAGGCCACATGCGGCCTGCCGAGGACATTTATCCGGCCCACTGGGTGTTTTTGACACCGCTGCCTGTCCTGCTTAGCAGCCGACTTGTCCCGGGCCCACAGTGCGCGCTCTCCAACGGTCTGAAGGACAGTGAACTGGCCCCGTTTAAAAAGTTTGAGGACCCCTCTCTAGTCTTTTGAGGATTTTCCAAACATCTGTTCCTGATTTCTAATTTAATTCCATTTTGGTCAGAGAAGTTACTTGAATCTTTTTACACTTATGGAGACTTGTTTTATGGCCCAGAATATGATCTATGTTGGTAAATGTTCCATGTGTACTTGAAAAGAATTTATATTCTGATCTTGTTGAGTAGAATGTTCTGTAAATAGGCTGGGTGTGATGGGTCACACCTGTAATCCTAGCACTTTGGGAGGCCAAAGCAGAGGGAACACTGGAGGCCAGGAATTTGAGACCAGCCTGAGCAAAAGCGAGACCCCATCTCTACAAAAAATAGAAAAATTAGCCAGGCATGGTGGTGCACATCTGTAGTCCCAGCTACTCGGGAGGGTGAGGCAGGAGGATCGCTTAAGCCTAGGAGTTTGAGGTTGCAGTGAGCTATGATGAGGCCACTGCACTCCAGCCTGGGTGATACAGCAAAACCCTGTCTCCAAAAAAAAAGTTCTATAAATGTTAAATATTAATATATCTGATTGATAGTGATCCTCACATCTTCTCTATCCTTATTGATTTTTCTACTTGTTCTATCAAATATTGAAAAAGGAGTATTGAAACAAACCTCCAACTATAATTGTGAATTTGTCTTTGCAGTTCTCTTAGTTTTTTCCTTCATATATTTTAAAGCTCTGTCATTGGGTACATAAACATTTAGGATTGTTATATCCTTTTGATTAATTGGCTCTTCTATTATGAAAATATAACTATGTACTGTGGGTTTATAACATATGTAAAAGTATGAGTAACAACATCAGAAGGGGAGCAATGGAAAATAACCTAGGCATCTTAATTTAAAATTTTTTTTTCAAGAAAGGGTCTTGCTCTGTCACCCAGGCTAGAGTGTAATCTCGTGATCATAGTTCACTGTACCCTCGAACTCCTGGGCTGAAGCAATCCTCCCACTTCAGCCTCCCAAGTAGCTGGGATTACAAGTGTGCACCACCATGCCTGGATAATTTTTCTATTTTTTTAGAGATGGGGTCTCGCTTTTGCTCAGGCTGGTCTCAAACTCCTGGCCTCAAGCTGTTCTCCCGCCTTGGCTTCTCAAAGCACTGGGATTATAGGCATCTTATTTTTAACCATAGATTTCACTCTTCTTCCTCAGTAGATCATTTACCTGAAATGTCATTTAATTTATTCTTCATCTCCCTTGCTTTAGTTACAGGTGAGGCAGTAGAAATAAATAAATGATATGCCTAGTGATTTTTCTAGAAATATGAAAGTTAAATTGAGTCCTTAAGACTATACAGAAAGAAAGAACCTCCTTATGGCCTCACCCTTCCCACCTGTTCAGCATGCTTTTTGTCTATCACATCTTCTCTGTTGAAATGGCCATTGACAAGGTAAGGCAGAGGTTTTGTTGTGGATTGTTAAGGTATTTCTTCTGGAGAAAATGGGGAATAAGTGTAACATTTCTGGTTTCTCACTTGTTATTCTGATAGTGGCTTTGTGGAATTCAGGCTTCATTTGGATGTGCCGTTAATGCTTGCCCGTTGATGTTCTTGCTCCTTCTTAGGAGCCAGCACCACTCTTTGACCTCGCCATGTTGGCCTTAGACAGTCCAGAGAGCGGCTGGACAGAGGAAGATGGTCCCAAAGAAGGACTTGCTGAATACATTGTTGAGTTTCTGAAGAAGAAGGCTGAGATGCTTGCAGACTACTTCTCTTTAGAAATTGATGAGGTATGACAGTTGTTCTTACACCTCTGTCATGTTGTTCAGATAAAAGTCAAGTTCCAAGATCAAGACTGGGCCTTCCCTCAGAGGCAGCATGTTACATACGTGACATGCTCTCCACTCCCTATAGCATTTCTCGGTTACACTACTATACTATTATCTGTTCATGTCCACTCCTGTTCCCCGGAGAAGGACCTTGATGCAAGGGGAGCTGCATCCCTGCAGGCCATTGCAAATGAGATTATGCCCTCGTTCCCCTTTTTTCCTCTTAGCCCTCAGTCTTTGGGGCTTTCTGTCTTGACATGTTCTTTGATTGGCAAGCAGATCCACAAATCAGGTTGTTCCACTGCATGTCAGGACGAAAAGTACTTTTTCATCTGGCCCCAGTGCCCAGCCAAGTACCTAGTCACCCAGAGTGGCAGGTGTGAGGACAAGGCCTGGGAATGCACTGAAGAAATGGAATTTGTTTAGATTGTAACAGCATTATTTCCTGTCCCTTTGTGCTGGCCTTTTTTCCATAAGCAGGAAGGGAACCTGACTGGATTACCCCTTCTAATTGACAACTATGTGCCCCCTTTGGAGGGACTGCCTATCTTCATTCTTCGACTAGCCACTGAGGTAAGTGATCACACAGATACTAAGCATATCACACATGCATGTGTGCTGGAGGGAGAGAGCACATGATTATACCTTCATTTAGAATGACAGAAATGACAAGAGTGAAACAGCTTCCCATCCCCACCAATATTCAGCAGTCCAATTTATAGCTTTAATGCCTAAACATCACATTTTGGTTTTTTTGGCTTTAAGTAGGCTGTGATTTCCATTTAGAAAGGAAAATGTGTTTAAAGTGTGTACCTATCTTGAGGTATTGAATTCTTTGGACCAGGTGAACTGGGATGAAGAAAAGGAATGTTTTGAAAGCCTCAGTAAAGAATGTGCCATGTTTTACTCTATCCGGAAGCAGTACATATCTGAGGAGTCGACCCTCTCAGGCCAGCAGGTATGGTGGGGATACGCATTGGCACCCTAGGACTGGGGCAGGCGTCACACAACCTTTAGGAAATGAAGCTTGCCCATCTCTAAGTCCTGGGATTTCATTGTATACAATAAGATTCAAACACAATGGTCAGCTTCTATTCATGAGTTTTACTTCCTTTTGCTAGTCTTGAATGTACCTCCAGAGAGACCTCAGAAACTCTCAAATGTAAAACACAAGCCATCAGTGAGAAACTGGAGGTTGAGTTAGATTGTCCAAGGCTGGTGGATCCGTAATCTCCCATTGCTGGGAGATTGTTGGCCCTTAAGTATGTAGCCAAAGTCTTCAGATTCTGGGTCTATCTCCCCAGTCTCTTAGCTTTTGCCTTATTTCTGCAGTCCACAAACCCCGGGACCTGTACTGGTGTATGGCCTACTGGGAACCAAACAGCAGGTCGTGAGCGGCAGGCCAGGGAAGCTTCATCTGTATTTACAGCCATTCCTGATTGCTAGCATCACCGCATAAGTTCTGCCTCCTGTCAGATCAGCAGGGGCATTAGATTCTCATAGGAGCATGAATCCTATAAACTGTGCATGCAAGGGATCTAGATTGCATGTTCCTTATGAGAATCTGATGCCTGATGATCTGAGATGGAGCTGAGGTGGTGATGCTAGCACTGGGGAGCAGCTGCAAATACAGATTATCATTAGCAGAGAGGTTTGACTGCACAATAAATGTAATGCGCTTGAATCATTCCGAAACCACCCCCAGCCCCAGTCCATGGAAAAATCGTCTTCCATGAAACTGGTCCCTGGTGCCAAAAAGGTTGGGGACCACTGCCTTGCCAGGAAAACAAGGCTCTATAACTCCCCTTATAGGTCAACTTGACACAAAAGGGCCTGGGTTCCTAATGTTTTATTGTCACTTTTCCCAGTCAGATGAAAATGCATTCCAAATCAACATATATTTCAGGGGAGGAGGAAGTGGGGAGTTGAAATAGTGTAAGAATCAGAGGGTAGCCCACTTTAATACATAACCATCTCAGTGATTGCTCACAGTCATGCTCCAGTTCACAGATGAGGAAGCTGAAGGATGGTTGGCATGCTCAAGGATTCCCAGAGTCTGTAGGTGGTGGAGCAGGGATTCAGTCCTAGGTCCTGTTGGCCAAAGCCCCTAGGGATTTTTTTACTCCAGTGGAGAGGGCAAAGCAGCACACTTACCAAACTATGCTGAAAGTATCTCAGATGACTGGAAAAATTTACTTCAGGGAAAGGAAGGACAGAGGAGAAAGAACATTTCCTTGTATATGAGACACCTAGGTCTTAGAAGAAGGAGAGGAATAATGAGGTAAAATAATCCTCATTACCTGAATGGAATCAGCCCCTCAAGAGCAGTGCCTTTTCTCCCTTAAAAACCTCTTCTTTTCAGGCCTGTGGCATCCCTGAGAGGTTGGCCCACAGAGGCTGCTTCATAAGCATTAGATGACATAGCCCATCACAAGCCACCAAGACTTTCCAGGCCCAGTGTACATGCCATCAGCCAGGAAGCCGCTATATCCTGGGATATGAACAAGAAGGCTTATGACATCTAATGTGTTTTCCAGAGTGATGTGCCTGGCTCCACTCCACACCCCTGGAAGTGGACTGTAGAACACATTGTCTATAAAGCCTTCCGCTCACACCTTCTGCCTCCTAAACATTTCACAGAAGATGGAAATGTCCTGCAGCTTGCTAATCTGCCCGACCTATACAAAGTCTTTGAGAGGTGTTAAATATGGTCATTTATGGACTCTGGGGTATGTTGTTCTTTCTTTGTAGTTCAGTGTTGTTGTAGCACTTAAGGTTCAAGACTCACATCTGCCTTCTAACTAGTAGCATTCCTTCATGCATGGTGGATTGATTATAAATAAATTGTCAGATGTATTCTAATGTTACTTCTTATTTAATTCTCTTATCCTTGAAAGATTTTCTAGATCGATTTTCATCTAGTATATAGCTGATTATGTTGAAGAATCCCAATGTAAGTTTGAAATCCCCCTAAGCATTTGGTATAAGGTACTGTACAGGCACTATTAAGAATTCTATCTTGGCTAGGTTGGCATGTTAAAAAAAAAAATACCTAAAAAGGCCTTGAAGATTTCCTAGCTCATTCTGATTTGATTCTTTCTGTATTCTCATAAATTTCTAATAGCAGGTGGAATATAAGTTCAGATGCTTTTTATAAGAGGTCCTGAGCATGTCAGAGGCTCTGATGACATTGACTATGAAGGAAACTTGAACTGATCATCTATGGTATCTTTAATAACCAAAGCTAATTCATTTATTCTTAAGGAAAAAACTTGAGGGAAGAAAATAGTCCTTACCCAGTCTATAACAAGTATGAGTTTTTACATTAGCCCACTTTGTTAATGGTTATGAATATTACCAGCCTAAGATAAAGAAGTTTCTAGGTATTCTTGTTTGAAGGATGATCTCAGAAGTGAGGTTCCTTGAGCCTGGGGAGGGGCACAGGCTGAATGACCTTGAGTAGAGAGGAGGAGGGGTTTCCTAGGCCTCGAGAGCTGGGCCACACAATATGTTGGTTCCACCTAGGGGATTCTAAGATAACCCTGCATTTCAGAAAACCCTCCTGCCCTCCCCCCACCACACAACTGTTGTTACTATTAGTAAGAAAATTTATGGGAAATCATCTCAATTCAGGAGTTTGGTATCTACATTTTTAAAATAAAGGGTAAATTACTCTAAGGAAGGGAACAATTATTAGAGATAGGTCTTATTCACTTCTGAGTTACCTTCATCTAGTTTCAGGTCTAGTTTTATTATCTTAATATGCCTTGAGTCATTAGATTCTCCCCAGTATATTCTCTGTGTTAACACTCTAAAGACACAATAATCATCTCCATAAAAAAACCACGTTGGTTCTGAGAGCAAAACAGAATTGCAAATCCTGCAAAGTGGCTGCACTCAGTGATAAAAAAACCTCTGCAGCTGGGTACCTTTAAAGATGAAATAAAGGTCTTAAAAGAAAAAGTTCTAAATTTCAGATTTTTCCATGAGAAAGAGATAAAAGAAGAGGGGCAAGATAAGAGGGACTTGGTTGCCATGATTTGTTTTAAAGGCTCCTATAACAAAATGAACATGTCAGTACCAATTGTGGTTGGCAAAAGGGTGTGTTTAATAGAATCTTTAGGCAGATTCCATACCTGCCTACCCTGCCCTTCCCTCCCCCTTCAGCTTGTCTGAGGTTTTGTTCCACAAATAAGCAGCAGATGAAATACTTTACAAGGTACAACACAGTTGCTATTGAAGAATAAGGACCCTACTCTTGAAGAGTATTAGCCCTTGGACTTCCCCTGCCCCATGCAATAAAGTAAGTTTTATATAACACTCCCCATATTTTTCCTAACATTTTCTTATATAAATTTAAATATTTTACCAAAAAAGGCTTTTTCCTCCAAACATATAAATTTGAGTGAAACATAGATTCCCCATCTGTGAACTTGTTTCTTCACCAAAATATAAATGCTATCTGATATTCAGGGTAAATGTCTTTTGACCACTGGAGATCACTGAAGTCTGAATTGCACTGTGGAGAAGGCACTTGTGTTTTCTGAGGTCTCCAGCAAGCATCTCAGTGAGCACTCATGGCATTGCTGTCCTCCACAACCCCTGCCAAGGCTTCGGGGTGCCCAGTCACTGAGGCAGTTGGGGGAAAATGTTGAGTAAACGTGATTCTAAAATTATGGAAATAAAAAATAACAACAGTATGGACTGGTTCTTAGTCTAAAATCAAACTACAAACAAAATCCAAGTGTTCATTCATGAAGATTCAAACCTGCTTCATTCTCTCATAAATTATAAAATACAAAGGTGGCTATTTTAATGACAAAACTCAAACAGTACTACTGAAAGGGGTTTCTGTCAATGGACAAAGAGTCAGTTCCTCTGGGCAGGGCCCCAAGGAGCAGCGCCCAGGTCAAAGGGTGGCCTCCCTATTGCTGGGCCAGAAGTGCTGTCCTATTGGCCTTCATCTTCTCCAGCCGCTTGGCCAGATGGCTGTTGGTCATCTCCATCTCCTCAATTTTGTCCAGCGCTGTTCGTAACTGGAGACAAGGAGAGCTCAGTCACTTCACATAGCCAGAAACAAAACCCAGTGGGTACTTTATTTCCAACTTTCTGGAAATGGAGGCACTGCTAATTGTGATGGCCTTGCACAGGATCTCACAGCCTAATTCTTTTCTTCGGCCAGCTAGAGGTGTTAAACAATGATGTTGAGGATTATTTATTTGTATAAATCACAGAAAGGCTATACAGAAGTTGGAGAGATAGACCTGATCTGAAACAAAAATAAGAACTGTCTTTTTACTCAGTGTCTAACTGAACCAAACATACAGGTAAATGGAAGTCACTGCGCAGGGTCAAAAACCAACACAAATGGGTAAGTGACTCCACTGCTATTTCTTTAAGATCTGACCCAGTATTAAATTTTTTATATAGCAAAGAATTTATTTCCAAAGGATTTTTTCTGTTTAGGAACATAGTTTTCAAGAAGCATAGTAAAACAAGTACCTCTCGTTGTAGCTTCCTTTTTTCTGCTTTTAGTTCATCTTCCACTTTCTCCGCATTCTCAGCAGCAGTTTTATATCTCAGCACCTGTCCCTCCAGCCGGCTAATCTGTCAATATAAGAACATAGGGCTCCAGGGTTGGGCACTAGAAATCGCCACTTTTTGGTAGCCACGATGGAAATACAATGTCATAATAAATTCCAAGTGATCTAATACTAACAAGTCCCCTCAGGGTGAGTCATAGGTCCTCTTAGAATCCAACCGCTATTTATAAATCAAGAAGTATCCCCAGAGAGGATTCCAGCTGTAGAGTCACTATAGGGCCAATTTCCCATACTAAGGGATTTTGTTATAAACTATGATCTTGAATTCTCTTGAAATATCTATAAAAAATGATAGCTACAGTTTCCTATGTTTTTAGAGAAAACAGAGGACTGAAGTGCTCTGCCAGTTGCTCTCTGCTGGCTTTTCTATTTAAATATAGAGCTTTCATAGATCTAACAGCAAAGGCAGCCCACAGAAACCCAAGCACTCATGGGGTTAGCCACTTAGATGCAGGAAGGAGATATGTTTTAAACGAAATTTAAATTGCCTGGTACCATATAAAAGAAGTACTTACACTTTGCTCCAACGTGGTTATATCCTGTTCTGCTTTTGAAAGCTTAAATTTGTACTCACTAATCTGTCTGTTGGCATCTCCTAGAACAGAAGATAATAATGGATTATCTTCACCTCTCAGAGATGAAGGTGTAAACCATCAGGCAACACCTCTGCAGCACAGAGGACCATGCAGACTACAAAATACAAGTACACACACAGCATCTGCAGCGGCTCAGGTTCTGGACTGTACATACTGCAGGAAGCTCTAGCACTTAGGTTGCAACAGTATCCCTTAGAACAAGATTTAGAAGGAAACTCATTCTTCACCCCATGGTGTGTGTGAGCAGAGCTTTGACAAAGGAGCCCACCAAATGCAGCAGCAGCCCCTGCCACCTCTGTGCAGCCCTGTGACCCATGGAGCCTCTGTGCCCATGGGACTGGGCCTTCTGGTTCCCTGACCCAGCTCTGTACCTTCCCACCTCCTAGGTTTTCCTTTTGCTCTGTATCTCAAGGATCCTTTCACCCCACTTCTGATTTAAATCTTAACTAACCTTCAAGGCCAAGCTCAATTTTTTCCTCCTCCATGAATCCCCTTAGTTAATTATAACTTCTTCCCTTGGTGTGCATTTTATTTACATTCTTTTTAAATAACATTTATCAAGCTTTTTAAATGTTGTATGTGATGTAAGTACAGGGGCCTGTCTTAGCCTTCTTAAATCTTCGTCTGTACCTAGAGTCAAGTGCTTTGCACATCGTATATGCTCAATAAATATTTGCTGAGAGAAATGCTTTTCAATAACATGTTGTGATAACATGTTATGAACAGGGATATAATTCATTAGATGTACATCTGACCTGAGAAGTAAATCACCTGAAAAGAAAAGTTCAGAAATGATGGGGAAGATAAAAAATTCCCAGCCTCTGAAATGATTATGGAATCATAATGCTTACAGGAGATAAACCAGATCTAACCTACCAAAAGAAATACTCAAATTACCTAATTTAAAAACTTTTCTACATTTCCACATGACCAAGGTTACAATTACCTATAATATAATCTTCAATACAAGAAGTTTTTCTAAATGGACAGTTACTGTTACCTTAAAAGTAACAGGATTATAAAACCATCTCCCCAAAATCCAACTCTAGTAGTGAAAGAGAACTATTCCTATTTCTGGGCTCTAAAACAGAAACTTCAGGATCTTATTTTTTAATTCTCATTCCCAGCAACCTGTTGATTATCAAAATGTGCTGTTTCCTTCTCATTCTCCAAGCCACCCATTCCTTCCTATGTTCAAGTAAATTCCTTGTCTCATTCATTTCATGGTGTTTTGAAATCCCATTCCAAAACGCCATGCCTAACAGCTGAGGCACTGTCCAGAATGGAGAGTTGCCTGGCCTCCTTTCCTGGCCTGGCCTAAGGGAGCTGCTTGCTTTGGTCTTTACCAGCCAGACCCAGTCTTTCCACAGTCCCGCTCAGCTCACTTCATTCTGCACCTCCACCCTGGGTACTTTTCCCTACTTTCTGCAAATAGCAGCTTACAACATCCACCTGCTCTAGGAAGCATACACACATAAATGCCAGCCCATTCCCCCTGAATCTTATAGATCTAACTGCACTGGCTGACACCTTGATTTTAGCATTGTGAGACCCTAAGCAAATGGCCCTGCTAAGCCATGTCCAAGTGACTAGACAGAAAGTATGAGATAATATATTTGAGTTGTTTTTTAAAAAAAAAAAAAGGAGAAATAAAAGTTTCTCCTGACTGCTAATTATATATCATCACTAAAAACTAAGTGTATACAAATGGCTGCTGAAATCTCTCTACAGTGGGAATTAGTGTGAATGCAGTAGTCATTTTATAGTAACACAGGGTCAAAAGTAAAAGAATAAAAACTAGAGTAGTTTGGGTGAACTAGAATTTAATTTGCGGCCTTGTTTTAAATTCCACTAATATAAGATTAATTTGGGTTAACAAGAATACCTCTAGTAGAACTCTGAAACTGCTCGATATTAGTGTCAATTAGTTCCACATATATTCCTTCAATTATCCAAGATAAATTCACAGGGAAAAAAAACTTTAATGGGAGCTTAAAGATGACACATGGGTGTGGAAAAGGAGTGTCAGATTGTCAAAGGCATTTCACTGTCTGCAAAAAGTCCCTAGAAATCACTTTGCCCAGAAAGGGTAGAGCAGTAACTCAGTCTTCTCATCATCCTCTGAAGCCCACAGCCTGGCAAAGCCTCTATTCAGCTGTAGCTGTATCACTGACTAGGACTGCTTTTCTGGACTAGCCATAGACTAACCAATCTTTGTAGTATAGCTCCTCTTGAAAAAAGTGTTTATTACAAGACTCTGGCAGCTTGCTCACAATCCTACTCCTGGGACATGACCTACATACAGACTGGGACTGGCCTGTCCCCTGGTACCTACTCTGCATTTCAATGAACTGCAAGTCTGAGCCATTCTGTAGTCCTGGCAGGTCACCCACTGTGCCATCATTCCTGGAGCACTTCTGTCGTTCTTCCTCTAACTGCAGCTTCAGTTTTCTAATCTGAAATGGAAATAAAAGTTCATCAGCAAGATCCGATCTCTCAAATGAAGCAGATGCTTGGCCCAGTGACCACATCATAGAACAAGGCAGATCATCATTCAGCCACACAAATTATTCATGTGAAAACTATTTTCTTGATTGCCTATTATGGGACATATACTGTTCTAAATGCTAGAGATAAGTATAAACAAATACTAAAAGGAGCAAGCCACAGGACCAGGTGTACCAATAAAAATAGCCATATTTTATTATTTGTGTATGTTTTTATGGAACAATACATATTTGGGGTATTTTTTTATTACTTTTATTAAAAATGGAAAAGTCCAGACTAGGCATGGTGGCTCATGCTTGTGATCCTAGCAATTTGGGAGGCCAAGGCAGGAAGATCACTTGAACCCAGGAATTGGAGACCAACCTGGAAACATAGTAAGACCTCATCTCTACAAAAATTTTTAAAAATTAGCTGGGTATGGTGGCACACTCCTGGAGTCCCAGCTACTCAGGAGGCTGAGGCGGGAAGATTGCTTGAGCCCAAGACTGCCAGGCTGCAGTGAGCTATGATTACACCATTGCACTCTAGCCTAGGCAATGGAGCAAGACCCTGTCTTTAAAAAAAGGAACATTCCAGCCAAGTATGGTGGCACATACCTATAGTCCCAGCTACTTGGAAGGCTGAGGTAGGAAGATCACTAGCCTAGGGTTCAAGGCCAGCCTGGGCAACATAGCAAGACCCTATCTCAAAAGAGAAAAAGAAAAAGTCCCAGGGGGACTGCTGTCTTCATAAGCTTTGTGGAACTAGATTCCTTAAAACTATGTGTCCTAAAAAATTTCTTAAGAGAACAGAGAACTACAAAGAGGCAAAAATATGAATTATCTTTTTATCCTTCATATCTCACTTAAGTATTAATATTTGAAATAAGCACATTTCTTTCTAATGAACATTTTAGTTTGCTGTCATTTCAGCATGTAACTTAGTTAAAATTAATATTATCTTCCAATGAGAAGAATCCCTTTACCTGTGATAGCAGCTCTTCCTTTTCTCCAGCAAGTTTTCGTAGCCGTACATCTAAAACAAATGAAAAATGCTTAAAACTACATGCAATGATGTAGTATATAAACAAATTTAAAAACTCTTCAAACTTATACACAGAAAACATCTGATAAATTCCATTACTTACAGCTCTGAATAGCAAAAGAAATAAAGGCTTTACTAGTATTATGGAAAAGTTCTTAATTATCCAATAGTATTTCCATATAAGTGATTACTTATCAGGGCATCAAATACATTTGCTTAAAAAAGCAGTGATTTGGCCGGGTGCGGTGGCACGCCTGTAATCCTAACACTCTGGGAGGCTAAGGCAGGAGGATTGCTTGAGTTCAGGAGTTAGAGACCAGCCTGAGCAAGAGCGAGACTCTGTCTCTACTAAAAACAGAAAAATTAGCCAGGCATCAGGGTGTGTGCTTGTAGTCCCAGCTACTTGGGAGGCTCAGGCAGGAGGATCGCTTGAGCCCAGGAGTTTAAGGTTGCTGTCAGCTAGGCTGATGACACAGCACTCTACTCATGGCAACGGAGTGAGACTCTGTCTCAAAAAACAAACAAACAAAAACAGTGATTTTTCCACTTAAGTACAAAGGAAGTAATTTCCTTGTTTCAAAAATTTGTTTCAAAAAGTTTTCACCAGAAGGCAAACAACTCAGATGCCAAGGGTGCTCCCAGAGGTTAAGTCCTTAGCAGAAGAGATGAAAATATGTGGAAAAAGACAGGAGGTAAGAGTGAGACTGGAGGGAGGGAGAGCTGGAGCAAAGAAAAGAGAGGAGCACAAGGCTGGAAGCAGCAAAGTCCCCCAGAAGCTACTGGGGGGAGGGAAGGGAACCACTCTAAGATGTGGGAAGCCAAGCGTGAATCTGAGGCTTGACAGCAGGATCATCAGGGCTCACTCCAGCCTGTGGAGAGGTTTGTGGCTTTTCAAGGCAGCACTGAAGAGATATCTGTAGTTCAATTAAAGCAGCAGCTGACATCGGCCAACCACCCCCTAAAACCAACTGGGGTCAAAGCCAAATATAAGTTCTGGTTTCTTTAGCACCTTCCAAATAGGCCCAGGAAACACCCTGGACTGCTCATAGCCATATACTCATTTCATTCTCTAGCTCTTCTCTCTCGCTCACCTAGCATCCTGCTTTATCGAAGTGCTCTACATTTATATTTCTGGAATTCTGCACATTACAGAATGTGCTTACTTGCTAACTTTTAAAATGTTTTTTCAGTTTGCTTCACTCCTATAGTATCTCCCACTCCTCTAGGAAACCTATGCATATATGAAAACAAGATGAAAAGGGAAAAAGAACGTATTTTAAAAAATTAAAAGTAGGGTGAGGATACAGTATCTATCTGATTTTTCTTCCTCTAGAGTAGATTCTTAGAAGGGGCAATGTGTGGGCACCTTTGTGATTTCCTGGAGAGAGGGCTCATTAGTTTCTCAAAGAGTTAAATTTAAGAGGCTTAGAAGCCCTGCTCCATGGTCTTGGTCATCTGTTTCTTGCCTTTAATCAATGTGGTGGCAAAGAGCTATAGAACCCTGGGATAAGTCATAGAACATAAGAAACTTAAAACATCCTCTGGAAGTCCCCTGCCAGCCCACTGACTCCGTGGGACAGGTACACTGGACTATCTCTTTGCAGAAAGCTGGTAGTGAAGTGAAAAAGCAGTGTGTATGTACCCACGGTGCTTCCGCCCAGCAGCCTTACAGTTACACTTACTCCCTTACACGACCCAGATACCAGTTTCCCAAAGTCAAGGATGTCTGAACACAGTGTGCCCAGATTCTTCCTGTTAAACATCTACTTAAGTCTCAGACAGCCCTTATGTTATTTTTGTTTTCCAACCTGGAATATGAAAAAGCAGAAAGCCCAATAGGGCACCATTAATCCAAGTCAACATAGCAACCAGAGTCTTACCTAGTGGCCCTTCTCCTGCTGACTCCAAGACCTGAGCGGCTTCCTGAGACACAACAGTGATGGCTCCAACCACTGGTTCATGACTGACGTCACCATTGGGAGTGCCATCGGGGATTATAACTAAGCCATGTTTCTGTGGGGAAGAAAAAAACTCACCATCACAAAAAATGGCTCACACAGAAGCAGTAAACTCTGTGAGGTAACTCTGCAATAATGTATGTTTGCCACAGGCAAAACCTGGTTAGAATTAGTTACACAGACTATAGCTCTGTGGAGGAAATGACTCAAACCTACCAAATCTGGATTAGGGAATAAACATTGTAGTTTGTGTTCAGGCTAGAAAGATGGTGGGATGAAAGGAAGGGGAAGTAGAGTAAAGCAGTGAGGAACCTGAGCTCCAGGCTAGTGCTAACATACCTCTCCCGTCTTCACTGTCTCCTGCAGGGCAGCCAGCTCCTCTCTGAGCAAATCTCGCTCATTCCTAAGGCAGGCAATGTATTCTTTTTGTTTCTCTAGGGCCTGGTTTTAGGCAGGGTAGCAAGGGAAAGAATGGCACAGAAAAAGAGCAGGTGAAAGGTAGCAGAGAAGTTCCTAATTCAAATAAGCAAAGATAAAGACATAAAAAGCAAGGAAGCAGTCAAAAGCCTGGAAACAAGCAGTCAGATGTAGAAGGTTATATGGATGAATATTAATTTATCTCCAAAAGAAGAGTTTTAATAGAAAAGGGTTCTCATGCACAAATTCAGTAAAACATGCTTATCACATCAAGCAGGGAAACAAATCTTTCTTTTCCAGTCAATGAAAAGAACAGGAAAAGAAAGATGAGGATACCAGCAGTAGTAAAATAAAATTTTCCTTACTAACTTCCTCAGTATATTTTCATTTGGTGAACAACAACAACAACAAAACACATTTCATGTTTAACTAAAAGTTTATTCAAGAATGTATGTGATTTAAAAAAAAATAAAAATAACTAGTAAACATAAGATACTTTAATTAAATAGTAGCTGTATGATTGTTCTCCAAGTAGTATGGCAAAGTACTCAAATACCACTTAATTCAAAATAATTTCCAAAAGGATTCTCAAGGATCTATTTCCGTCAATTTAATTAAAATAACAATTAAGACTCATTTGGTTTTCTGAAATACTTTCAGCATGTGAAAAAACAAAAATAAAATACTGACAAAATAAATACAGCCCACCTATGGAGGGGTAACAGAATATAGAACACTCAGAATCAAGTGTTTAGGCGCTGGCACATACTTATCCTATGCCTCAGTTTCCTCATCTGAAAAACAGAAGGGATAATAGCATCCATCCCATGGGCTTCAAGAACTACTCAGGGTAAAGCACTGCAAGGCAGTGCCTAATATTAACAGAAAAAATTCAGTAAAATCAGGTTGTGTTTTCATTTATAAATTCCCTGCCATTTCCTGAATCTCACAACTCTCAGAGCTGAGGAGGACAGTGCAGTAGGAGGAACATACTTTGTTCATCAGTGACAAATCAAATCTGCTGTAATTAGGTATAAAATAACACACCCAAATTAAGTAGTCTATGTAGGAACCTGACACCTGGCCTATTTGAATAAGCCATTCTCCACATGTTTGTTCATACATTTAAAGTTTTCTGCCAGCATTTCCATTAGTCTAAGAAGTTAAACTATAATGGGTACTTTCCTTTCAGCTTATTGGGTTCAGAAGTGGGAAAACTCACTGCTTGGTTACTGATAGCTGAATAGCTGGGCAATTTTTAAAATCATTATAATCCTATTCTGCAACCAAATTGAAAATAAGTAAATTTATTACTTGTTTACTGGGATGATAGCAACTAACATTTGCATAGTACAAATTATATGGCAGGCATTATTTTATATACATATAATCTCTCCCTTATATATTATTTTACCTTCCATATCCTGTAATGTACTTGTATTATCCCCATTTTACAGATCAGAAAATTGAGGCTCAAAGGGTTTATCTTTTTGCCCAAAGTCACAGTAAGTGGCAAAGTTAGCAAATGAGTCCAGTTCTTTGTGTTTCCAAAGCTCTTGCATAGTTTTTTTTTTATGTCACAGCCCTATGAAGGCCACATTATATTCCCTTGTTATCCCAGATGATGCTGGGAAAGCAGTCCATAGGGCAAGTCCTATTCTTCACTTACCCAAACTACAATGTCAGTATCTAACTTCCTTTCAATAATTTACATTCAATACTATATGATGGGTCTCAAATCTGCCTACAAATTGGTAATTTGGGGTTTCTAGCATGATAAGGCATTTACTATAATGCTTCAAGCTAGTATTCACACTCCATTACATTAATAACAAGTAAAACATTAGGAGAACAATGTACAGCAACACTCTCCCACCTGTTGAAAGTCACTTTAATCTCTGTTGGGTTAGATATATTTGGTTGTTGGTATCTCTGTGCATAGTTATGCCATGCATCACCACATATAACAGTAAATGATCACTGTCACAACATGCTCTATATACACAACACTGCTGAATACCTCTTAGGAACAGGCCAATTTGGAACTAGGCATTCTAGCAAATGCTAGGACATGACATTTGCTCCTCTTCCACATCTTATAGCACTGGATTTTATTTTTACTTTTGGACTTTTTAATTTCATCTTCCCATAATTATAGATGGGAAAATAAAATATATCCTGTAAATTCACCCATTTTACCACAAAGTTTGAACACTACTAAAATACCTTATAATTGGATCAAATGTATTCCCGCTGGATCTGAAATCCTCTGTATTACCTGACCATATAACCACCACCCTTGTGTTTGCATGCAACAATGGCTCCTACGGTGGATTTTATTTTAGGGTAAAAAGTACATGCTTATGGAAACTGAAATAATTCTTTATCTCTGACCTAACCTCAAATTCTAGCATTGAGAAGCCAAAAGGATATGTATAATAGGCTGAACTTTTGGGAAACAGGTTAATTCTCCATATAATTGCACTGGGGCATAAATATCTTTAGTCAGAATGGGACTGAGTTTATGCTGAGCTTTAAGATATACAAGTTCTTCATATGCACCTCTTCTATACATGGGCTCTTGGTACTCAGAACTGCAGTGGAGCTGGAAGCAAGATGACTAGGGAAGGAAAACTAAAGAAAGCTGAACTTTAACCTAGGAATAATGTTCTTCATTAAGTTACTAAATTTAAATCTTAAAATTTTAATCTAAATTAAGTTAGAGACAATTGATGCATTAGGTAGTCACTGACCATACTGAAAATGTGTCTTTTAGAAGTCAAGGGAGGGCCACCAAACATGCATTAGGATGGCCACTATCAATAAAAAAGAAAATAACAAGTGTTGGCAAGGACACGGAGGAAGTGGAACCCTTGTGCATACTGACGGGAATGTAAAATGGTACAGCCACTATAGAAAACAATATGGCTGTTCCTTAAAAAAAATTAAATATAGAATTACTATACAATCCAGCAATTCTGTTTCTGACAATATACCCAAAACAACTGGAAGCAGGGTCTTGAAGAGGCATTTGTACTCTTATGTTCACAGCAGCATTATTCACAATAGGCAAAGGTGGAAGCAACCCAAATATCCATCAACAGATGAATGTGATATATATACATATAATGGAATATTATTCAGCCTTAAAAAGTAAGGACATTCTGACATAAGCTGCAACAGGAACCTTGAGGGCATTATGCTAAATGAAATAAGACATTCACAAAAGGACAAATATTGTATAATTCCACTTATATGAGGTAGAGGTTCTGTCTCTATCAATTTGACTACTCTAGGTAGTCATAGAGACAGAATGTAGAAAGGAGGCTGCCAGGGTCTCGGGAAAAGGGGAGAATGGGATTGTGTCATAGGTACAGGGTTTCAGCTGGAAAAAATGAGAAAGTTCTAGAAATGGATGGTAGTGACAGTGGTACAACAATGTGAATGTATTTAATGCCACTGAACTGTACACTTAAAAATGGTTAAAATGATAAATTTTATGCTTTTTGGATTTTAGAAAAATTTTTCAAATTCAAGAAAAGAATCAAGGGATAGATGAACTAGTGATACACGCAATCTCGAGGGACTTATACTGAGTGAAAAAAGCTAATTCCAAAAGGTCATATGCTATATGATTCCATTTATATAACAATCTTAAAATGGCAAAATTATAGAAATGGAGAACAGATTAGTGGTTCCCAGAGCTTCAGAGAGAGGGTGGGGTGGTAGCAGATATGGCTATAAAAGGGAAAGAGGAATGATAACTTATGGTGATGGAAATGTTCTGCATTTTGATTGTATCAAGGTCAATATCCTGGTATTATATCATAGTTTTGCAAGATGTTACATTTGGGGAACACTAGGTAAGAGGTATATAGGATCTCTGTATTATTTCTTACAACTGCATGTGAATCTAAAATTTTCTCAAAATAAAAAAGTTTAATTTAAAAAAGTCAAAGGAACACATTATTGCATAGCACACAGAATAAAGACACCCACTCACTCATGCAATAAATGCCAAGACACTTAAAAAGCCAAATAATTTATATCTTAACCATCAGCATACCATTTTGGTAACAAAAAAAATTTTGTTTTGTTTTGAATAGCTATTTCACTGGTTTGGGGTTTTTCTATGATTAGTCCAAGATAATCAGTTTAAAATACTAAGACAATTATACAAATTATAAATCTGGGACCAACAGATCTGTGCTAAAGAAAATTAAATATGGTCCTAAAAGAAGCCCATTGTAGATGGTGACAAAATTTTAACTAATATTTACAAATTATCTGTTTTGTGCCATGTATTTTTCAACATCTCATTTTAAATAACCCAAGTAAAAGTTTAAATAAAATCATTAGTTCACAATCACAATTTCAAAACGCCTAACAGAGTTGTTGATTTATCCCCCAGAAGGCTTTTCTAGGTTTGGGGGGAATTTCTAAACCTCAATAATTTTAACATCAGAAAAGTCATCTATAAAAGTAGTTTCAGTTCTTTAAATTTTTGGTCTACAAACTCTTAAAAAACAATGTGATCTTTCCATGTGTTTATTAAGGAGAGGATGGGTCACTGGAGTGATTGATGGACAAGACTGGATACTGCTGACGCTGGCTGGGCTTCAGAATGCTCCTAACAACAGAGGTAGGATCCAGAGGGTCTCATATCCATGCATATCTTTCGCAGGTGCTCTAAGGGATCTTTGCCAACTTTCCCCTATCCCACCTAACCTCAAGCAGAACAAGACTTTTCTCACTTGTTCCGTTTCCTCTGCCATAGCCCTTCCCTGACAAGGTAAGCCTCTGTCAGCTACGGCTAATGGTTGCTCTCCTTGCAGAACAGACAGCTCATGCCAGGTGATGGGATTGCCAGTCAAAGGCCACATGAGATGAACTGGTGGGAATTTGTCCAGCCTCCATGTTCTTGGAATCTACCTACAGAGCTTAGCAAAAAAAGCAATGAAGACTTTTTCTTTATCTGGGCCACTGCTTTGGGGGATTTTGGGGTTATAATTAGAGATGGTGACTTTGGAAAGTCTTACATTCCTATCCACTTCCGCAATTAAACTGATTTTAATCTTGTCCTATTTTATTCACCAAGGATTTATAGGATACTATTAGCCTTTCCCCACACCCACTCCAAATTCTTGTACTGTAAGGATATCAAATTAACCACAGAGTTTGAGTTAAATGCCTGTGGCTGCTTCTGGATAAGAATCCTTGGGGAATAAAGAGAAACTTCCTTTAAATGTTCCTACTTGTATGTTGCACAAGCCCAGTGTCAGCAGGAAAGAAGAGTTTTTTCCAGGCATAGTATCAGGTTTTCCCATAGAAGTCTCTGTCTCCTGCTTATTCATATTTCACATTGTATAAATGATCAGGAATAATCAAAAGGACAAGTTTCTTAGTAATCTCTAAGTTAAATTCTACTGTTCTATTCCTCATCAATGAACTTCTAACATCAATGAACTTCTAAAACCCAATTTCATCTCATACCCCAATTTTTTTATCTTTCCAAAGAAGTGTCTCCTGGAGGTCAAACACCTCTTTTGTCATGGTGTCTAGTTTCTGCTGCATGTGCTGATTCTCCTGCAGAGGAAGAGGGGAAGAGAAGTAATAAAAGAACAGAAAGAAAAAAGGGAGGGAGTTAGAGGGAAGAAACAAAAATAAAGCTGATAAAGAAACTTAAAAGGGGAAAATCTATGAGGAACAGGAAAAGCAAAAGCGGTGTGCTTTTTAAAAGGAAAGATGACATCAGAGTCTTGGCAAGTGATTCTGATTGGCTTGCCTCTACAAAAGTAAGCAACAGAACTGGTAATAACTGTCCCGACCACAGCTATGTGGCTGTAAGCCAGTGAGTTTCTGTGTACATATAGCTCCGTAAGTATCTTCTGTTGATAACTGCCTTTTTTTCAAACAACAACTTACATTTCTAGAGAGGAAAATTTAGGTTTGCTATAAACAAATGGTCCTTTATCATACAGAACAAGCAGTGGTTTTGAATTTTATTTTTTTAAACAGAACTGATGATTCTGAATTTCTGTTAGCAGGTCTCTGTTAGCAAGAAATCACCAATTATAAAGGAAATATCAGTTTTTAGAAAAACTAGAATTTAACATTCAGCAACTCTTAAATGACTTTTTCAATTAGGCTATGGTGCTAAATTTATACCCTCTTACAATTAACAGGTTTTCCTCTTAGCATTATTGGCAAATTATCATCTCCTACTTTCCCTACTCATACATTATCTACTTGACAATGCAATTCTCAATTCTAAAGACCAAAAGGCATTATTTGTCATATTTAAGATTTTTCAGTTATGTATAACAACAGATACTAACAGCTAAAAGATGTTAATTCTAAACACAAAACACATCCAAGGCTGGGCAACATAGAGAGACCCAATCTCTACAAAAAATACAAAATTTAGCTGAGCATGGTAGCCTACACCTGTAGTCCCAGCTATTCAGGAGGCTGAGGCAGGAGGATCACTTGAGCCCAGGAGTTTGAGGTTGCAGTGAGCTATGATGACACAACTGTACTCTGGCCCAGGTGACAAAGTAAGACTCTGTCTCAAAAAACAAAAAATAAAATAAAAAACACCTAAAACTAAAGTTTGTGTAGCCAGCATCCTGGGCTTTTAGAGAAGCCATAGAACTCAAGCATTATAATTCTTTTTAAATACAATTACAATAAAAACTAAACAGTTAACCAATCTTAATTTAAGCTACTGACTCTAAGAAGTAGGCCTCAGTTTTATTATTCCTTTGAAACTTAAAGGAGGAAAGTATATATCTAAACTAGAAAAAGAAATAAGTGGTTAGACTATTGACACAAAAATATAAAAGGACAGTAAGAGAAAGGATTTCACATTATTTTAAATACCAGTAGTATACACAATTTGGGTAATATGCTTCCTACCATATATAGAGAAAAACGAAGAAAATTAACGTCACATGTAATCTGATAGATCCAAAGGGTTATCTGTACCTGTATTTAAAATCCACAAATTCTGAGTATGTTCAATTACTCTTAAGAATGATGAAAAATAACACCAATCCCCAAATAGAGAAATAGTCATTTCTTTCTTAAAATGTTTTTTTAAGTCACTTACAGGGAGAGAGATTAAGTGAGGCAGGTCTGAGGAGAAAGATGGAAAGAGGGAGCAAAAAAGAGAGGCTGAGGTCTGAGTAGCCAGGAATGTGGATGAATTTGGTTAAGTTAGGTATCTCCCCTGGTATCATTAACAGCTAGCCTTCCTGATATCTAATACTAAATTAGCTTAAATGCCCTTGATAACCACACCTAGGTAGTGGGCAGGATCCCCCTTAAACTTAGTTCCATGTTTATGAAGAACCACCATCTCAAGAGGGAAAATCACATTTAAAGAATAACAGAGATGAATACCTGAAAACATGGAAGCAGGGGGCGGCAGGGGGAAGAATAACAAAGATGAAAGCAAGGTAGTAGGTCCCCAAGGATGATAAATGTTTTCAAAAAGTTCTTGGTAGACTATGATCCGTCCCACTCCTAAGATGTTGCTAACAATGTGGCACACAGAGTTCCTTCATGCCAGAGCAAAAACTTGAACCTCCTCACTAGCCAACCTTCACCTTTTTGTGTATGAGGCATCCTGACGATTTCTTCTTTTTCATTGAGCCACCTTAGAAACACATCTACTTGAACGAAGATCAAACTTCTTATTCTCCAAGAATCAGGCCCCCAAAAATAGCATTCACTAGGTCCCAAAGAATAACATTACTCTGTAATTTTCCCTTCTGCCCATTTCCTAAGATGTCATTAGAAAAGAGTGTGCCTAGGAATAAAGACAATTACAAAAACTTCTGCTATTAAAAGCTGGTATGTGTATAGGGTTCATAGTACTAATTTTTAAGCTTGCCGTTATGTTTCACGTTTGTAAAATTTTAGCGTACAACTAAATATAAAGAAACAAGTAAACTCTTTGTAGCATTTTAACTCTCCTCTCCTCCCAACACACACGCCCTCATCCCATCCAACTCATTTTTTTCCAAAGTTAAGCATTTCCACCATTCACATACATACCTCAATAAGTTCATCTCTTTGCCGAAGACCTTCTTTCAGTTCATCCATCTTATGTTGCAACACTCTACACATATGTTTCTGCCTTTCTAACTCCTGTAATTAAACAAATAATATCATTTACACAGGTCATGGCATACAACCAGGGCAAACATACACAATATCAAAGCTAAGTATGACCTTAAAAACATGTCCGAACTGCTGATTTCTAGTAACCAAGAAAAATTGTGTACTCTATGGAAAGGGTCAGAAAATGTTAAATTTTCATCTCATATGATTATATCTCTAGGAAACCCAAACTAATCAATGGCAAAATTACTATAAACAATGAGATAATTTAGCATAGTAACAGGTTACAGAATTAACATATAAAATTCAATAACCTTTGTAGATAACAAAATCCAAAAGAATAATAAACACAGTATCAAAATCAATATTAAATAAAACACATATAAACTTATAAGATAAATCAAAAACCTATATGAGAGAAATTATATAAAACATTTACGAAAGACAGAGAAGTAGGATTAGCAAATAGAAAGGCATACCATCTTCTGGGATAAAAAGCCTCAATATCATAAAAATGCCAGTTCTCCCTAAATTAATCTATAAAAATACCATCAAGTTTTTTCTCATCAGAGCAAGACAAGTTGATTACAAAGTCTATTTGAAAGAAAAACTAGCCAGAAAAAAAAAAACATACTGAAAAAGAAGGTAGCCTTATTAGATATTAAGACATATTATAAAGCCTCTATAATTAAAACAATGTTGTAACGGCACATGAATATAGATCGGTGGAGCAGAATAGAAAATTCAGAAATAAATCCAATTAGATATACAAATATATTAAACACCAATAACAAAAAGAGCATCTCAAATCAATGAGAAGATAGACTTTGAAATTAGTGATGTTGGGATAACTGGATATCCATTTGGAAAAAGATAAAATTGGAACCATACCTTACACTATACACCAGGACAAAATTCCAAATGGATCAGAAGTATACATGAGAAAAGGCAGGGAATGGAAGGGGGAAGTGGGAAGGGAAGACAAGGGAAAGCAGAACAAACTATATAGGCACTAAAAGAAAAATAGCTAAGGAGTGGGGGAAACTTTAACTAAAAAATGCCTCAAAAATCCACAAGTGATAAGGAGAAAGGAACAATACATTAGACTACATAAAAATTAAAACTTTTGAATGGCAAAAGATTCAAGCAAAGTAAAAAGGAAAATGACAAAGTGCAAAAAAAGTTACAATTTATATCAAGACAAAGGGTGACTATCTCCCCATATAGAGAACCTCTAAAATTAGAAAGAAAAAAAGCATTAACTGAACACAAAAAATGCTAAAGAATTGGACAGTTTATAGAAAAAGAAATAGAAATAGCTCTGGATATGAAAAGATGCTCATACTGAGAGAAATGCAAACTAAAACCATATGTGTCACCAAAACACTAGTAAAAGTTCAAACATATGACAATATATTCTGGGAAAGAACTATGGGGAAGGAAACAGGCCCTCTCCTACATTTTGGTGGGAATGCAAAATGGCTTAATGCTTACAAAGGGGAATTTGACAGTATCTTGCTAAACTACATACCTTCGATCCAGAAACCCCTTACTTAAGAATGACTCTTTATCATAGACACATTGGCAAAAATACAAAAAGTCCTAACCAGTATGTTATTTTTGCAGCTCTATTTTTAACAGCAAAACACACAACCCACTTTAATGTCTATTAATAGGGAAGTGGTAGAATAAAGTATAGTACATCCACACAATGAAATAGCTATGCAGTGGTGAAAAAGATTAAGGAAAGTTTCTCTATACTACATTTATAAGGTGATAAAAACCAAGGTGCAGAATAGCATTTATAGTATGCTACCATTTTTCTAAGAAAGGAGGGTTACAAATACATATATTTGTATATTTATTTTGAATGGTCACATTAGATTAAAATGGCTAATATATCTTCTTAGATTAAAAAATAGATAAACCATTAAATTTAAAAATTATCTAAAGGAAGTAGGAAATACGGATGAATGACAGAGATAGATTAACTTCTTCAAATATCTTTGTTGATCTGACTTAAGATCTATGCAACTATTTTACAGAATTGTAAAACAAAATTAAGTTTAAAAAGCACTTCCTAGTGGAAACAACCCAAGTGGCCATCAACAGATGAATGGATAAACCAAATGTAGTATATATACAGTGGAACATTGCTCAGCCTTAGAAAGTAAGGAACTCCTGTCACATGCTACAAACATGGACGAGGCTTAAAGACATTATGCTAAGTGAAATAAGCCAGTCACAAAAAAACAAATTATATGACTCTACTTATATGAGGTACATGGAGTAGTTGAATTCATAGAGAAGAAAGTAGAATGGTGGTTGCCAAGGGCTGGGGGCAAAAAGAAATGAGCAATTGTTTAATGGGTATAAAGTTTAAGTTTTGTAAGATGAAAACATTCTGGAGATCTGATGCACAACAACGTAAATACATTTAACACTACTGAATTGCATACCTTAAAATGGTTAAGATGGTAAATTTTGTGGTATATCTTTTTTTAACCATAATTAAAAATAAAAAATTTAAAAAGTAATTCCTAAATACTGAAAATAAAATGCAGTGAACCTAACTGTATATCCAGCTAGTAGCATAAGCACAGAGAAACTATGTGAAGTAGCTTCTAAAAACAATAGTTTAGCTATACACAGCCTAGTGGCAAAAATAACAGCCAAACAAAACAAAATAACTAACTTTTAACTATTTTCAGTAATTACATTGTTGGTGTTAGCATTGGTATTGCTATTCTCGGTAATGTGGGATAAAGCAATAAGAATAGAATACACCATAATTACTATCATTCCCCAGTGACTTTGAAACTAGGATTTGTAGTGTGGGAAAAAGTAGATACAGATGTAAGACAGAAGATGTTAAGTAAAAACACTAACACCCTGAATATGAATTGGAACTATCAGCATGAACTTATAATATATTTTGTTGTTAAAAAACAAACAAAAAATCCCCACAGACATATTTCTCAGATATATCCACTGAAAAGTCCTATAAATAATGACCAACTTGGTGGCAATAAGTACACATACTGTTCCTCTAAAAGACAACTAGGGCTCCTTGGACAAATGGCTGATTCCAAGTATGGGGCAGAAAATGTACAAGATGAGACTGGAACATCTTCTAGCAGAAAGCACAGAAGCTAGCAAAACAATTAGACTGATCAAAAATACTTAGTAATCAACCTGAAGAGGTTCACATTAGCAAAAGGTGGGACAATTTAAGCACCAAAAAGAATACAAGCTGCAATGCATTGAAAATATCAAATGCTTGAATTCATGACTTCATAATGGTATTTTTTTTTTTTTGCTTTTTATTTTTATTTATTTATTTATTTATTTATTTTATTTCAGCATATTATGGGGGTACAAATATTACGGTTATGTATATTGCCCACGCCCCCCTCCCCCCTTGAGGCAGAGCCTCAAGCATGACCATACCCCATATGTTGCACATCTCACTCATTATGTTTGTATATACCCATCCCCTCCTCCCCCCTCCCACCCGAAAAGAAAAGTACTTGATCACTAGGAAAGGATGCTAAACAACCAATTCTGTATTTTGAAAACTCATAAATAAAGGCAAAGAATCGGGGTTTTATCTCGCCTTTGCTATGTAAACTGTCTCATCTGAGTAATAAAGAGACAAAAATGCTTTTCTTTAAAGATGGACTTAAGCTAACAAAGCATAGGAAAGTAAAAACACAACCCATAGAATGGGAGAAAATATTTGAAAATCATATATCCAATAAAAGATACAGAAACAACACTTACAACTCAATAATAAAAAGACAAATAATCCAATTTAAAATGAGCAAAGGATCTGAATAGACATTTCTCTACAGAAGATATACAAATAGCAATAAGCCCATGAAAATATGTTCAAAATCATTAGTCACCAGAGAAAAGCAAATCAAAACCACACCCATTAGGATGGCAAGAATAAGAGTCAGATAATAACAAGTGTTGGGGAGGATTTAGAGAAATCAGAACCCACATACACTGCTAGTGGGAATGTAACATGATGCAGATGCTTTAGAAACGGTCTGACATTCTTCAAATAGTTAAACATAGTTACCATATGAACCAGTGATTCCACCATTCCACTCCCAAGTATACACTTAAGAGAAAGAAAAACATCTCCATGCAAAAAAACTGTACACAAATGTTAACAGCAGCATTCTTCATAACAGCCAGAAAGTAGAAACAACCCAAAGGTCCATCAGCACAAAGAGATAAACAAAATGTGGCATATCTATACAATGGAATTATAGGCCATTAGAAGGAATGAAGTTTTGATATATGGTACAACATGGATAAACACTGAAAACATTATGCTAAGTAAAAAAAAAGCCAGTCACAAAAGACCATATATTATTTGATTCCATTCATATGAAAGTCTAGGATAGGGAACTCCATAGAGACAAAAAGTAGGTCAGTGGTTGCTTAGGGCTGAGGGGGTTGGGGGATAGGAAGATGACAGCTAAAAGGCTAAAGGGTATACAGTTTCTTTTTGAGGTAATGAAAATATTCTAAAAGTGAGTGTGATGATAGTTTTTAAATGGATGAATTGTATGGTATGTGAATATTTCAATAAAACTTTTAAAAATTTTTCCATAAGATTAAATAAATCAATCCATAATGATAAAATCAAAATATGCCATTTTGCAGCCCCTGATCAACTAAAGGATCTAAGCATATACTAGGTAAAGTATATGATGGCTCAGAATCTCCAAAATGGCCCATTAGATACAAGAAGAATCAAAGAGAAAACCACCTATTGCCATCAAATCATACTTTTCAACAGGCCACTGCTGGGCCAATATAAAAACACCCTCTTTTTCACCTATCTAAACACAAGTCCTCTTATCCTTTTTTTAAAATATGTCCTTTTTAGAGCAGTTTTAGGTTCACAGTAAAATCGTGTGGAAAGTACAGAGTCCCCATGCACACCCCTACCTTGTCCCCACACATTCATAGTCTCCCCTATTATCAACAACCCACACCAGAGTGGCACGTTTGTTTCAACTGATAAACCTATGTTGACATACCATTATCACCCAAAGTCCATAGTTTACATTAGGGTTCACACTTGGTGTTGTACATTTTATAGGTTTGGACAAATGTATAACAGATATCCATCCCATTATAGTATCACACTGAATAGTATCACTGTCCTAAAAATCCTCTGTGTTCTGCCTATTCATTCCTCCCTCCCCCAAACTCCTGGCAAACACTTCCTAACACTTTTTGAACATGATCAAAACAGATTGGAATGGGCATTTCTAATCCTGAAGAGAAAAAACTCCCTGTAAAGACTACAGTAATAATACTGGCCCCTTAGAGGTTATGATGTGCAAATTCAAATTGTTTTTTCTAACAATTTACCAATACACATTTCATAAACTATTTTCTGGATTTTTTATTTTGGCAATGAAGCAGCAACTCATTTCTGACAATAATATCCATTTGTCCTCTGCTTGGACTGACATCAACACTTTAAAAAGTCTAAGTCTAACAAGCATTTAAAACAACCCAATTTGTTTTCTGCAGTTGTCAAAGAGCAAATCTGGACCTTGGACAGTGGCTGTTATTTTCCATCTGTACATTTTAACATTATAGCTTATGAACCTCTAAAGAAAACATTTGTCAATTTCTGACCCAGGCTGCTGTTTTTAAATAACGGGTTAAAGACTTCTCTACAATTATTTAGGAAATGGGTTTTTTTGAACCCTTGAGAAGTTCATAAAATAAATGAACCATCTTACTGAGAGTCTTTGGAGCTTTGTGGGAGTCCCAGCCACTTACAACAACAGGAAGAAATTAGTTCACTGTAATTGTCCCAATTAAGAGATAGAAAATAAAGATAAAACTTGAGTTGTGTTCTATTTTCAGAAACCCAAAGGAGGACATAAGCTTTTCCTTAAGAAAATAAATTTTTTTAAAAATTAAAAAAGGAAAATATTTCAGGGCTTAATATCTTATGGTATTCTGTCAATTTCCTTGGACTATTCAGTTTTGACTGAAACATTCCCAAGTAAGTATGCTGGAATCTTCCACCAATCCCACCACTTTTTAAATGGCAGGCTTTTCTTTTCTGACCCAAGAGAATAGTGTAATACAAGATGAGCAATTACCTTTGATTTTTCTTCATTTTCTCTATAAAATTCTGCCATCTGTTCCTCCTGTTCTTCAATAACATCCTTGAGTGTGTCTACTTGATAGATCAAATTGTTCTTCTCGTTGTCTAACTGTGCATTAGAAACCATGGCTTTCCTGTATTTTTCTTCCACTTCAGACAAAGACTCCTAAAAAAGAGTTAAAGTCATCAGCCTGATATCTATAATAAGTTCCTGCATATATGCAATATAACAGGAAATTATAGCACTGGCACAAACACATAAAGATGCATTTTTGCAAAATACAAGCAGTTTGGGGAACCTTGTTTAGTGACATGCACATAAAACAGGAAGATGATAATAAGCCAATAATGCCTTTCCAAGAACAGTATGTGCTCTCTGCCCCCCAAGAAAACAAAAATCAAGCAGCAATGTAGCCTCTGAAAAGATGAAAAGGAATGCAGACAACATATATTTGTAAGAGTCATAAAATGAAGACTCATTAATATTTTCAGAAATATTACTCCTGTAGTTTTTAACAAACTGGTGTTCAGAATGCAGTGATACAACAAAATGCACGTCATACTCATTTGAATTTTGCCACTTCTTAGACATTTGTTTTCAGTACTTTCTGTCCTACATAATAATACCAATGTAAATGTGTAAATTTTTTTCTAGCAATTATCCAAATTTTAATCATTTTTAAATAAGCCAAACAAAAAATGAATGCTAAAAAAAGAGCTACCACAAAAAGCCTAAAATCTTATATTCCTCAAAATTTTCTGCCTAAAATAGCTTACAAGTGTGTTTTTTTAAAAATAAGTATACTAATTTGGTAATTTCTACTGCCTAGTGACTTTTTTTAAAGCTAAAAAGAAAAACATTTCACATATAAAATGTATTCACTTCTGTGAATAAACTCAAAAAATACTAGTACAAATGTTTATCAAACCAAGTTCAATGAAACAGAACTAAGAGTCTAGAACCCTTAAATTTATGATCAGTTAATTCTGACAAGGGTGTCCACATAATTCAGTGGAAAAGTATAAATGGTGTTGGGACAACTGGATAACCCCCATACAATAGAATGTAGTTGGACTCCTACCTCACACCAGAAACAAAAATTAACTCAAAATGAACCACAGATCTCAATGTAAGAGCTAAAACTATAAAACTGTTAGAAGAATATATAGGAGTAAATCTTCATGAACTTGGCATAGGCAATGGTTTCTTACATACAATACCAAAAGCACTATTGATCAAAAAAAAAAGCTTCATCAAAATATAAAACTTTTATGCTGCAAATGATACCAAGTATCATTAAAGTAAAAAGACAATCCATAGAATGGGAGAAAATATTTGTAAATATTATATCTGATAAGGGACTTATATCCAGAATATATAAAGAACTCTTACAATTGAACAATAAAAGACATATAAATCAATTTTTAAATGAGCAAGGACTTGAATAGATATTTCTCCAAAGAAGATATACAAATGGCCAATAAGCACATGAAAACATGCTCAATATCATTAATCATTAAGGAAATGCACATCAAAACCACGAGATACCACTTCACATCCACTAGGATGGCTATAATCTATAATCAAAAAGACAGAAAAAAGATAATAAGTGTTAGTGAGGATGTGAAGAAACTAGAAACTCATACATTGCTGGTGGGAATGTAAAATGCTGCTTACTTTGGAAAACAGTTTGGTAGTTCCTCAAAATGTTAAACATAGAGTTTCCATGTGACCCATCAATTCCATTCCTACTTATCTACCCAAGAAAAATAAAAAGATATTTCTAAACAAAAACTTACACACAAATGTTCACAGCAGCATTACTCTTAATAGCCAAAAAGGTAGAAACAACCCAAACGCCTATCAGTTGACAAACAGATACACAAAATGTTGTAAATCCATACAGTAAAATATTATCCAGCTATTTAAAAAGAAATACATGTTACATGATACATGTTACATGTTATGACATAGATGAATGTTGAAAACATCATGCTAAATGGAAGCCAATCACAAAAGACCACCAAGTATTATATGATTGTATTTATATGAAATCTCCAGAATAGGCAAATCTATAGAGACAGACAGACAGACAGTGGTTGCCCAGGATGGGAGTGGGAATGAAAGAGGAGGAATGGGGAATGACTACCAATGGGTACAGGGTTTCTTTCTGAGATGATGAAAATGTTCTAAAATTGGGTTGCAGTGATGGTTGCACAACTCTGTAACTATGCTAAAAACCACTGAATTCTGCACTTTAGGTAAATTTTTATTTAATGTGTGTATGTATCTCAATAAAAAGACATATATATTAATACATATATATACACACACACACTTTTAATACTTCATAAACCAGATTTAGGTTGACAGTCAAGATTTAAATTAGGATTGGAAACAAATTTAACCAAAAGAAAGAATACAAGCACAGTCAATTGTATAATGGTCTAAGTTTAGTGGTATTTTAATATAATACAGAATTTAGAATGATTCTCATCCATCTGAAAGTCTAACAGCAGAAAAAATTCCTCATTGCAACTCAGTCCCGTGTAAAACTGCATGAACACCAGAATCCAAGATAGCTCAAGTAATATTAATAGATCCATGGACAAACAAAATATATGACACAATAAACTTGACATAAAATTTATGCAATGTAATCTTCCTTTACACAATACACCACAAAAGACTATTTTAAATTTAAGTGTCCAGGTATTTTAATGACATTAATCTCACTCACATATTGATGCCTATTTGGAATTGGTTTTACTTAAATGTTCTTAAGGCACTAATTTTCAAAATGCAAGTTCCAGAGCAACAGCAACAGCATCACTTGGGAACTGGATAAAAATGTAAATTTTCAACCCCATCCCAGACCCAATGAATCAGAAAATCTGAGGGTAGAGTCCATCAATCTGTATTTTATAAGCCCCAGGTGATTCTGATGCACATCGAAGTTTTGAAGCCATTGTGTTAATATTTAAGCTTTGATGATCTATGCCCACAGACTCCTAGAACAAGCCTTCACAACCATGTGATCAAAATCCTCAACCACATTGTGAACTACTTGAATTCTAGGACCCAATCCCTTCATTTTATTCCTAATGCCTTCCATAAAGTAGACACTCCATAAATCAGTCAATGTGTAGCTGATGACAAGACTTAAACTTATAGCCTATTAACTCTTAACAATTCTTTCTGGGATTACTCAAGTTAAAGCCATTTCTCTCCTTATTCCCATCCTTCTAAGCATCAAAAACATGGTCGATATTTAAGAACATTTTCTGGAAGGCCTTAATTAAACTTAAAACTAATCAATAAAAATGAGCCAAGTGCTTATTTCAGATAACTTTTACAAAGATGTGTAAGACATTGTTCTTGTCCTCAACATCTTAAAACCTGGTTAACGGCCTATGAAACTATACAAAAGTAATCAATATTTCCAAACCTATGAGATAGTGAACATAAAACACCTGGCGCAGTGCCTGGCACATGCTAAGTAAATAAATATGATCAATTATCTGTCATTATATGTCAAGAGTTAATAAAGGCAATATATATTTTAAGAGTTTAGGAGAGTGAAAGATGATCAATTCAGGATGGGACCCTCAATGGAGCCTGGACTGTTTCTCACAAAACAAAATCTACCAAAGCTGGGTCTGTTGTGGCCAAATCAAGATTATGTAGGCCACTACTGGTCGCTGAAGTAGACTGGTGCCTCTATGGCCTGATTAATCAGGGGGCAGAGACTCGGCTACTAGTAGCCTGAGGGAGGTATATTGAGGAATAAGTGTACTTCCTCTCAAATTCTCAAGAGGAATTTCTGGATTCTACATTTTTAGAAATGTAGAGTCAACCCCTGGCCTCTGAGAATTTAAAATTGATGATTTTGATTGTTCTGCTTAAACTCAAAGGTTTTAACAAACAGTAATTTATAATTTGGGGAAGGTACAAATTCAAATCAGCAGTGCTATGAGGCTATGTAGAGGTCAGACTTTAGTTAATTAGAAAGCTTAATCAACTGTTCGGTGATCCAACACATCTTTGTAGCTCAGTATTCATATATGAAGTATGATACTGGCTATATATAAATGGGATTTTCTTAAGGCTAAACTTTTTCTCTTTGCTGATTCAGGTAGGTTCTTGACTAATGTTACAGCAATAATACCTAATAATAATAGTAAGCATTCATTAAGCATTTATATGCTCTTTGCATACCTTATTGCATTTAATCCTTTTAGTAACTCCATAAGGTAGGTACTATTTATCATCATCCCTATTTTACAGATAAGAGAACTGACAGGGAGGCTAAGTAACTTAAGGTTGGTCAGACAGTCAATAATTGGTGAACCTAGGTTTTTTAAAGAATATTTTCAGTAATTCTAAAATGTTCTCTCAGTTGAAATAACAGCTGCTTTTAAAAGTACCTAAGCAAAACATGTTAAGATTTTCATCGGCTTGGTAAAAATAAGCACCAGTGCTATCAGTTTGGTGGAGTATCTTTCAGGCCACTTCTTATTCATTTACAGTATTTACGTATATACCCTTGGCTCCATCTATATTTTTAACACAATTTATATATGCTACATTTTTTTCTACAGTTTGCCTTTTTCAATATGTCTTGGAAAGCTTTCAATCACCAGATACAGATTTATTATGTTCTTTTATTTACTTCTGGAATTATATACAAAAATTTAGTCATGTATTAATCTTACTAGTTTTTAAAATGGGTTTAGTCCTTTAATTTGTAAAACCATTAAAGATCTTTTACATCATTTAAGTTTTACAATAATATTTCACTGTATTTTCTGGGTAATAATACACACTATACAGAACAGCATGCAGCAAACACTGTAATAGTAATGAATGACCAATTTTCCTGATTAAAGGAAAGATGAGGCCGTGTATGGTGCCTCACATCTGTAATCCTAGCACTCTGGGAGGCTGAGGCAGGAGGATTGCTTGAGGTCAGGAGTTTGAGACCAGCCTGAGCAAGAACAAGACCCCACCTCTACCAACACTAGCAAAAATTAGCTGGGCGTGAACCGGTAGTCCTAGCTACTCGGAGGCTGAGGCAGGAGGATCGCTTGAGCCTAGGAGTATGGGGTTATCCTGAGCTATGATGATGCCACTGCACTCTAGCAGGGGGGGACAGAGCAAGACTTTGTCTCAATCAATCAATCAATCAGTAAATAAATAAAAAAAAATAAAGGAAAGATGAAGGGGAGAGTGGGTGAGAGCATCCCAAAGGCAATAATAACCAAGAATAATGTCATAAGCAATGAACAAATATTCTTTTTTAATAGGCTATATCACACCACTTTTTTTATGATTTTTCTTAAACTTAACAGAGTCATTTCAAAGATAAATAAAATCTGAAGTCACATTCAATTATACACTGGTGTGAATTAAGAAATGGGATCTTATCTGTTTAAATCTTAAATGTAATCTGTTCTTTTGAAGAAAAAAATGTTTTATATAAAAGAAAATGCCAGTAAGAATGTCTCTGACTCAGTTGGCTGCTTTCCTGATACATTGTTAACATGATACTTTAATATGAGCATATTTATTTAATGTACTAGAATTGCTTGAATCAAGATATCTCCAAAAGTCATGTCTTTAAAATTTTAAAAGAGAGATTAAATCCTGAAGATTAGAACAATAAGACTAAATGACAACATCGTCTAGCTCTATAATTCTCCTGAAGTTTACTGACAACCCTGCACTGCCCTATCAGCAATTTCCAGGCTTCCCTCATATGAGGGCACTGCCCAAAAGACTTCCCACCTTTTTGGTCCTGAGTCTTAACTGTGAATTTCTTATAGACCATACTCTCTGCATAAAGGTTTTGGCTGGTCACTGGGCTGCTTCAAATCATGCCAGGGAGGATGATGAAAGGCTAGCCCATAGGGTCCATACTTTGTCCTTTGGTCCTTTGGGCATATCCTGAGTTATCTTTCTGAATGTCTTGCTTTTGCTTTTTCAGAGACCTGGTCTGTATTTCGATTTCAAATCCGGACAAATGTGTGTTCAGAGAAACCTTGGGTTTCTTCATAATAGGCTTGAACTTCACAATGAAACATAGGGAAAAGAAGAGCATGATAGCCAAATGCCACATATGAATGTCTGCCTCACATATTCATATTGAAAAAATGGTAGTCATTCCTCCTGGGAAAAATAAATCCCATTTAAATTTACTTCCAAATTCTTTAAGACACTAGGATCTGTGTAATCCTTTCTGACTTACAAGTTTTAAGAAAAATCTAAACAAAAAGAATATATAGGACTCTTGCCTTAAGGTTCCTTCTTCCAGAGGGGATATTTATAATAATGCTCTCTCAGTTGCTTCTTCCTCCTACATTTAATATTGACTGAATCTAGTGACAGAAACAGGCAATACTTTTTCATTTAGAATTTTAAGGTCTAATTCCCAATAAATATATTCTTAGTATTTTTTTAGGCATTTGCCCAATTTGTATGGCTAAGACAAAGGACATGCAAGTATATTACAAGGTTTAAAAATTGTAGGGTATAGACCAGTCATGATGGCTAACCCCTGTAATCCTAGCACTCTGGGAAGCCAAGGCAGGAGGATAGCTTGAGGTCAGGAGTTCAAGACCGGCCTGAGCAAGAGCGAGATCTCCCGTCTCTACTAAAAATAGAAAAAATTAGCCAGACGTGGTGGCACACACTTGTTGTCCCAGCTACTTGGGAGGTTGAGGCAAGAGGATCACCTGAGCACAGGAGTTTGAGGTTGCAGTGAGCTATGATGATGTCACTGCACTCTAGCTGGGGTAACAGAGTGAGACTCTGTTTTGAAGAAAAAAAATACTGTAAGGTATATCTCCTGTTGAATATTTCAAAAACTATATGAGACATTTACACATAAGCAGAGATTAAAAGTTCATTTCTCCAATGCTTTGCAGGTTAAGCACATGCTTGAAAGACAAACATTGTTAGTAAAGCTATGTGCAGTTGGTTAATAAAACTCATGAAACCACCATTACCAACACTTCTGCATACACAGCATGCGTGGGCTGCAGAATGGGCCCTGATACCTTTAGTTCTTTAAGCCCCTGCATGTATCTCCCTTCTACATCCTGTATCTGGTCCTTAAGGTCATAGATATCCTGCAGGACATAGGAATGAACCATTGCATAAAACCATGCACAAACATATCTTAAGTCTCAAAGAAATCAGATGAAATGTGACTTGCTTTTTGTATACTCCAGAAGAGAAATACAAATACAAAAACATAACTCCTACTCCAAACCACTGAAAGGGGCAAACAGGTCAGATGATAGTGGGGCTGAGACGAAGTCTGGAGTAATCAATCTGGTATTAAACACTGTCTTGGTATTAAATTCTATTGAAAACAACATAGCAAATGGGGGCAGGGCTGTATATGGAAAAAAAGCTATATAAATTGTAACATTTTTTAACACAATTCAAAATTTTTAAACCATTTAAATTCTCAGCATAATGTTTTACATAGAACTAGCAAAATATATAGTAAATTAATTGTAAGCAGCAAATTTTACTGATTCATGCCTAAGTTTTAAGAAATATAATACATGATATAAACAAAGTTATCTTTCAATGACTTGGCTACTCACTACAATTAACTTGGAAGAAAGGAAGTAAAGGGAGGCAAATTAAACACAAGCATTTTGAACACAATGTCAAATGAAATATTCTATCCCAAGAACACCATTTAAATGAGAATTTAAACAATGAGAAAAGCATATGCTCCAAATGTTACCATAATCCTTATAAGAAAAGTTAAACAGGTCAAATTTTAAATGGAAAATTTTGTTTCCCTTGTGCCCGACCCTGTTATATAAGGTTTATTCTGGATGCCTGTTTTAAGTGGGAAATAACTGCCACAGGGCCCTAAATATTAATACAATTCTGCATTTACAGACAGGATCAATTATTAAAGGCTGATTATACACATTTTTGGTATTATACTTTCCCTGCCCTCTTCATTCCCTCCCTGGTGTGTTGGTCTGTCTTTTACTCATTGATTCATTCAACAGAATTTACAGAGGGTCTATTAGGTGCCAGGTGCTAGGATACAAAAATCTCACTTCCCTCAAGAAGGTCATTCTCCCATGAAAGGAAAGTAAGTGACAAGTTGTGTGACAGAAGCAAGCTAAGTCTAAGGCTGGAAGGCCTGTCCTTGTGTCCTTTTGTCCAACTAGAATGCAGCACATAAAAGCAAGTGTTTATCTTATTCCAACTTTCCACCTCCAGCATTTATGCCTAGTACATCATAAGAGCTCAATAAATAATTACACTGGCCAGGCACGGTGGCTCATGCCTGTAATCCTACTACTCTGGGAGGCCAAGGCAGGAGGATTGCTTGAGGTCAGGAGTTTGAAACCAGCTTGAGCAAGAGTGAGACCCCATCTCTAATGAAAATAGAAAAATTAGCTGGGCGTTGTGGCATGTGCCTGTAGTCCCAGCTACTTAGGAGGCTGAGGCAGGAGGATCACTTGAGCCCAGGAATTTGAGGCTACAGTGATCTATGATGACACCACTGCACTCTAGACTGGGTGATAGAGTCAGATTCTGTCTCAAAAAAATAAAATAAAATAAAATAGAACAGAACAGAATAGAATAGAATAAAATAAAATAAAATAAAATAAATAACAATAATAATGATACCTTCAAAGTCATGCCCATGCTGGCCTGGGTACGTTCTCTTTCTCTGCTACTGTTTTAAACCTCTCCATCTTCCTCTAACCCCCAGCCAACTTTCACAGGCAGCCCATTTCACAAGCCAGACTCCTCTTCCTATCCTACCCACACAATCTTAGTCATCACCTGTCCCTACCTCATGTACTATGTCAGTGGGAGGTGACCTCCAGTCTAGTCAAGCCCATCCATCTGAGCCCTGGACTCTCCTCTCACCCATTCTGCTCTAGTCAGTTACCCTCTCTCCCTCCTCGACCTTCAACTTCTCTCTCTACTGGCTCAATCCAACCAATGAAAACAATAATCTCACCTTTAAAAGAAAGCAAAAACCTCTTAAACTTCTATCTCTCCATATCTATTGCCCAACCAACTCCCAGTCTCATATTCACTTCAGAGCTAGTTTCTTACATTTTCTCCCCTCACAGTTTTGACTTGCTCACTTCATTCTCATTGTTCAACCACAGGGTTACTATTCTCCTGGCCTCCAATGCTTCCTCCAAACTGTGTTCAAAGTTATTAACACCTTTCATACCGCATAGAAATCTCTAAGACATGCGCCAGGGACCGCACGTTTTTGGGCAAACTGCACGTTATTTAAATCATCATAACTACAGTGAAAAACGAGAAAACTCGTAAGCGGTCCTTAACAGATGACGCGTGAAACAGGCGAAAACTCATGAGCGGTCCCTTAAGGTGTTAAGAATGCAAATCACTCCCCTATTTAATATCCCATAATTGTCAGGGTAAAACTGAATTCCTGTCAGGCTAGCATACAAGACACTTTGTGATTTGGCTGCCTGCTACTTCTCCAGCCTTCTCTCTCACTCACCATTACTCCTCACTTCGCTTCACATCTTATCCTCTGGCAACTTTGCCGTACAGATAACTTGCTGGCTCTCTGAATGCATCTCTCTCTCTGAGAAAGCCTTTGCCTTTCAGTCTCTTTGCCTGGTTAATTTTTCTTCTTCCTTCAAACCTTAGCCCAGAGTTTGTCTTTTCTGCAAAGTCTTTTGTTATCTCTTCTCCTAGTCCAATTTACATGACACTTTTCTGAAATACCTTAGCCCCATTCTTGCTACCACCATAGTATCACACCACCTGGTTTTATTGGTTTGTATCAGTTTGCTCTCCCTATGACACAGTGACCTCCTGAAGGCCAGAATGTGCTTTGGTATCTAAATCTTCAGGACCAAGTGCTCAATAAGTATTGAATGAATAAATTAATTAAGGCAATTTTTCTCTACCCTTCCCCCATTCCTCACAAATAGCAGGTTCAGCAAATAAACATTCAAATATATTTTTTAAAGTTCTCATCTTCCAAATAAAAAGGTTAATAAGGGTCAGGCACAGTAGCTCACACCTGTAATCCTAGTATTCTGGGAGGCCAAGGCAGGAGGATCGCTTGAGGTCAGAACCTTAAGACCAGCCTGAGCAAGAGCAAGATCCCATCTCTACTAAAGATATAAAAAAATAGGTGGGTTTGGTGGTACACGTCTATAGTCTCAGCTACTCAGGAGGCTGAGGCAAAAGGATCACTTGAGCCCAGCAGTTGGAGGTTGCAGTGAGCTATTATGAGGCTACTGCACTTTAGCCCAGGTGACAGAGCAAGACTCTGTCTCCCAAACAAAAATAAAAAGGTTAATAAAGACAGAGACTCAACTAATGGGTCAAACAAGCTTTTCATTATCTCAGGTATTTCTGTTACCCAAATATTATGACACTTCTAATACTATGAAACACTGAGAGATAACTATTCTAGCAGTCAAATAACATCATAATGGCTCAAAAGTCTAGGGCCAGGTGCAGTAGCTCGTGCCTATAATCTGAGCACTTTAGGAGGCTAAGGCAGGAGAACTGCTTGAGCCCAGGAGTTCAAGACCACCCTGGGCAACATAGTGAGACCCCATCTCTACCAAAAAAAAATAAAATTAGCCAGTGATAGTGGAGAGCACCTGTAGTCCCAGCTACTTGGGAGGCTGAGGCAGGAGGATCCCTTGAGCCCAGTAGTTCAAAGTTACAGTGAGCTATGATCACGCTACTGCACTACAGCCTGGGCCACAGAGCAAGACCCTGTCTCTAAAATCCCAGTAAAATAAAAATAAAATTTAAAAGTTCCCACAATATGGTTCATTGCACATCCACATATTTTCCATTTAAAATATGGCCAATTAGTTCTTACTAATTGAGAGAATTACTTTTACATACATCACAAAGTTCTTTGGCATTTGTAAATCAGCAGAACTCATTCCAATATCATCAAATTTTCCGGAAAGAAAAAAGAATTAACGAATCTCCTTCCCTTTCAGGCTCTGAAACACCTAAGTCATATTTGTTAACTGTATTAACAACGTTTTTGAAAAGAACTCATATTCTTTCTTCCTACTAAGTCACACTAAATGTTAAAAGCTCCAGTACACTACCAAGAAGCCAAAAGACTGCTTTTAAAAAAACAAAAGCTGTGGTTTACCCGCAATTCACTTAAGGAGGTATCTGGATCTATTAAGCTGCTGGTGTCCCCGCTTCCTCGTCTGGATGAGTTTCCACTTAAAGGAGTTGTTGCCGAGGCAGAATTTCGAGATGAAGGCTAGAGAGAAATATGACATTTCTAAGTCTTGTTCTTTTAAAAATGTTTGCTGTGAGAACTAAAAATGGGGCAGGATGGTGGGGGCAGATATGGGCTTCAGATAAGGAAGTTATCAAGTACAATCAATGGGCAATTTAGATTGGTTTTGGGAGAGGAGGTATTCAGAACATAATTTCATTAACTCAAACACCTTATCAGAATCTAGAATTCATAATAACCAAAAAGGAAACAGTTTTTATGAGAGTTGTTTTTTTTCTAAGTTTATCTTTGCTGTACTATAAACAGCACTGGGTGAGCACATCAGATTAATTTCAAGCAATTTTAGAAATTTATAACTGGTGTGCTAGTTAGCCCTTCCCCAATTTAGTTCCTGAAACTGCTTCTCAAAAATGTCCTCTTTTTCTAATACTTTGTTGATAAAGATGGAGATACTATTTGCAGCTAACAGCAGCAACACTGTGTATTGCTATGGATTTATACTGACTGCTTTTCCCAAAATTAGTTTAAACATGAGATTATGCTATTGATTAATAAACAGCATGGATCTGTGGTGTCCAATATACTAGCCATTGGCCATATGCAGCTATTGAGCACTTGAAATCTGGTTAGTCCAAATTGAGATCTAGTGTAGAATATATACCAGATTTTGAAAACTTAGTGTGGAAAAAAAGATTGAACTATATCTCATTAATAATTTTTCATACTGACTATATGTTGAAATATTTTGGATATTTGGGTTAAATAAAATATACTACTTAATTTTCCCTGTTTCTTTTTACATTTTTAATGTGGCTACACTTGTAAGCATATATGTAAGTTCAAATTTTTTATTGGACAGAGCTGATTTATCTTTCTTGGGTATAGCATAAAATTAATCCTGATAAACCATTTCCCTAACTGACTTTCTAAAAATACTTTTAGAAGAAAGAGACTTTAACAGAAAGCAACTCCTAGAAAGAGTTATTTTACTTCAAGAAATATTTTATCTATAAAAGAATTAAAAAAAAAAGTCTCGAGTTTATCACCACCATTTCTAAAGACACATTATTCTCAGTATTTAATCACTTCTTCTCAGGACCAATTTCTAGAGGAATGAAAATCAAAAGAGCAGCCAAAAGCTTAAGAGGTGACATTCAAGGAAATAAAATGCAGCATTTCTGTTCCCAGAGCTTCACATGATTTAACTTCGGAGGAATTTTGGAGGGTCAAGGACAGGAAATAGATGAGGGAGGAAGAGTAACACCATCAGACCAATTGTTGTAAAATAAAGAATGAACAAGTCATAGATAGTAAGTTTAATTGACCTTGAGAATTTAATTCCCTTAGGAATTTATATACTCACTCTGGTATAATTTTCAGCATACTGTTTGTCAGATTTTTCATCCAACTAGAAAAGAACGGATATAAAAATCAGGAAAAATGCTTAAAATGGTGACTTTTTAGGGGAAAAAAATAAGTGATCTTATTTGAGTTCTCCAAATTCAATGATGTTTGAAACCTAAAAATAAACATACTAAACTGAAATAAAAAATTCAGTTTCAAATAAGACAAAAATGTCAAGAATTTTACTTCTTATCCTTAAAAATGCATGGAGTAAGCAAGCTGTATTTACTCAAAAGTTTAGAATTTTTAGATAAATTTTCTTTTCATGGTATTTAAAATACATTAAAGAAAGCTATTTATAAACTCAAGTTCTAGCACTGCAAATGTTAATACAAAAAACACTTCTACATATCAAAAGGAAAAGCCTGATAAAACCAAAAGCCAAAAAACTTTATTTCTAAACATTATTAAGACACAGCACACATAGATAAGACTAGTATACTTAGCCAAAAAAAGTTCAGACTGGAGTAAAGCATGTTAAATATCATCAAAATATTTTCCCCCACATCATTAAGGATTTTTTGTTTTTTGTTTTTTTAAGTAATACATGCACACATGGCCAAAGGAACAACAACAACAAAAAATCAAACAGCACAGAAGAGCATGTAAGGCCTCCCTCCCTAACACAGCATACCCTGACCACCAATCTTCAAGGGCAACCAACTCCCAAGTCTTTAAAAAATTCTAATAGTGTACACCACACACATTCTATATCTTCTTTTCCCCCTTACCAAGTCTCAAAGATTTGAGAAAGTACTTCGTTTTTCTTCGAAGCATTTATCACTCCCTGACACTATGATATTTATTCATTATTTGTTGTTTGATCTGTCTCAATGTAAGCTCTATGACTGTATTTTCTTTTCTGTATTCCTAGGACCAAGAAAGGCTCCTAGCATAGAACTCAAAATGTGTTGGATAAATGAATAAATCATACCCCATCTGTACTAACATACTTACCTTATTATTTTAACAGCTTCATAGTAGCCTATTACGTCAACTTATCATAATTGAATTAATCTATCTTATGTTGACAGGCCTTAAGGTTGTTGTTTCAGTGTTTCAAGAAGGAAGGTGCCTTAAAAGTCTAATTTAAAACCCTGAATTTATAGCTAAGGAAAATGAAATTCAAAAGTGAAAGATGCTACTGAAGGTTCAACAACTACCAAATGTCAGAGCATTCACAAACCTTAGTTTTGTGAATTTTAATTCCAGTGTTCATACTATTTACCTGCATATACTATTCCAATTACCAGTAGAGGGAAAAAAGTCACAAAGGGATTTAAATAAACTCCAACTCCTAAACCAACCTTCCCAGCCCAATCTAGAGAAGAGATCTGAAAAGCTTCCTCAGTTAATTATTAAAACATGGAAGTCATTATTTCTGGCTCTACTCACATCACTTGACCTTAACTTCCTCATATTTGAAAGGTTTTAGTGTTCTTTTTATTACCCACATTCATGTTTATGAACACCTTTCATTATAAGTACCAGATCAGTAATACAAATACTGTTTTTAGATATTTAACTTTTTGTTACTTCTTGCTATAATACTCTCAAAATTGATTTTAGTTCATTTTGATTTTTTTAAAGAACATATGAAATATTTTAAAACATGCAATACAGTGGTCAAAATTTGTTTTTTAATACTGTATTACCATAAAAAGGAATAATCCTCCATCACATCTGTACTAGTAAAATATATAACCTAATATTTAATGTGTTATTCTTCAAAGTGAAAGAAATATCTGAATAACTGCTTGTTTTCCTCAGAGTATTTTCCAACTCTTTTCTGCTAATGAATTAAAAAAGAAAAGCAAACAGCATTCAAAATTAAAACACTCTTTTAACTTTACTTGAAATCCTTTCTCCCTACCCACCTCTCACAGAAATGACCACCAAACCCACCCATTTTTTTTTTAATAGAATGTCACCTTGGAATAATCTTACATTTCAGAGGTTGCATCACTGAACTAGTCCATGGCAACGTTGATTCTATAGCTTTCACTGTCTTCTGACAGATCCCAATTGTCGCAACCCAAACTGATCATGCGCCAAACCTCAGGGATTGTTAAGCCAGCAAAAAATGCCAAGAGCAGCCATGCCGCAGTCCACTTATTTTGGCTGCAGTGACTTGGCCAGAGATTCTTCAGTTCTTACTTCTGAGACTTGTGCTATATTATGTGCTGTCTTCCATTTAGATAAAAAGCTAGTTGAAACCTGGTATTCTAAAAGTCTCAGAGCATCCGATAGCCAGGAGGTCTACACATAGCTATATGACAATGACAAGCTAATGTCCATGATGTTGACAGAGTCTGCCAGATCCTGAAAAAGCTTTGTAAATGAAATAAAATTTAATCATATTTACAATATTAAGGTACTAAACTGTAGTTTAATAAAGTATTTATTGTGTAGTTTGTGCAATGTAGTCACTGGATCCTAATCCTTTGCTAACTTTTAATTCACATATACTGACTTGATAATGCTATTCAAAAATTGTTTGAAAAAATATCTGATTCACCAACCACAGAAGAGACCAATCAATTTTAATAATTTCCTAAAGCCAAAAATGGCTGAGGAAATGGGTTTAATTATTAATAATCAGCAAAATTTAAGTTAGCACATTTACATTTGTTTCCTTTACTTTAGCTTGACTTACAGAACAGAAACAAAGCCAATGCAAAAGAAAACAAGAGGCTAGAGTCCATAAATATTATATAATCTTGCAGAAACAGGGGCTAGACCCCTTTTACCACACCTCCTAGCTCAGAAGTTATAAAGTATCAGCCTACAAACAAATATTTGGTCCACAATGGGGTAGCCATAAAATGTCTTAGAACTCTAAATTCATTGTCAGCATTTTAAAATCAGTCACCTTAAAAAAAAGGGGGGGGGAAGGGGACATTTACCAACATCAAGTCTCCTTTTTATTTGTCTACAGGATGAGCTGAATTATAGCATGCCCTTTAAAAGAAATACTATTAGATAAGTTTTTTGCTCTGGAGAGGGGACTAGCAAATATTTTAGGCTTTGCCAAGAGACAAAATTAAGGATATTATAAAGGTACTTACATAGCCATTTAAAAATATAAAAACCAGTGCCTTGCAGGCTATAAAATAATAAGGGGCTGGAGAGATTTGCAAACCCCTGCTCTAGAAAATCTTTTGCTTATGTTAGGTACATTTAATTAATAGAGACAGGGAGATTTTAAAAACCGTCTTTTGGGCAAGGTGGCTCAAGCCTGTAATCCCAGCACTCTGGGAGGCTGAGGCGGGCAGATCGCTTGAGCTCAGGAGTTTGAGACCAGCCTGAGCAAAATCGAGACCCTGTCTCTACTAAAAATAGAAAATAATCAGCCAGGCACTGGCACCTGTAGTCCCACCTACTTCAGAGGAGGGTGAGACTTCTCACTTGAGCCCAGAAGTTTGAGGTTGCACTGAACTATGATGATACCACCACACTCTACCTGGAGTGACAGAGTGAGACTATGTCTCAAAAAAAAAAAGATAAATAAATAATACATAAATAAAAACTGTCTTTTTCAGTTCCATGTAGTCTCTAAAGTAAATCACCAAGAAATAAATGTAAGTAGGACATAACCTCTAATTCAGACACAAATTAGAGGCTGATAGAATTCAAGGCTTTTAAGAGAACAGGTGTATACAATAAATTTAATTGTCGATGCCTATGGGGAAAAAAAGAGGTTACTAAGCAAATTAATAAAAAGGGCAATTATTTCCAGGGAATGACTTGGAAGTCTTCTAACTCTGTATGCAGAGAGAGTCCTTGAATCGACCCACAGCAAGATGATACATTGCTGTGGATCGCACAGCCAGACTTGAGAACCAATGATCTGGAATCCACACTTAAAACTATTTTCTAAGATTAAAATAGTCCAGAAATAGCTATTTAAATACAACTAGTGAAGTGCCAATTGTAAATAATTATCTCTTCATTAAAAAGTTATGTCTAACTGTTCTATTAAGAAATACCACCTCTCATCCTCTCCAAAGTGCATGACAATCAGGACAGCATTGGTCCATGGGCAAAACAACATTAATGCCAGCAATGGAGGGTGTCACAGAGAGAAAATCAGCCTGTAACTAGGACCAGCAGGCAAATCCTAATTTGCTAGCTGGAGTTTATTCATTAAAACAAATGCCCTAAGGTATCTCTACTGGACAATCTTTCCTAAATTCACTTCCCAATCAATGTGAAAGCAATGGATAGGCACGCTTCTTCAAAGCAATGCCATAATCCAAATGTTTAAAATCTATTCAGATTCTTCCCAGTTACTACAAATTAGTGGCACTTTACTGAAGAGTATATTTTATTATTCAATTTTCAAAGCCTACCTATAACTTTATAGACTCATTAAAACCAGGAAAAAGGATTTTTTAATCAGGAATGTATAAATAAGGCCCAGCTATTAGATGATATTAAGGTATTACTTTTTTATTTCATTAGGTATAATAATGGCATAATAGATCTGAAAAACATCTCAGAGATTCACATTGAACTATTTATTGGAAAAGGACATGATATGTGGGATTTGCTTTAAAATAATTCAGAAAATAAAAGGACAGAAAGGAGAAGAAATCAATGAAACAAAATTGGCAAAATACTGATAACTGTTGAAGCTGCTGATGAGTTCTATGAGAGAAAATTTCCACAGGAAAAAAGGTTTTTTTAAAAAAGGAAATTAATGAATGCATTCCAAAACAAAGCAAATAACTGTATTTTATAGTAGTATGTTCAAATAAATATCTTCTAGGCAGTAAATCAAGTTCTTAATTGTAAAATAGCTAATGCATTAGCTGTTAGTCACGAGCCAGAGACAACGTAACCACCCCATGCAATACACTCACACTGGTCAAATCTGGGATACTGATGTCATCCACCTCAGAGACAACACTTCCCCTATGATTGCAGCGACTAAAATAATCAGCGGCAGAAACCTTTCAGTAGAAAAAATGAGATGCTTTAAAAATTAAAAGAAAGAAGAGAAAGATAAGAACATTGGCTAATAGGGGGAAAGGTTTTTTAAAAATTTGGTGTGTGATAAAGTATTATGAAATGAAATGAGGAAACTGCTGCAATTAACCTACTCAAAAAAGTAAAAGAGGGGTTCTTAAATGAAATCACAGCTCCCTAAAATAAACTTCTTTACTCATCTTAACTAGAGTTCTATGCTACAGAGATCATTTACTGCCTCAGAACCAGCAAATCTCTCATGTTTAAGACACTCATCACCCTCAACAGGGAGGTTTCTAGGATAGTATGTACTTAAAGCCTCTACTATATTTCAGAGAGTCTATTATTCATTATAGCTAACCAATTCTGTTAAGAGTATGTATGCTGAATGCAGACTTATTTGCAGGGTGTTTACTGCACCTTTTACCCAGTTTCCACACTTCCTTCTTTTTCATATTCCCAAAGACCAGGAAATACAGGACAAAATAATGAAGGAAAGGAACCATACTGGCCTCTTTCTGCTTCCCCAAACACACCCTGTTCTTTTCCACCTTAGGCCTTGGCACTGGCCTAAAAAGCTGGCTCCTCACCCTTCAGGTCTCAGTTCAAAGATCACTTTCTCAGAGAAGCATCTCTGACCACCTCATCCAAAGGGATACGCACTCCTAAATGTTCCCTAATCACATAACAGTCCCTAGGATTTCTTTTTGTTCTTTTCTTCACTAGCTTATGGTCTATCTCTTTCATTAGGATATAAGCTCCATAAAGTCAGAAATTTGATCTGTCTGGCTTACCAAATTATTCCTAGCATTTAACACAATGCCTCAAATACAATAGGTACTCCATAAACATTAACTGAATTAATAATTAAGTGAATATTTTATATCTCACTTCCTTACACCTCAGCTAATTGTTTACCTTGCTTTAAAACTCTTTCCCTCAAGGAAGAGAATTTAGAAGCCCATCCACAGAGACAAAATAGGCTTATGAAGTTCTGCTAAGGGCTAATCAATCAAGCAACCCAGTATTTTTATTCACAATAATAATAATAATACAATTTGGATTTGTACATACTAATATTTATTGGCACCAACTGTCTCAGATTTTTGACAGGTATTTTCTACATGGTAATTCATTTAATCCATACATTAAGACTACCTACAAAGATAACCATTAACATCCCCATTGTATAAATGAAGAAACTGCCATTCACAAAACTCATAGGTAGAAGTGGATGCAAGCCACTATTTTAAAGTCATTATTATTTTTTAAAGTCCCTGCCCTTTCCACCCCACTGCTTTCCAAGATGCTTTCAGGTATTGTGGCTTGTTCTTTCTCCTTCAGCAAGAGCATTAATTAGTTTGCTAAAGGACCACAACTGCTCTAATTAGATAAATGAATGTTTGGCAACAAATCTCACAAACATTTAGTGTTCCCCTTTCTCTACAAAAACTCAGATTTACAATCCTTCACATAACATGACATATTAAATGGCATTCTATTTTTCTTAAAGCCTCTTAGGGCTCCTTATTCTAGCTCTAAACTGACATGTCATCCAAAACAATGTAATTTCCATATCAGTTTCTTAAATATAACAAAAATGTCAACAGTTGTAAAACTGTAAAATTTCAAGTTTCATAAAATAACCTGAAATTATATCATTTGTATCCCAGCATAGCCATTTTCTGCATCTACAATTATTATCTAGTTGAACATCTAAGACTAGGATTTTTAAATTTTGCCATCAGCAACTCTTAAGAAGTTCACAGGTCTTAACAGATGGATAAATATTGGCTAAACTTAAACACAACAGTAAAGAAAGCCATTTATGGCAATATGGTTTTGAAATCTGTAGTTATGCATTTTACACAATATGAAAGCATTAATTTTGCTTGAGAAACTTGGTGAACTGTACACACAAATGCATGTATATAAAACAGCTACAAAGAATAAAAAGTGAAAACTTTTCAAATAATGACCCAACATAAGAGATGTGAACAGGTAAGTTATTAATGAAAGCTTGCTTGTACAGCCCACAGAGTATGTATTCTCAAGAGCATGTTTATAGGGTAGATTATTATTATAAACTAAATTTGAGGAAAATGCTCATTTTGTCAAATGCAAATTTCACTTTCCAATAGATTTCAGGTGAACATACATTGTTGTCATTTTAAAACTCATCATATTTGTTTGCATGCAAACCACGCTCACCACACTCTCCCTTCGCCCACGACTGGCACGATCAGAAGACACAATGCTCGCGCTGTCATCGTTGGTAAACTATAGATGTTAAATGCACATAATGAAAAAGAAGTAATTTCACTACAGGCCTTACTTGGATGTAAGCACATTCGGGAAGGCTTTGGGAAGCATACAAATACTCTATGTAAGCAGCATAATTGGCAAAATCTATTGTGTCTTATTAAACAGAAAAGCTGTTACAAGGCATAATGAACTGTCATTAAAAAGCAAAAGATATTTCCAAAAAGCACAAAGAATAAAGTAGAACCTTATCTTTTATTTAAGTTAAATTAAAGACGGAGGGATGAGTAAACTGGCCAAAACCATTTAGGGATTTCATGCTTTTTAAAACTCCAGGCCCTCTGGGATCCTATCAGGGTTCAATAAATATAGTTACTGTTTTAGTTTGGGAGAGAAAAATAAAAGAACATTTTAAAGTGAAAATAATGTAAGTCAAAGACAGAATTTCCTACCAACAAGGACACTGAAGGATGATTCTTATTTTCCTTTATTCATTTCTATGCAACTAATGGAGATGTTTTGAAGATGGAGCAGTCTTCTTTCTGCTTCATCAGCCAAAGCCTAATCTTTGGTATGTGTAGTTTATCTCCATTCTGACATCACTAAGAAACCATTCTGGCATCACTAAGATAATAACTGTGAACCCAACTTGCAGATAAAATAGGATTTAGCCAGCCTACAAGGGCAAGATTCTACACTTAATTGAAAACAAGCAGAGAGCTTACTGGTACAGGTAATGTGAAAGATAGTTTGTATTAGCCAGACATGGTGGTGGGTGCTTGTACTCCCTCCCAGCTACTTGGGAGGCTGAGCAGGAGAGAGGGGAGGATCACTTGAGCCCAGAAATTCAAATCTAGTCTGGGCAACATAGCAAGACTCCATCTCTTAAGAAAAAAAAAGGAAAATATATTATCAAATTTTATTTGCAAGGGTTCACCAGACTTGGGACATTAAAAATGCTACCACGCCCAAAAACTGCCAAGTAGAACTTTATTACAGGGTAGGTTAAAAGTAAACTTCCTCCTTATGTGAAAAAATACCTCTATCTCCTTAAACATCCCTGTGCAATTTTTTGTTAAATATAGGAGTGGTATTTTTGAGAAGTGCAACCTGGAAATAGCAGAACTGAGCCAAACATGTATGTAAAAGAAAGGCCATATAGCTCACTTATTCTACTCTACAAAGTAATCTTTGATGACCATCAAAAAACTGTTTTAATAATTTCTCCAGTTTTGACACTGTGAAGGATAACAAGGTAATTCCTAACGTCATTGTTTGCCCTTGGGAATGTAAATTAGTACAGTCTTTTTGATGTGCAACATAGTAATATACATCATAATTGAAGTGCATGCTCTTCGACCCCATCATTTCATGATTTGAAATTTACCATGCAGATCTACTTATAAGCACACAAAAATATGCTTGGATAAGAGTGTTCTGTAGTAGCAAAAATCTGATAACCTAAATGTCCATTAATAGGAGAATGGTTTTAAAAATGTATACTTACACACTAGTGGAATAATATATTGCCATTTAAAAGAATGTGCTGATATGAAACTATCCTCAAGAGGCATTAAGTGGAAAAAGTATGGGACATAGCTTGTTAAAGAAAATGTTTTATTGTTGAAAAAAAGAATGAAATAAATCTGTATGTACTGATACAGAAACCTACTTTAAGCAAGGAAAACATATTGAGGAGCAGTATGTATATGAACCCATTTGTATTCAAAATAGAGAGCACTAATATATAAGAACAGAGGTTACATTTGGAGAATGGAAATGAGGAAGGATAGGCCTGGAGAATGTTACTTTGGATTTCCTTTAATGTTGTTTTTATAAATCGAAAAAAAATTGAATATTGCAGAAAGATAAAGTAATCATAATTGTCCCGGTTTTATCTTCTCTATAAAAAATTTTTTAAGTTGGCGTATTTAATGGACTATAGAAATGATCCCTGAAAGTATAGTCTTAAGTTGGCGTATTTATTTTCTTCTTCTACTCCACTGACAGAGCGCTGGAAAGCAAGTGAAATGGTAAATGCAGGAAGATGGAAAGGGGAAACACAGTGTAGGCAACATTGAATTATCACCATTGAAAAGACAAGAAGTTTCACACAAATGACAAATATAAAAACTTAAAAATTTCTTGCGGCATTCACTGCAGGCTTCTTTAAGGAATTATGTACTAGGTCACATTCATACAGAAATCATCAATTAGGACAAATTAGTGCTTGAGTTTGTATACTAAGGGAACTACATAATCCATGCACAACAGAGTGAAACACACCACATCTTCAATATTCTAACATGTGAGTACAGATTAATGAAACAACCAAAACTTTCTTTAAAGCATGCAGAGACTAGACAGCTCACCACCGGACTGCTTTGGGATGAACTTGTTCTTGATGAGTAGTAACTGTATTCAGATGGCTATAAAGTTTCCAAAAAGAAAGGTTTTATAACAATGATCATCTCCTTTTTCTGCTGAGAATACATTAGTGACCCTGGACCTAACTTTCCCCTGATTCCCAGGGTAAAGGTAACCGTTACTCCCTGGTCAAGAACTCTACCTCACTCCTACCCTCAAGATCCACCAACCCTTGGCAGGAGGGAGAAAAGAGGAAGGAGATGCTCTGAGAAGCTCTGCTTAAAACTTCTTCAAGAGGAACTAATGAATAAGAAAAGAGGTTTTTCTGTGCATTCCCCTCATACTTTAAGCCATCATTCCTAGCAGGTACTTTCTCACAGCTTGGGTGAGAGTCACAACTGGTTAACTGAATGAATGGATCACAGCATGTAGAATAATCATAGGTCAGATTAAATGACTTTTTCTTTGTAAGTGAACTGTTCCCACCTACACCTTCCCCCTCATTCGCCACCTTCCCCTGTGCAGACTTACAGTTCGAGAACCATAAGGGTTATATGATCCACCACTGTACAATGATGCCTAAAGAACAAAGGAAATGCCATTTATCTATTTAGCATCAAAATTGTTTTGAAAATGTCTAAATTTTTTGCAGTACTCAGTCCCAAAACCATTTTGAAGAATGGTGTAAGTGTATAGCCTCCCAAAGTGAAAACTCTGAAGGTGATAACACTCACTTGTATGCTATATCAGTCTCATTATAATTTCAATCTCACACTTCACTTAAAAAAAAAAAAATCCAGAGCACAGTGGCTCATGTCTGTAATCCTAGCACTCTGGGAGGCCAAGGTGGGAGGATCACTTGAGCCCAGGAGTTTGAAGCTGCAGTGAGCTATGTTGACACCACTGCACTCTACCCAGGGCAACAGAACAAAACTGTATCCAAAAAAAAAAAAATTGCACTGGTTATACTTTTTTCTTTGACCATGATGTTACGCAACTAGGTGAACTAACATTTATGAATTTATTCCCTCAAAAGAGGAAATAGGGCAGAAAAGGAAACTGAGGTATAGAGAGTATTTTGCCCACTATCACAATAAAATTAAGTTATAAAATCTTAGGGTCCCAGGCCACAACACAACAACAGCTTTAAAACAAACAACTCACAACTCACAAATCACACAGAACAATTGCTTTTGTTTTTCTAGTTAGCTTGCTTTACTAGACCCTAGCATTAGCGAGGCCAAGATCATAGCTGTCCCAAAGAAAAATACAACATCTCTTGCATGAGCAGCCATATTACAAAAGTATATGAGAGTGGTGGGACCCATACAAATCTATTTTCTCTCTAAAAAACTGATTTTAAATAAAGACTACCAATAGCTAGTAGTATCCACCTCTATGAAGGGAATATGCTTATTTTTAACAAGTTTGATATTTTAAGCACAGGGCAGCACATTCTGAATAAAGCCATGTAACCTTGACTATTTTGGAGGAAAGCTGTCAAGCCATAGAGTTAGTGCCATGACGGTGACCTCCACCAGCAATGCACACACTGGAAGAGGAAAATACAAACCAGACTGGCACTTCTCAGCAGACCAGAATTTGCAGTAGGGGAGGCCTATGAAAAAAGCACATCATTAAATCCAAAGAAAAGCAACTGGTAGCTCAGAAGGCAACACATTCCTCAGAAAGTACTAACCCTGTTACTCTTAGATGTCGCCAGAGGATCACTGTACAGGGAAGAAGACTGCTAATAGACAAAAAATAAAACAAAATAAATAAGAGAAACAAAAACAAAGAATTGGTCTCACCAACATGAAAGCAGAAGACTTAAGTTTATGATTTTATACTCCATAATTCATTAGCAATTCCTGAATGTTAAGGTGGTTAAGAAACAAGAGAAGTAAGAAAAACTTAAGTCATTAGATATGTTTTAGAATATCAACTGTGAAAGATAAGAAAAATAACTGAGAATAGTTTTCTATAAATGTGTTTATGTCCTATTGGTCTTTAAACATTATTCTTAGGATATGGAATGGCAAGCTAAGAAAACACTGAGGAAAAGAGGGCCATGGCACAGGAAGTGTGGCTAAAGGTGGCCGCAACAGTCACCAGTAGCTCCTTGATATTTTCAGTGATTTCTTGACAGACTCCCAACGGGCTTAGACTGATTATTGGGGAACCAGATAAATAAGCTCCAAGTTATCACTACAAACACTCTTTTCCAAATACACTAGAAAACTTTGTATTTCAAAATAAGCCATGGACAAAGTACCTTAGTTTAATCAGATAAATTGTACCAGACACAATGAATCCATGCACTAAGAGGGCACAGCACTTTTTTTAAAGCAATTAAATCTTCCTTTCCTGATGTCATCTGAGGACATTATTTTTAGTTCTTTTCTACCAAACCCAACCAGATATGAAAAAGAAGAGTATTGAAGTTTTATGTGCAGGTTTTATGAAATGAATTATTTTAAATGTACTGTGTGCCATACATTTAATGTGTTTTAAATGTATGATGTGTCAGATGCCTTGAAAAAAACAAGATAATCTAACATTAAACAAATAATTACATTTTTCTTGTCCCCTGTGTAGGGTAGATTTTCACATGGAAGCTTTTTAAAAGTGTACCCACCATGAAGTATACAGAAACCTACAACTTATTTTGAAATGAATCAAATAATAAGATGAATTGATGGATGCAGGGAGGGGCGAATAGACAGATAATCATGTGATAAAGGAAATACAATCAATTGCAAAATTTAAATGGTAGGTATATGTGTTTGCTATATAATTCTTTGAACTTTTTTGTATGTTTAAAAATTCTCATTAAAAAAATTGACGGCCAGGCACAATGACTCATGCCTGTAATCCCAGTACTTTGGGAGGCGGAGGTGGGAGGATCACTTAAGGTCAGGAGTTCAAGACCAGCCTGGGCAACACAGTGAGACCTCTGTCTCTGCAAAAAATTTTTTAAAGTAGCCAGGTGTAGTGGCGCACGCCTACAGTCCCAGCTACTCAGAGGCTGAGGTGGGAGGACCACTTGAGCCCAGGAGTTCAAGGATGCAGTTAGCAATGATCACACCACTGCACTCCAGCCTGGGTGATAGAGTGAGACCCTGTCTCTAAAAACAAACAAAAAAATTGAAAAAAAAAATGGTACTCATTTACAAACTTGGTTTATTAGTTTCTGTTGTTTAAAGACACTCACATAGACTGTACAAATTAAGTTACCAAAAACTAATATATATGTAACCATTTACAGATTAGTTATAACTAGTCAAAATGCAAAATAAGAGATTAGAAATGTGTTAAAGGTGAATAACACACGAAGCCAAAAACCTTTAGACAAACCCGAGTGTAGTAGGCAGAGGTGGGTTTGCTATGTCTAAGACTGCTATAGTTTCTCTGGTCAAAGTACAGGCCACTCTGTAAAAGCAAAATTAAACACATTTTTCTTAGGTTAAATGTTATTAACCTAACAACACACAAAGGCAAAATCTGAGCAACACAAAATCTGACATTGCCAAACCCCTTCTTCTCCAAAAAATAAAAAAAAAAAGGCTTTAAATCATTAGATCATATTAAGTAAAAATCAAAGTAACAATTATTTCAAGTCCCTCAAAAAAGACTGGTATTAAAATTTAACTATTTTCAAACCAAGTCATTACTAATTTTTTTACTTTAAAAACAAGACAATAAACCCCCAGGCAAAATGGAATGGAAATAATTGATTTACTCTTATGTCATGCTAAGAATGTCCTTGAAAATGCCAGGAGAGGACAACTGAATAATTACCACTTTTATAATCCATTTGGCAAAGCCACAGAAATAATTAAAAGAGTTACTATATTTGGTTCCAAACTTTTCATAGTCTCAGTATTGTCAAAATAAACTGATCAAATTAAATTACCAAAAAGAGAAAGCGAATGCAATAAATATGGTTTGGTCTAAAATATCTATGGCATGTTCATTTTTAACACACTGCATAAAACAAACAATAATTATATACACTCTGGTTCTCTGAGGCAGAGAAAATCACCTATAAAATTCCCTTTCCAACTTCTCTAACCATCTTTTTTACTCAAGGTTAAGCAAATTTAGGCAATCTCTGAACTTAAAAGTTTCCTTTCTCCACTGTTGACACCACAATCAGGACAATCTCTATGCCCACCCCAGCCCTACTACTCCTGGCCCTGCCCTCCGGCACCACTCCCCATTCATACCCTCAACTAGCACCACGGCTCATCTCTCCCCAGAGATCTCAAAACCCCACGATCCAGGGCCTCTTATTAATGTCCTCTCCATTACATTCTCTCTTCCCTCCTCCCTTCTACCACCCAAAGGCTCCCAACCCTCACCTGAGCCCTCTCATGGGAACCCTGAACTGGCTGGCAGCATGGGACTGCACTTTCTTTGCCAGTACTTTTGCAACCTAACAGAAAAGAGGTGTTCCTAGCACACCATATAGGCATTCTGTAGACATTTTTCCCCCACAGAAATGTCACTTAGCAAGGTGGCTGGAATAAAGAGTATATTAATTCTGTAGTTTAATTACATTATAGGTTAAAGAGATTTCTGTAAGCTAACATGAGAACTCTGCCATTACATATTTATTGTTTCTATCAGAAAATGCATTTCAAGTTCCCAAGAAACAAACTTTCAGAATGAAACCTATACGTGAGTTTGGTACTGCCTATAATACCATAACTAGATCAGTTCAAATTTCTAAAATAAGGATGAGAATCTCACTAAACCTATTCTTGAGGTATATTCCAAAGGACAGTTCACAAATGAAAATACTTGTTAATGAGCTTCTTGTGATACCTTACTAAGTATATTAGTATATACTAATATACTTCAGTATATTTTAACTTGATATTAAATCTTGTAAATGACAACAAAATTATTTTTCGTAAAGTTCTGATAAATCATGTTTCAGCAAATTATCAAGTTTCAATAATGGCTTAGGGGCACACCAAAGCAGTCGTAATTCTTAAGTTCCCTAAAAGTAATCAATGAATTATGATATGAGACACAACAGAACTAACCAGCAGGTCTTTACGAGAACCAGAAGACCTCTTCTTCATTCCAGAAGAGTGACTATAAGAATGATTCTGGAAGCAAATATTTTAAGTTAACTTTAATGATCATAAGTGGAATTATAAAAATAATTTAATAAAATTCACCTTAAAATTATACAAAGGTTTGCATAAGATACAGAGTAGTTTACATGCAATCTATTTCCCACTTGTTAGTAAATGATTTGCTGCATTTGACTAGCTAAGATATATGGCCTCTCTATACATTTGCATTCCCCCCTCATCAACCCCCTAGACTGTGCCCAGCATCAGGCTCAGTGTCTGGCTAGCTAAAAAAACTGAATGAGACCTAGAGCCAAGCAGAATATCTGTAGGGACCTTCAGCCCACATCTCATTTGAGTCCCTCTCTCTTCTTTACAAAGGTATAGGTGACAAGAGGGTTCACACTTCCTTCTATAGTCGTCCTTACCTAAAGGCCAAAAGCAATACTTTGGATCAACCAAAATGGGACTGAGAGAACAAAGAACATGACATTGCATTGCTCCAGACGGTACTTTTAACTCAAGTTAGTGGACCCAGAACATGTGCTGCTCAGGAGGAAAACAGCCATGATGGTATGGATTGCCCAGCATAGCAGCAGCTTTACTAAATGGTCACCTTCTACAAGGGTCCTTTGAAGACAGGACCTGTCTCAGTATCTAACTTCTCCGAGGAGTACAAACCCAAGTGTATGGATTGGCAGGGTGGGGGAGCAGGACAGGGGGATAAAAGACAGCAATACTACTAAATAGGTCAATTGGTAGACAAGAAACCCAATCTAGGTATGTGCTGCTAGCCTGAAATGAGGGGTTACAGCTAGAAATGCCCTACCCATCAACAGCCAAAGGCAGCAGACTGTCTACTCTAGACTAACCATTTCACATATGCATAGCTAGATCCCAAATCGATGATGATAAACTTACTTTTCTTTTCTTGACTACACATCTTTCCTTTTATATATTACTCTCAACATTTTAAGAGATATCTATATAGTCTAGAAACTCAGGAAACCTACTAACACAATATTAACACAAGAAAAACAAGCTGTAAGTTAACTTCCTTGGTTAATATGACATACCATATTAAAACAAATCAAATCAAACCAAAATGCTTGACCATAACTGATGTCTTATATGTCATCTATCTACTGGATGTTTTCTGTTTAGTAACTTCACACCTGATAGCTTGTGACACATCACAAGAAACACAAGTTGGGCCTATGCTACTGTAGTTCAGTTCTCTGTCAGAAACAGGTCTTTCAGGGCAATGAGTATATGTTAGGTAGGTGGCTCATCATTTTAAGAAAAATGTTACTACCAATCTTGGTCCTCAATAGGGAAGAAAATACTTTTATCCAATCCTGAAATACCTTTAGGAAAAAATTACTATTCAAATGATAAATTATGTCACAATTGTAAAACAATAGTTTTTGCTTTGTTAGTTAAACATTTTCCCTAAAAGATCATTAAAAGGCCATAAAAGTCATAATCTATGATTAGCGTAACAAGTGTTTATAAAGTAAAACCACATTAAACACACAGTCATGCACTACATACTAATGATGAAAGTCTTGATGATCTATCCTTGAGCACATCGTACTGGATTTCAAGAAAATATGAAAGTTGATTTATTTCCAAATTCAGAAATGTAAAGAGAGAAAGAAGTAACATTTATAGTTATTAAAAAACCAGCACTATTTTAAAAGCAAAAAATTATTAAACATGAAAGGTAATACATTTAAATTAAAGACTATTAGTCCCTCTACTCATTCATAGTATAAATTATTGCTAACCAGTATGTGTATATAAACTGTATTTTTATTTTTATTTTAAATAATAAGATTCATAATCAGTAACGGTGATATGATTCAATCTCAGTACACTTTAGCACAAAACACCCTAAGGGAGTCTTTAAACACAAGAATTTAAGCATTCTTAGGTCAAAGATGCTTTACTTTTTATTGTGGTAACTGTTGCCATCATTTCCCATCCTGTGAAAAATGACAAAAGCAAGGAATGGACAGGCAATAAGGCAGGAGCACATAACTGACACAATCAAGCTTACAAAAAAGAACAGCAGCATCAAATGGGAAGAGTTCCCTTGGATCTGCTTGTGGACAAACACCTGAATAACCTCCTTCCTCAAGAAAATGCTGAACAAAATGAGATATTTAGTCAGAGCAAAGTATGGAATGCAAAGTATATATACAAGTGTGACATTAAATATAACTCAAAGAAAAATATACCAAATACATGATAAGACCAGAAAACTCATATTTCATATACAATTCTTTAAAAATTAATGTGTAACACCATATTTCAAATCTAAGAAAATATTAATAAATTAAACAGTATTAATAACTACGCAGACTTTTGATTTCTTAACATTGTTTCTTAAGCATTCCAGCTTACATTTTTAAAGCTATTTTACCCTGAAAGTCAATATGTAGAACAAATAAAAACAATGAACAAGTTCTTCATGTAGTTAAATAGTGTGTTCAGCAAAAATATCTTTCTTTTATAACTCTTACATTCATTTAGGATTTTAGGGAATGTACTCAAAAACTCGATTTAAAGTAACATTTTCCTAAGTAACATTTGCAAGTCATCAGTGGTTCATGAAATCAATTTGGCAGGTTCAAACAGCTTTTTTTAATGAAATAAAAAAATATGTATTAGAAGGTGTTATGCACAATAACAGTAAATATTATTTTGTGAAACTTTTGTTTCAGTAATGTTTTACACACTTATACATATGAACACACATACACCGATCTGCATGTGTATATTGATTCATGGCATAAAATGTATTTCTTATTGTACAGATAACAATTTTTAAAAACTTAAAATATATTAGAAGACCAAATTATATAATCTAGTTCTAAAAAAGCATTAAAATAATAACCCATCCTTTCATGCCTAATGAGATGGTCATTTACAAAAGATACTGCAGAAACCTCAAAAAATATATATTTCATAGGTATAAGGTTAAGTGGTACAATTTCACCACTGGTATAAATTCACTAAAAATGTTACTGTAGTAGATATCAAAAAGTATTGGATCAAAATATCTGCATTTGCATGCTTTTCTTATATTAAGTATATCCAATGTCCTTAAGTACTAAGTTTGACAGCTGATATCTCTGACATTTCACTTTTTTATTGTGTAGGTACATCCTCAGTCTTTCGAGCACATATTTTGGCTTGTGATTATCTTTCAATTTTTTTTAGAGCAATTTCTGTGAAACCATGGATAAGTCAAAAATTCCTGTTATTTTCAAATATGAGTTCCATTGTGGAACCAATATAGTGCAAACAGCTCAAAATATCAACGAAGTGTTTGGGAAGGATGTGGCTAATGAATGCATAGTACATCGATAATTTTAGAAGTTACGTTCTAGTGATTTTCATCTTGAAAATGAGCCATGTGGGCGACCTGAGACCAAGATGGATAATGATGAGCTGAAAGCTGTATGGGAAGCGGATCCATCTCAACCTACGTGTCAATTAGCAAGGTTTGACATTACTATTCCAATACTACGGGAGCACTTGAAACAAATGGACAAGGTAAAGAAGCTGGATAGATGGGTTCTACATGAGTTAAACAAGCATCAGAAGAGAGATCTTCTAAGCTTGCCCTTCTTTTCTGTCACAACATAAAGGCAAACCATTTCTACACTGTATTGTTATGTGTGATGAAAAATGGATTCTTCTGACAATTGAAAGCATTCGGCACAATGGTTGGATAAAGAGGAAGTGCCAAAACACAGTCCAAAACTGAATATTTATCCAAAAAAGCTAATGGTGTCTGTTTGGTGGTCCAGTGCTGGTATTACTCACTGAAGCTTCATGAAACCTGGTCAATCGATTACAGCAGATGCCCACTGCAACCATTTGGAAGAGATGATGAGGATGCTTGCGATTAAGTGGCCAAGACTGGTCAATAGAAACAGGCCAATCATCATGCAAGACAATGCTCAACCACATGTCACACAAACAATGCTTCTCAAACTACAGAAGTTGTTCGTGGAAACTCTGTCAGCCACTGTATTCACCAGACCTTGCACCAACTGACTACCACTTCTTCCAGGCTTTGGACCACTTCTTGCAAGGAAAAATATTCGATTTTCAACAAGCTGTGGAAAATGCCTTTGGCAATTTCATCGCCACTCACTCTCCAGGGTTCTTCACTGCTGGCATAGCAAGCTACTGTTAAGATGGCAAAACTGTGTCGATTGTTTAGACGCATACTTTGATTAACTGTAATGCTTTTTGTTTCAGATATAATAAACTATACTTTTGATTCAAAATCGTACATTTCATACTTAATGACCTAATATTATCCTGATGCTAACAGAAAAAGCAATAGTGTTATTATTGCATATGTAAAAAATCTTGTTATAAAATCTTCTGAAATGCATACATAACAGTATGCATTTGGTAAATAGTGTGTAACGGTAAAGTATCACTCTCTGATAAGTGACATCCCCCTAAAAATAAAGTTTTTTCTCTCGAAAAATTTCATTTACTTCTTTTCTCAATTAACAGATATCTCTTTTGCTAAAAAAAAAAGGCGGGGGGGGGGGGGGGGGGGGGGGGACGGCGCAGTGGCCACGCCTGTAATCTCAGCACTTCAGGAAGCCAAGGCAGGAGGATCGCTTGAGGCCAGGAGTTTGAAGTTGCGGTGAACTATGATGACACTATTGTACTCTCTCTAGCACAGGCAACTGAGTGAGACCCTGTCTCAAAAAAAACACAAAAAACAAAAAACAACCCAGGACCAAAATACATATTATTCAAATCATACACTCTGGCACATAAACTATTCCATCCTCCTAACCAGATAAGGTCACTGAAGAAGAGCAGCCATGTCGTCTCATTCTCTCTGTAGCACCAAAGGCAAAGGATTTGAAAAGCTAAATTGAAATAATCTGTTACAATTTTCCTTTCCCAAAATATAACGCAGATTCAGCTGATTTAAAAGATTGTTGTATCTACCGGTAGGGCAATCCATAATTTGGACAAACCAATTCCTATTAGAAAAACTGGGCAACAAAAAGAACCCTGCTAATAAGGGAAAGTTGGTATTTATGTTGTTTTAAAAAAAGGATTCATCAAAGGAGGAAAAATTGAAAATATTAAGGGCTCAGTTTACATTTCCAAATATATTATAGTATTTTAAAAAATTTTTTCAACTATCAAACATACCTGAAAGCTTTCATTTGGAAACAAAATAGAAAGAAACTACATACAGCAAAAAGGTTGTAGAAACAAAGTTCAGCATGTGTCAATTTCCGTTAGCAGGCACTCAAATTTCCTATTTGAGTGCCTCGAATTACTCGAATTACTATTACTCAAATTTCCAGGACACTGAAAGTCAACAGTAAATGCATAATACTAACACCACACATTTTTCTGGACTACACATCACGGTGTCTTTCCTTTTGGGTGTACTGGCTCTGTGCCAAAGTATCCCAGTTATAACTTTCAATAGGTTCTTCAATGGAATTAAACAGTGTAATAGTAAATGAAAAAACAAATTGCAATCATATCTTTAGAATTAAATCCATTAAAATCATACCAAGGCCACTGACATATAAATAGGAACTGAATGCATGTAACAGTAAAAATCTCCACTGATGAGAAATGGCAATGTATCCCCTACTGCTCTGATTCAAGATCACTTCATTTTCTAATTTTGGATGTCTACCTTATTGTCTCCTTATATTTCAATATATAAAGCAATGACCAAGCATTTTGTAAGATTTTTTTAAGGCAGCCACTGATGTTCTACACTATTAATGATTTAATCATTACACATAACTAATAGATAGACTGTTTCAATCTAAGCTCATAGCTTTAATTTAATCCTCCCTCCCCTAGCCCTACCATTCTGTCTTGAACTACTTTTGCTCTTTTTATTTTTATACAGAATGTCTATAGCATTGACATCGATGTTTCCAGCCCAAATAGCTTCTGGCACACCACCTTTCAAAAAGGTAGCTGGAAAGTTAATTGGGCAAGAGGAAAGATCAAAGTCCTAAGAATGCAGCATAAGACTATAAATATATGCACCTCACATCCAGGTACTGCTAATATTCATATATAAATACTAGCTTCAAACAGTATTAAACTTTTTAATACATGGCAAATAAAGTTTTTTAAATAACTGCCCAAGAAATACCATAACCTCAAAATTACATAGCAAACCACAGGAAAATTTAGGCCATCACATTTATTTTTACCAAGGACAAAAGTTGTCTAACATATTTAGCTTAATGGAGATGGTAAAGTTATTTTTAAAAGCAAATAATCTAATGAAAACTTAGAACTCCCAATATTATTTTGCTAAAAACCAAACAGGAAAATATATGTCTCAATTGTATTTCTTTTTAAATGATATTATTAGCGAGTTTTCAGACCTATTTTCAGGAAAGTCTAAACATTTACACTATGTTGGTGTACACTCACACATAGTAAAGTACTAGAATCTCTTCTAGGGTGTAGATCTTTTATTAATCTTGAATTTCACACACTGACTTTTAAAAATACTGGGAGCTATGCTTTGACAAGGAGATATGGAAAAAATACATTGGGAGCTTTATTCTATCCCATAGTAACAAATTTTCAAAATTAACATAATAAAACAAAATACTGGAGAGTTATAATTATATCTTAAATGTGTTTAATGATACAACTGCCATAAAAAGAAAATCAACATGATTACTTTATAGATACTCTGGGGATATAACTCCTTGTTTAACTGCAGATTTCTTTTTGTTTGTTCACAGATTTGTTTTAAAGCCTCCCAAATTAGTTCAAATTTAGCTGGTTTTACCTTTAAATTAAACTAATCAAGTTCCCCTAAGGTCATATACAAATTTACAAATAACTAGCTTAATAACAACTGTGTGAAAACTCACACTATGAAGATTTTAATGGAAAGCAAAGGAAAAAGCCATAAAAGTTAAAAACAAGAAGGGTATTATTTTCACAGCCTTTGACATTCAACTTGGAAGCTTTTATTTACTAACTCCCTATCTGATTCTTTTCAAAATATTTAAAGAGGAAAAAACAAAGTGCTGTATATCTCCAGGGAGAAGCATAATGAATTTCTTACTAAATTTTTCTTCTGTAAAATCATTTTTAAGCTGCCAATTATCTTAGATTTCTGCAAATATTCATTAATATTCTTAAAAATCTGAAGTTTTGTGACTAGGCCAGGCATGGTGATGGCTCACGCCTATAATTTCAGCACTTTGGGAGGCTGAGGACCATTTGAGCCCAGGAGTTTGGGACCAGTCTGGGCAACATAGCAAGACCCCATCTTTATAAAAATTAAAATTAAAAAATTGCCAAGTATGGTGGCATTCACCTGTAGTCCTAACTCCTGGGGAGACTGAGGTAGGAAGACTGCTTAAGCCCAGGAGTTCAGGACTGCAATGAGCTATGACTGTACCACTGTACCCAGACTGGTCAACAGTATAAGACCTTGTCTCTAAAAAAGAATAATGTTTTATGACTGAAATATTTATGATTCAAAAATTAGTTTATTAACTTACTCCAAAAAGACAGATTACGTTCACCAACAAGAAAAATAACCAGCATGAAAGACTATTTATTAATGCAAACATGTCAGTAACTATAACAGTATGCCAGAACACACTCAGTTTATCATAGCGTATTTTTATACATTATACAAGGTAGAAAGAAAATTAGAGTAAGGGAAAACTGACAAATATAGACCTTAACATGATAAAAATCTCACTGATAAAAATGTAGATGTAAGCATATATACAGCATTATCAATGTGCAAATTAAAAGCACTGCTTTAAGACTTAAAGTAAATTCTTTGAGAGATCAGGGTCTCAGCACAATATGCAGGTTTTTAAGGAGCAACTTCTCATTTACCTTGACTTACAACAATCCACACCAGAAAACCTCAGATATTCTATAAAATATTAATCAAAATGTTGAAGCATGATAATTCCTATACATATACAGGAAATTTTTCAAATCAATAGCTTAATTTTTCCATGTAATAAAATTATAATTAAGCACCCAACCACCAAAGTTGTTTCACACTTAATAGTCATTTTTTAAAGATAGGAAAGTAAAAAAACCTGAAAGTTAAAACCAAATACATGCTATTCTATAAAATCAATCTTATTATTTTGTGATACTTTTCCAAAATCAAATCATATAGAAAAAGAGAATAGATATGTTAATAGATTAAAATATTCATGATTTTAGAATTGATTTACTCATAGCAATAATTTGAGAGAAAGCATCACTTTTCAATGAAAGGACTTTGCCAATAGTTAATACTTTTTTTACAAAAGGCAAAGGAATATATGAACATCATCAGATTGTTTAGGCAATGATATTGAAGAAAGCTCACACATAAGCTTTGCTACTATGGTGTAAACAACTTAAAATACCAACCCTGTGACTGCCAAGACTTCGAATGGACATTGCATCCTCAACTCCCTGATAAAAATAAAAACAAACATAGTAAAAGTCTGTGAGTGACTACATTAAGTTAATGAGGAAAACTATTAGGGGCAAGTTTGTAGGTTATTACAAACCAGATAAGGACGATGATGACTGGACTGGTGGGAATACCTGGCCCTTTCCGAATCTTCCTGAGAAAGGAAAAGGAGAAAGTATGTGGAGAGTTAATCACTGAACAGATAGTTTATCAGAACTGAGTAAAGATCACTCAATTAACAGCCCAGCAACACTTCCTTAGAGAGCAGTTAGGTTTAGACAACTTAGCTGTGGGGCAACCACATTCTTTAGTTAGAAAGAAACATAAATAATCTTGGTAATGTTTTTCTTTTATCAAGTATATGTATGTCTGACCACTTGTAGGATGTAATCTATATATGACCAAGAGAGCTCAATATACCAAGATAAAAATATGCAAGTATACTTAACAAAGAGAAGTTGGGTTCAGCATTAAAAACAGACATACATCTACTTTATTCATTGTGAATGTTAAGTTTATGTGGGCAGAAAGAAATGTTTACTTTATCACAGATGTATTTTAAGAAGACAGTATATCGCTTTAAAAATACCTAGGTTATAATTTTGTGCTCACTGTAAAGATTTCTTTTTTTCCCTTTCACCAACTAGAAAAAAACTAAGTGCAAGATCATCTAATTTTGTCCAATTAACTAGACGCTGAGTATGTGTTGTTAGTAAGAAAAACTACCTATGCTTAGAAGATATTACATAAAGTTGGTAAAGTTATTTTAAGAGTCATGCCTTAAGCAGATTTTAAAAAAACAAACAAAAAGAACCTATGGCCTAACAATTGACTAAATTAAATGCAATTCTAAACTTTACCACATTCAGCTATTAGCAATGGAGCATTAAGGCTTGAGTCATGTGAAATCAAATGGCTAGACCCCTAGAACCTAATCACCTGAAACCGTAAGGAACTTCTGATCTTTCAGAATTTTAGAGTCCAAGGTGTTAAAGTAATTTGCACTGACTAAAAATCTACACACAACTGTCCAACTGGGCTCACAACTTATCAACGCTATCTTTTCCAAAATGAATCAATCAATGCCTCACCACTCCATGGCAATCCAGCATGATCATTATACGAGTGGAACAAATAGATGTGGCTATGTCTGACTAAACATTTCAAAATAGAAACAGTAACAATTGAAACACCATAGTTTAATCCCTATTTTGGTCACCATTTTTGAGGATAATTCCAAAAAAATCCTGGTTGACATCTGTTGCATACACCGATGCATTTGATCAAATCTGTTCTGAATTCTGTCTATAAGCACCACTATGATTCAATTTCCAATCAAATGTTCTGATCTTTAGGAATTCATCACTGATTTACATTTTTTGTTATGCAACAAACACATGCAGTCTGCAAGAAACCAAGCAAATTTCTTCCCTTTCTCTATCATGTGATACCACAAAAGTTTTGGGGCCATGTGCATTAGCCCAGCAAGGTGGGTTCACCGTAACCAGTTTTAGGCTAGTTAGCTTGTTTAGTTTAAAAAGCCTTGCACTAAAGAGGTGAGTTAATTCTACATGCCCCTCCCAGTATTATTTGAGATACTAAGGTGAAATACATGGTTTAATGTCCAACCTTCCCTTTATTCTATCCTTTCTTTTTATTTCATCTACCACACAGGAGCACTTTTTAAAAACTCATCTAAAGAGCACATCCTACCAAAGATGCAGCAAAAGACAGAAGAATTCATGTTTATTTTCAATTTTGCCAATTATGAAAATAATTCTAAATTAAAATATCATATTAAGTTTTAATCTATAGTACTTCTATATTTAAACAGCTTTTCATTTTAGCTTCATTTGAAAAATTGGCCTAAAAGACTTCAGGAAATAACAAAGTAAAATATAATCCCCATATAAGCCACTTAATTTGGACAGAGAATATAGTTTATAGTCATAAACTGTACCTTAAGTACTGTGCAATAGAACTTTGTGACAATGGAAATGTTCTATATTTGTGCTAATACGGTAGCCACTAGCCACATGTGACTATTGAGCAGTCGAAATGCTGGAAGTGCAACTGAGAAACTAAAGTTTAAATTGTATTTAATTTGAGTCAATTTAAGTTTAATTAACTACATGTGGCTAGTGGCTACCATGCTGGACAGCAGCCTCTCTAAATCTATCTGACAAATACACGTTTAGGTAAAACAGTAAGGCAAGCTCGAAGCAAATTTTAACTACACCAAAAACACTCAAAATATGTATGCTACTAAGAGTCTGCCAAATAGCACCACTCTTACAGCATATGGGTAGTTATTAATTACTCTTCCTACCTCAAACAGGTTTGCATAGTGGCAAATGTTAGGGGAAACAAAAGGAAACTCTTGCATAACAAGACCCTGGTAGCAACTCTACAATTATTTTTAAGAGATAGAAGGGTCCTTAGAGATCATCTCTGATCCCTTCATTTTACAGTAAAGAAAGTTGCAACACAGAAGGATTAAGTAAGAATCTACAAGGTCATAAAGCTGGGACCAGCATTCAGACCTTCTGACTCACCAGACCACTGAACCATAAAGATGACATCCTACACTGGCTAAATCTCCACTAATTACACAGAAAAAAAAACCAAGAAGAAAATGGCAAGGTATTCTGGTTTTTACTCAGAGACTCCTCCTTTTCTGGAAGAACAAAAGACTTCATTTCCTAGATATTATTAGAGTAGTATTTACATCGTCAATTGGCTTTTCTTGAAGTAATAGCACCAGTGACCAAATAGAAACAATTACGGCAAACTGTGTTCCTATGTACCAATTACAAGGCAGAGTATCCCTTTCTTCTATAGTCAGGAAAACAATACATTGTCATTATGCCAGAAGTCCTTAGTAGTACAAAAGAACCCAAGACTGAACAAACAGCAATGTCTTAAAAAGTGGATGTATATTTGTTCAAAATCTACTGGAAAATTACATTATGATACATTTAAAGTAATGAAAATGAAACATACTCTACTTTTAAAAGTTTATTTGAAGTGAGGAGGAAGTAGTTTCATTAAAAGAAAACTACAGCCCCATGAATACAATTGCCCATCTTATCTGTCAACAGATAATATTAAGTCAGGGCTGAAGTCATTCCTTCAGTTTCTTTCTTTCTTTTTTTTTTCGCCCCCCCAACTATGCAAGCTTGGAATCATTCCTTCGGTTTCAAGTTAGGAAACTTCAGAAACTGTATTTACTCTTCCAGACATACATTTACTCTTTCAGACATAATACTGATTAAGATATCCAGTTTAAAAACAGAATCATTAGGCTCATGGAAAGTTGGCTAAACTAAGACTATTCCGAGGCCCAGGAAGACCTGGGCCCTTTTCTTCTTGGTCCTTTCACCTTCCAACTCGTTAGCAGCTGTGGCACTTTCTCACACCTTCAAATTCTGGCTCTGTCTTATAGATTCTGTCTTATAAATTCTGATACCTGTCTTATAATGTGAAATTAAAACCTACATAAAAAGCACTAGCACAGTGCTGGTATACAGTACGCACTCAAAGTTAGCTTCATTCCTGAGCCCAGTGCCATTGCGTTCTTTATTCACATCTCAACATCCCGCCCCCACACAAAAGAGAGTATTAAAATTAGGGGAAATTTTTAATATGTAAAGATTCTTCCTTCTAGTAACTGACAATCCTATTGCATGTGTATGTATTGTTTATTTTACTATAAACTTATTAGCCATTTATGTTTTATACGGCCTATCACATGGCAACTTCTGCTCTGGGTTCACAAAGCAGCCAGAAAGACAAGGATAAGAAAAGAAGACAAAGAATCAGTTTAAAAGGAGTAAAAACAAGTAAGAGATGGAGTTAGAAGTGATAATTACTCCCATCTGAAACTAAACTCCACTTTCTTTGCATGTCTAAGTCCTAGCTGTCAATCAAGACTTTGAGTTAGTCACCACCTGTATTTTAAGACTACTCTAAACTACTCCTCCATCTATGAAAATCTAGCACACTCACTGTCTGAATCGCACGTTTCACCAAGATTTTTCTTTAAATTGTTTATCTTTATGGCCCTTGAACACAGAAGTCAGATATTAAACTTTTAATATAGACTTTTCTCTTCATTTAATGGTTTTGGGGTTTCCCTAAGATATTAAAATATTAGGTAATTTAATTTTAGAACTATAATACATAATTAAAAGAACAAACTAACATCTGCATGGAAAACATGCAAGTAAAAGTGACTTCTTTTATTGACACAAAACATTCTTATTGCATCAGCAATAATATTAACCCAGTTACATGCAGAAGACACGTCAAATAAAATTAATAAGGCTAACTTTAGTTAAAAGAAACGACAGATTCCATTCCAAAATACACACACACACACACGGAGTCATTTAATTTCCAGTACCCAAATATCCTTTTTCTCTTTTCTAAAACAATGTCAAAATGAGAATTATGATAAAATTTTAAATTTGAAGGTCATTATAGTCATAAATATTTTAATTCTGGTTGCACTTTAAAATGCTGCTATAGAAGAGATCTGTTTATGAAAGTTGCTTGTTTAACAGCAATTAGTGGTTCCCAACCCTTTAGGAATCACAGACTCCTTTGAGAATGTAATGTTAAAAATACCTGCGGGCATTTCCCATAAAAATACTTACATTCAAAAGTTTGCATGAGATTTTAAGGCTGCGTATCTTACCTTCCAAGTCTAGTCACATACCAAGTTAAGAACTCCTGTTATAGGAGACAATGGGGGTACTTATCAACCTTGAAAAAAGTTCAAACTTAGGAATGATTCACAGTAACATTCTACTGCTTTACAATTTGCTTTTGTAGCTAACAAATTAGGGAGTAGTGGCAGAGGACTTGAAAAGGAGCTGAGAGAGTTGACAAAATAAGAGTAATTTTCAGAGGAGATGACAGAATGACTTGGGTCATTCCTCACTGTGGACTTCGTTTTTTTTGTGTTTTTGTTTTTTTGTTTTCTTTTAAGGGGAAGTGAGAGGAAGAGGAAGGGAAAAAAAAACAAACCCATAAAAAGAAAACACACATTCATTTTCTCAGTCTTTCTTGAGCAGGAGTACTCATGAGATGAAGGTGAGTATATTGATCACAACAGGAAACAGCTGGACTCCACGTACACTTTTGGTCCACTAAGGACAGAATAAACATTCTAACCTTTAGGTTCACACAGGCCAAACATTCCTACTTGGCAAACTATTAGTCAATGTTTTACATCAAGATTGCATTATTTCAGCAACTGATCACAACATGCAGGACAGGCAATCCTGGCCTACCAGCCACTTCTGAATCTGTCCCCATTTCCGATCAAAGGAATGATGAGAGTGCTACAAATGCAAAAGTTTCATACACTAAACAGTTTCCAACATATTACATTCTCTTTTAAAGCCTTTAATTAATCATATACATTTGTCCTAAAGAGCAATGATAGTTAACGCCAAGTTACACATTCAAAATATAGAAGATTACTAAATATGTTCAGTAAGAGATACAAGGTTCTCTATAGCTTAGAGGACCATAAATGGAAGTTATATTTAATAACTGTCTCATCTGCTTTTTATAGTATTTAGTATAATGACTTTAGGAGTAAAAAGACAATGCATTGCAACATTTTCATTTTAAGCTATGAATTGCATTCAATATCTGAAACTGTATATAAGGGTTTAAAAAAATACCAATATATCAAATGTTACTGGTTTTTTGAGCTATGACATATGGAATATATAAATTTCTTTTTAATTTATTAGCGTAAAATCCACCACCAAAATCAAAAGAAAGTATATAATACTGTTCCACAGGTTTTTCCCCCCTTCATACTACTACAACATCAAAAACATTTATTACAGGCATTTTCAGGGCCAAGTAAACTTATGTCAGAAGGAAAGAGTAAAAGATTATTTGTTTCATTTTTAGTTAGCCCAATTTTATATGCCTGCTTTTTTAAATTTTTTCCTGCTTTCTGATGATAAAAGCATATTGAAAATTTGTAAACTATAGAAAAGCATAGGAAGAAAGTAAAACCAACAACAATTCTACTACAGACAAACCAAAGTAATAGTAATAATCACTCTTCTAGTAGTTTTTGATGCTATATATGGATAGATACTGGGTTTTGTAACACAAAATTGAGGTCCTACCAAAATTCTTTTGTTATGGGTTTTGTTTCTCATTTTTTTACAAGAATATTTTTCTCCATTATTAAATATGCTTCAAAATTGTAAGGCTGAATGACTTCACAGTGTTTTACTATACAGATATCATAATATAATCAAAATTCTAGGACATTTAGGGCTATACTAAATAACCTTGTCATCTCTAAATCTACTTTAGCTAATATAAGTAAAGCACTTATCAGTACTAGCCAAGTACTGAATTTGGGGGGGACAAGCATTAAATTAAGAGTTATTCCCTCAAATTACCTCTTTCTGTTGTCGTTCCAGTTCTCTCATACGTATATCTCTTGCTTCTGCCCGGGCAGCCCGTTTTGCTGCCAGTCTTGCCTCTGCCTGAAAAGTAATATAAAACTCAGCTTTATACAACAAAAACAAAAAGAATCTCTACACCAGATTTGAGGATAAGGAACAAATGAGACATTACCTTCCAAAGGGGGTTGGGGGGACAAGACATCATCTATAAGCAAGTTTGACTAACTGCTTCAGTCAACTACTGTATACTCACTTCTCTCTCTAGTCCCAAAGTCTTTCTTCAAATCTAGGCCTTTACCTTTAACTGCTTGCCTTGATTGTGTAATTCAACACAGTTCATTAAATGGCGCTCCAAACTTGCTGTTTTTCCAGCATTTCTTTCCCTATTAATTCAACTATACAAACTAGAGACTTCGGAACTAACTGCTATTTTATTTTGAATGTTGCCAACATTCAGTCTCCAAGTACTGTCAGTTCTCTATGACTGAGTCTCTCAAACCCATTACAGCTTTCTTTATTCTCACTGTTATTGCTTGTTTCAGGAACTTTTTCATCACTCACTCACTCTCTCTCTTTCCCTGCCCCCACCTCTCTGTTTTAAAATTGAGATATAATTCATATACCATCAGATTCACCAAGTATACAATTCATTGATTTTTAGTATATTCACACAGACATGCAATCATCATGACTATCTAATTCCAAAACATTTTCATCACCCCAAAACGAAACCCCATACTCATTAATAGTCACTCCCCATTAATCCTTCCCCCTAGTTTTTGGCAACTACTAATCTACTTTCTGTCTGTATGAATTTGTTTATTCTGGACATTTCATATAAATGGAATCATACCATAAGAACTCCTCATCTCTTGCTCAGACTACTGTAACTGCCTCCAAATCCATCTACTTACTTCCAGAATCTGCCTTATAATTCATCTTCTACATGTTATATGACTGACAAATCACCCTTTCAAAACACATTTATGATCATGCCATTCTGCTGTGTAAAATCCTATAATAGCTCTCTATTACTTATGGTTAAAGCAAAAATTTCATAGAACAGCACAGAAAGAAGAGACGAAAGAAGAGAGGCAAAAACGGAAATAAGGCTCTTAACAGACAGGTCCTTACTTTATTTCTCAATACAGTAGTCCCCATTTATCCAAGTTTCAGTTACCCACGGTCAACCAAGGTCCAAAAATATTAAATGGAAAACTCCAGAAAGAATTTATAAGTTCCAAATTTCTCACCATTCCTAGTGGCATGATAAAATCTCACAGAGCATGAATCATCCCTTTGTCCAGTGTATCCACACTGTCTATGCTACCCATCTGTTAGTCACTTAGTAGCTGTCTCAGTTATCAGATTTCAGTGCTTGTGTTCAAGTAACCTTTATTGTATTTAATAACGGCCCCAAAAAGCAAGAGTGATGCTGGCAATTCGGATATGACAAAGAGAAGCTATAAAGTGCTTCCTTTAAGTGAAAAGGTAAAAGTTCTTGACTTCACAGGGAAAGAATAAAATCATCCGCTGAGGTTGCTAAGACCTACAGTAGGAACAAATCTTCAATCTGTGAAATTGTGAAGAAGGAAAAAGAAATTTATACTAGTTTTGCTGTCATACCTCAAACTGCACAAGTTACAGACACAGTGTGTGATAAGTGCTTAATTAAGATGGAAAAGGCATTACATGTGTGGGTGGAAGACATCAATAAAAATGTGTCCTGATTGATGGCAATCAGTTTCATTACTATCCGAGGCTTCAGGCATCTGCTAGGGGGCTTGGAATGTGTCCCATAAGGATAAGGAAGGACTACTTGACTTGCTCCACAAGTACTAGGTACACTCCATATCTCACTGTTCCTGGACTCTACTGTATTCTGTTAAGCCTCTCTTCACAAACTGTTTGCTTGGCAGGAGGTGCTCTCCCTTCTGTTATTCAGCTAAAATATCACATCCTATGAAGATTTCCCCCATTCCCTCTATCATAGAGCAATACTCTATATACATACCTCTATTGTGGCTTTATTACATTGTGTTAAAATTGCATGTCTGTCACCCCACAACTTTCATGCCTCAAGGTCTACTAAATAAACTAATGAATTTCAAGCCTTGGGCCACAGTATCAAGGAAATGGTAAAGAAATAGTTTGCTGTACCACATGAAACTTAAAAATCTTCTCTCTGGTTTCTGTCTTTTAGTGGTTTCCTCTGTTCTTGGCCACATCCTAACTCTGATTCAGATTATCCCCTGTGATAACTACAGTAGTTGCTTCTTCACATGTTGTTATATTTGTGCCCAAGTTGCATGATAAGAAGAGACTCAGCCAATGTTTAAAAGGATCTACTACATGTAAACAATTATATTGGGTGCTGAAAATACAGAGTAAGATACGACATCTCTACCCTAAATAAGGCTACTTACAATCCAAGTTTAAGGAGACAGAAATGCATGGGAAGGAAACATGCAGGAGGGAGAAATTAGTTTTGCCTGGCAAGGTTATGGTAGGCTTCTAAAGCAGAGACATTTATGTAGTTAACTCCTATTCAACTACCCCAATTTTGGCAATGTCCCAGTCTGGCCTTTTAATAGCAAAAATCCTGCAAAGTAAATTGTAATCTACCCTCTGGGAGGCCAAGGTGGGCAGATCGCTCAAGGTCAGGAGTTCGAGACGAGCCTGAGCAAGAGCAAGACCCCGTCTCTACTAAAAATAGAAAGAAATTAATTGGCCAACTAAAAATATATGGAAAAAATTAGCCGGGCATGGTGGCGCGTGCCTGTAGTCCCAGCTACTCGGGAGCTGAGGCAGAAAGATTGCTTGAGCCCAGGAGTTTGAGGTTGCTGTGAGCTAGGCTGACGCCACGGCACTCTAGCCCGGGCAACAGAGTGAGACTCTGTCTTAAAAAAAAAAAAATTGTAATCTACCAACCTCAAGCTATAATCACTGACATATCCAGAGCAATTAGTCTTCTCACATGAATTTTACATATGAGATAGATCTTTTAAAAAAACCTATGCTCTGCTTCAAGTTATCTGCCTTCTCTGTCCCTCTCTGAGTAGGCACTACTTTCTTACTAGAGTTTGTATTTTTATACAAAAACACCTCAAGGCTTTTATGCTTCAGTATATAGCAAATACTTTTTTAAACTACAAAGTATCAAAAGTTTCAAACCTTTTTAATTTAATAAAGGCAAAGCAATGTGTAGGAATTTTCATTTCCATGTATGGTAGCTTTGTACTTGAAGCATCCCTTAGAAATTTAACTCAAGAATGCCAATTTCATCCTTCTAGGATGTGGCCAATTCTGCATAATCTATACTAAAATGAGACTTCCCTCACAAAACCTAAATTATACGTAATTGAAATCTATTCTTTAAGAAGACTTCTTTCACAACAAAAGGGAAGGGAACAGAAAGAACACAGGCTTCAGAGATACATGAACACCCTTCCCTTTGTTACTTAGCCAACTCAGTTATTAACTTTCTTGGAGGCGGTGTTGAAGAAAGGCCACTAAACTACAAGATTTAAAAGAGGTAAACAGGGCCAAACACGGTGGCTCACGCCTGTAATCCTAGCATTCTGGGAGGCTGAGGCAGGAGGATCGCTTGAGCCCAGGAGTGTGAGGTTGCTGTAGTTATGATGACACCACTGCACTCTACCCAGGGCAACAAAATGAGACTCTGTCTCAATCAATCAATAAAATAAAAGAGGTAAACAGGATTTAAAATTACTTTATCGACAAAGGGCTGATAACTAGAATCTATTTAGAACTCAGGAAAATCAGCAAAGAAAAATCAAAAAACCCTATCAAAAAGTGGGCAAAGGACATGAACAGAAATTTTTCAAAAGAAGACAGAATAATGGCCAACAAACATATGAAAAAATGCTCAACATCTCTAATCATCAGGGAAATGCAAATCAAAACTGCAACGAGATATCACTTATCTCCGGGAAGAATGGCCTTTATCAAAAAGTCCCCAAACAATAAATGCTGGCGTGGATGCCAAGAAATAGGAACACTCCTACATTGCTGGTGGGACTGCAAACTAGTTCAGCCTCT
>VBSM01000813.1:43679-73101 GCA_008086735.1 Cheirogaleus medius | reverse complement strand
AAAAAAAAAGAAAAAAAAAAAAAAGTTGCTATGGATTCATCTTACCACATATCTCACACATATAAAATAAATGGGACATAACAATAAAGGATCACAAAGATTTTTTTTCTGTTAGTCCAACGTGTTTGCAAGGAACACAAAGATTCAACTAAGTTCAAAATAAAGATGATGAAAGAATTCTGAAGAAAGATATTGGTGATGATTGCACAACAGTTTAAATGTATGTAATGTCAATAACTGTGCCTTTAAAAATGGTTAAAATGATAAATTTCATCATATGCATATTTCACAAAGAAAAGTTGGCTAATTTAAAAGTTAACATAAGTACTCTGGGAGGCCAAGGCAGAAGGATTGCTTGAGGCCAAGAGTTCGAGACCAGCCTGAGAAAGAATGAGATCCCATCTCTACTAAAAATAGAAAAATTAGCCGGGCGTGGTGGCACATGCCTGCAGTCTCAGCAACTGGGGAGGCTGAGGCAGGAGAACGGCTTGAGCCCAGGAGTTTGAGGTTTCAGTGAACTATGATGATGCCATTACACTCTAGTATAGATGACAGAGTGAGATTGTGTCTCAAAAATAAATAAATAAAAAAAAATAAAAGTTAACATAAGATATGAAATCAGAAGTATTCAGAAACCTAAATTATTTAAATACTTGTGGTCTTTAAGCTGATATGACTCCAACTGTTAAAGTTAACATAAAAATTCAGGAACTGGAAATTCAGGTTCAGAAGTTATCTGTGAAGTCAGGTAGGTCACAGGACCAGATTTCTCCCACCCAAGTACTAACTAGACCCAAGATCCGGTACATTCAGGGTGTTATAGACATAAGTAGGATCAGATTTCTAAAAGTGATTTTGATTATTATGCTTTCAAATTTGAGGCACATTATGACTGATAAATGATATAATATCCAATTGAATATTCATAGAAATTTACTCTTCCTAGAGTAGTAAAAATCATAATACAAAAAGTAAAGACATATTTGGATAGAATTAAATCCATTTCTCACTAAATGACTGGGGCAAATGGAAAAATAATATGATAGTGAAAATCATCGGCTTTGATCACTCCTAGAACAAATGCTTCAGGTTGTATTTCAACTCATAAACCTTCTAAATTTATAGAATATTCATTTTATCACCCAATGAATAATTAGGAATCATATAATGATCACTAAGAAAGAATTTCTAGAAAAAGATGAGAACTAAACATGTACTATGGTTTGAGCACTTTTACATTAGGGACTTTTCCTTTATCATCAGAATTTTATATTATGCTCTTTTATAATTTGAGAAAACAAAAGTAAATGAGATATGACAAAAAGACAAATAATTTAATTTTAAAATGAGCAAAGGAAGTCAGGTGCAGTGGCTCATGTGTGTAATCCCAACACTTTGGGAAGCCAAGCAGGAAGGATCACTTGAGGCCAGGAGTTTGAGAACAGCCTGAGCAAGAAAGCAAGACCTCCTCTCTAGAAAAAACAACAGAAAAATTGGCCGGGTGTGGTAGCACACGCCTGTAGTCCCAGCTACTGGGGAGGCTGAGGCATGAGGATGGCTTGAGTCCAGGAGTTCAAGGTTGCAGTGAGCTATGATGAGGCCACTGCACTCCAGCCTGGGAGACAGAGCGAAAACCTATCTCAAAAAAATATAATAAAATAAACAAAGAATTTGAATAGATATTTTCCAAAGAAGATATACAAACTGGCCAATAAGCATATAAAAAGATGCTCAATATCATAAGTCATTAGAGGAATGCAAATCAAACCCACATTCAGATATCATTTCACACATACTAGGATAGCTATAATAAAAAATTTTTTCTAACTGAAAATAACTAGTGTTGGCAAGGATATAGAGAAATCAGAATCTTCATACACTGCTGGTAGAAATGTAAAATGTGCAACTGCTTTGGAAAGCAGTTTGGCAGTTCCTCAAAAGTCAAACACAGAGATACCATTTAACCCAGCATCCATTTCTAGCAGCATTATTCACAACAGCCAAGGAATAGAAATAATCCAAATATCTATCAACTTATAAATGAATAAACAAAATGTGGGGTTATCCATACAATGGAATATTATTCAGCCATAGAAAGGAACGAAGCACCTAGGGATTTGTTCTGTAAAAGTTGGATTCAGTCAAAAGGCCATGCTCAAGGATTCAGAAGGCTATATGTGGCCTTGAGGCCACAGGTTCCCCACCCGAGATAGAACATGGATGAACCTTGAAAATGAAAGAAGCGGGACACATATTACGTGATTCTATTTACATGAAGTGTCCAGAATAGGCAAACACATAAAGAAACAAAGTAGATTACTGGTTGCCAGGGGCTGGATGGAGGGGGAGATACGGAGTGACTGCTAAGTGGTATGGAGTTTCTTTTTGGGCTGAAGAAATGTTCTCCAATTAGACATAGGTGATGGCTGCACATCTTGTGAATATACTAAAAACCACTGAATATTTTTTAAATGGTAAATTTGGAGGTATGTGAATTATATCTCAAATTCATTTTTTAAATAGATGAGACTAAGTACATAAAAAATGCCTAAGCTAAACACATATTAAAATATATAAAATTCCAGTACATAAAATTTAATATATAAAATGAGAGAGAATTTTACAATCTCGTAAATTTGGAAAGTGCTGAGTTAAACTTGTTTTTAGGCTGGGCTCAGTGGCTCATACCTATAATCCTACACCTATAATCGCAGGACTGTGAGAAGCCAAGGTGGGAGGATCACTTGAGGCCAGGAGTTTGAGACCAACCTGGGCAAAATAGCAAGATCTCATCTCAACAAAAACTAAAAACATTAGCCAGATGTGGTGGTGCACTCGGGAGGCTGAGGCAAGATTACTTGAGCCCAGGAGTTGAAGGCTGCAGTGACCTAAAATCATACCACTGCACTCCAGCCTGGGCAACAGAGCAAGATCATATCTCTGAAACCCTCCCAAACTCACACACAGACTCTCACACATGCCCCTCCATGTCATGATATAGACTCCATCCTCCCCTGCAACCTTGCCCCAACTATCTGATCTTCTCTTCCCAGTCTCCACTGTCTCCTTCTACTGGTTCTTTCTCCTCATGATAAGTAGGTTCAAAGCCTCTCCATCTTTAAAAAGCAAACAAACAAAAATTCCCACCCTGGTTCAATTCTACCTTATCTTCTCTTTACAGCTAAGCTTTCTCACACCTCCCTCTTCACTTCTCACTCTCTCCAAATGACTGCGATCTGGCTTCTGCCCAAATCACCTTACCGAAATTGCTCATACAAAGGTCACTAATGACCACTACCTACCAAATCCAATAGAATTTTTCTATTCTTATCTCATAATCTGTCCTTCCTGGACTTCCAACATCACTAACCACTCATTCCTTCTTAAAACTCTCATTTTTTGGCTTTCCACAATACCAGTGTCTCTTGGCTTTCCTCTTTACTCTCCGATCTATCTTCCTCAGAAAACTTCATAAGCACATTTTTCTCTGCCAGTGCCTTAAATTTTAATATAACCAACCCTTCCAGGCTTGATCTCTTGCTCTTTTCATTCTATGGTCTCTCCTTGATCATACTGACAACCTGAAAATCTTTATGTCCAAGCCAGACTTCTCTCACAATCCTAATCCAACTGGCTATTAAAAATTTGGGCTGGGCTACTAGAACATCAGACTCAAAGTATCCCTAATCTAATTTATAATCTTTCCCTTAATCTTCCTCTTCCTCTTTATATTCTCCATCAACAGCCTCACTACCCAAAATATGGAAGAAGAACCATCATAAGGCTCCTCCCTCTTTTTTATACTCCCTACACATTCCGTCACTACGTCTCAACTACCCAGCTCCAACAAGATTCTATCTCTTTACTATTTCTTCTATCCAAACATTCCTCTGCATTCCCACTGTCACTGCCTTAATTCAGGCTCTTATCATCTGTCACCAAGACTACTACACCAACTTTCTAACCACTCTGCCTTCTACCAGTCATTCTCCACATGATGGCTAAACCAATTATACTGTAATTCAAATCTGGAAAAGGATTTACCCTTCAACAGCTCCCCTCAGCTTTCAAAATCAAATTTAAATTCCTCAGCACACTAATCCTTTTGACTGGTCCCTACTTCCTCTCCAACATCAACTCCTCCCATTCTCCAGCTCCTCTCCAGCCATACTGAACTACTAGTTTGGCAGCTTCCCACATGGTTCTAGCTGTTTCACACCCCTGTGTCTGTTACAGAGCACTTAGAAATCAATATTTAAAAAAAATAAAAAACATAAAACAAGACTGTTTATAGAGATATATACCAGAACTTTTAAAAGGAGGACAAGGAGGATATTTTCTGATTTTATTATACTGGTTCCCAATGAGGAGGAGGGGCAGGGATAGGCCAGGGGAGTGAAACAAAGGGCTTAAGCTTGGTTTGTATCTTCTTTCTCCCTACCTTCCCTCCTTCCTATCTTCTTATAAAAAGATCTGAAACAATTGTGACAAAATGTTGACATTTGTTAATGCTGGGTCTAAGACTCATGGATACTTAATAAAACCTTTCTGCATTTAATATTTTTTCAAAAACAGTAGTACATGAAAACACACACTCAAATACCTTCAAAAGAAGAGACTCTTCTAGCTTTACAACTTTTGTCCTACAGTGATCATGTCACAGTTTTAAAGGAGGCAAACTTAAAACTCATAATTTGACAGAAATGCATTGAATTGAGCCAACAAAATCTGAAATTGCCAGCCTGCATGTGTATCCATTATATAAAATCTATGCAACTAGCATGAGAAAAGACCTAAGGTATAATCTGAGCGTTTGCAGGCTATGTTTTAATTTCAAGAAATCTGAACTATAAAGTGAAACATTCGAAGAAAATGACTAACTCAGGTAGCTAAGACTCAGAGTTTACTGTGTTTAATTTTGTTTATTCTTCCATGACACTCATGCCAAAAGAACACTGAAAGACAAATTAAGAGACATAATATTTATTGTGTTGCCATGGTTTCCAAATTAACAAATAAAAATTATTACTCTATTTCCTAGCAACTTCACTTCAGTACAAAATCTTAGGTACCATTTTTCTTAATTAGATCTTACAATGTAATTATGTTTAGCTACTTTTTTTAAAGCTTTTGGTAGTTGAAGACAAATATTTTAAATTTTCTGAGTATAAACATCAAGATAGACTAGATAAAATCTAAGGATTTTAACCTATCTTTTTCTGATGTCAAACAACTATATCTTCCATTTATTCAGAGACCTTTTGACAACAAAAATATTCTTTTGTAATGAGAAATACTATCTAAGGTAAACGATTTTATTCCTGAGGTCTGAATACAACCTAATAAATAGTATAGGAAAAGTGAAACTTTGGATCTGCAATGACATATCTAACCAAAGGGGGAAATGTGAATCATAGTTCTAGTAAAAATACTTTTGTGGGGGCCAAGGGGTACTGCTAGTAATGTTTTCACATTTAGGTTAATGGTATTATGGTACCTGAATTTTTTTTTCTCCAAATCCCTGTAAGTCACAGGAATGGCAAAGATTATGACAGTGGAAGCTATACCAAATATTTTTCAGTCACACTAAGACAAAACTAACTAGCACTCTGGGAGGCCGAGGCGGGAGGATCGCTCAAGGTCAGGAGTTCGAAACCAGCCTGAGCAAGAGCGAGACCCCCGTCTCTACTAAAAACAGAAAGAAATTAATTGACCAACTAAAAATATATAGAAAAAATTAGCCGGGCATGGTGGCGCATGCCTGTAGTCCCAGCTACTCGGGAGGCTGAGGCAGAAGGATTGCTTGAGCCCAGGAGTTTGAGGTTGCTGTGAGCTAGGCTGACGCCATGGCATTCTAGCCTGGACAACAGAGTGAGACTCTGTCTCAAAAAAAAAAAAAAAAAAAAAAGACAAAACTAAGTTTTAGGGCTTAATAATCCTCCCTTAATTCCAGTTAGAGGAACAAACCAAGGTACCGAGAGTAATGCTGGTCATCACTGAAACAGTGACCAGAGCCAGGCTGTGCATAAGGATAGCAGGTAAGTGCAAGGGGAGTGCTACCCTCATCACATTCCTCACCTTCTTCTTTTGCCTTGGTTCCACTGGGTAAATGGGGAAAACATGGAGAAAGGTCCACACTCAAAGGGAATTGGCTGAATTCATGCACTAATGCCGCTTGAAGGAATCCTAAGTGACTAAAACCACAACTTAAGATTTGTTCTTTCAAAGGATTTGTCTAATAAAAACTATCAGTACAAAGGGGGAGAATTTCAATTTTTTTAACTGGGCAGAAATGGAAAAAAGAACATTCACTTTTCAGAATTGAAAAAATAACTCAAATTTCCTAATCTTCTATGAATTTTTGTGTACCACCACTGAGAACACTTAAAAGCATTTTAAATAGGAGTAATTCTGTCTCCTGTGGAGTTATTTTTTCAGACAAATCCAATTTAAATAGAACAATCTGAACAAAACATATACGATAATCAAAAAGAGTTTCAGAATTAGAAAAATCTCTAGACATGACCTTGAAATCCTACAGCACTTTAGGGTTCAGTCAGAGGAGTGATCATCTTAATCTCTACACTTTCTCCCTAGATGATTTCCACCACACTCATGATTTCAATTACTGTCTACGTGCTCACAAGTCTCAAATGTTTATCTACAGCCCAGACTTCTCCTTTGAGTTCTTGATCTACATTCCCAAAACTGCCTCTTCAAAATCTCTACTTAGATGTCTCACAGGCACCTTAAATACAACAAATGCTAATATAAATTCATGGTCTTCCCTCCCCACTTGAATGTTCCCTTACCATCCATCCACATGCACAAGCTAAAACTTCCCCTCTCTGCCACTGTACCACAGCCACTCATTGACCATCTACTACTTACCTCTCCATTCCAACCACCTCTATCTTCACTTTCATCACTCTTAGCCCAACCACCACCATCTCTGCAAGTCACATGACACATCTCCTTGCATCCACAAATAACTCCCGCTGATATAATCTCCAACCTACAGTAAAATCAGCCTTTTAAAGTACTAATCTGATTGTGTCATACCCTTAGCCTTTTAAAGCACTAATGTGATCATGTCATACCCCTACACAAAACTCTCCAATGTTTTTCCATTACTTTTAGGACACAGATCAAAATCCTAAATAAGGTCTATAAGAGTCTACCTCAGGGTTCTCAATCTCAGCTCTAACTGACATTTGGGCCAGATCATTTTTTATTGTGGGGGCCATACTGTGCATTGTAGGATGTTTGGCAGCATCCCTGGTCTCTACCCACAAAGGCCAGTAGCACATCCTCCATCCACTCCACAACCTCCTGCACTGTGACAGGCAAAAATGTCTCTATACATTGCCAATGTCCCCTTGGGGACAAAATCACTCCCCTGGTTGATTACTTTTGGCCTACATGACCTGGCGCCTGACTAACTCTCAGGCTATTCCCCTCTTTGCTGTAACTTATTGTTACAGTGATGTTACGGTAAGTACCATGGTTAAGAGCGTAGGAGCCTAAATGCAAATCTCAGCTCTACCCCTTCCTAGGTAGGGCATGATGGGCAAGTTACTTCGCTTCTCCGTGCCTTGGATCCTTACTTAGAATACAGTAAGAGCTCACTAAATGTTAGCTGCTGTTGTTGGTATTCCTTGAATTCTCCATACTCCTTCAATCTCAAGAGCCTGTCCTATGTTCTTCCATCTGACTGGAAAGCTCTTCCCCACATCTGACAACTCCCTTTCCCTTAAGCAATTCCACTCATACTTTTGAACTCAGTTGAAAGGGCACTTCCTCAAGGAAGCTTTCCCAAAGTCCCCAAACATTTCAAGTGCCCATGTTATACACTCTTTAATAAAACCATTTACCGATCCCTCAAAACACTTAACATAGCTATAAATAAATATTATACATTACTATATTTCCTCAATTCTGAGACTGCCAGTGATTGTGACACATACAGACAATTATAAGTTCCAAGATATTACCACATTAAATATATCTGAAAATTGAGGAACTAGTTCACTGTGTAATTATTTGTTTAGTGTCTATTTTCTCCTTAAGAATCTAAGCTCCATAAAGGCAATGACCATGTTAATCTTGTCTACTTCATAGCCTCCATATATATATATAACACAGCACCTGCAGAGAGTAGGTGCTCATTATTTACTGAATGAATGACATTAAAACATTTATGTAATTTTAAAAAAGGAACTAATTGTTGCATGAAAGGTGGTATTAATGCCCATAATTATTGCTGATTATGGCAATTCTTTGCATTTTTAAAGCTGTTACCCTTGCCAAAAAGTTTTTAGCCTTAATTTATCATGGTCTAAAAATGAATAAATTACTCAAAGTAATGAAATTACTGTGAGAAGACCATTAGCTCTTTAAGCTTTTTTTTTAATTTTTGTTTTTCTCAGAGTAGTCTCCATAGCAATTCAAGTTATTATCATTATAATTCCTTTTAAACTAAGCACAATTCTTTCCCTTTGTATCCTTCTCTCCTCAGGCTGTTAGTCCATAATCAAAAGTCACAAACTGGTTCCCACTCCTAGACACCTAGAACAGCTGTTACCTCCTTAGGCAACAAAATGAAATCTAACCAAGTATGCATGAACTGATGAATGTATAAACAAAAAGTCATATATACACACACACACACACACACATAGGAATATTATTATACCATAAAGAGAATGAAGTTATTTAAAAGGGAAAAGAGCAAAGGAATGAAGTTCTGATACATGCTACAACATGGATAAATCTTGAAAACATTATGCTCCATGAAATAGCCACACACAAAAGGACAAATACTGTATAATTCCATTTACAAGAAAAATCTAGAATAGGCAAATTCAGAGACATAAAGTAGATTAGAGGTTACCAGAGGCTGAGAGCAGATAATGGGGAATTACTGCTTAAAGGTTACGGAGTTTCTGTCTGGGGTAATGAAAGGTTTTGCAAATTGACAGTGGTGATGGTTGCACAACATTGTGAATGTAATTAATGCCACTGAATTGTACATTTAAAAAGAAATCCAAATGTTCTAGCAGCCACAAATGTAAACAGCCATGGAGCTTCCTTTCTTCCTTATTATTACAAATAGGTTTGTACATCAAATATGTTTATATGTAAATTCTGCTCAACATAAAAATCTCTGGGTATTTTCTTTACTAGACTCCAATTCTTATAAAAGATAGTCAGTTTCTATGTCTGATAATCATTCTTTGGATTTGAGAAACTATGCATATGAACTTCAATTTTCTTTGGGTCCTGGACCTTAAAAGAAGTCACAGAATTTTAGAGCCAGAAGGAATCTCAGATAATCGGGTCCAAAAATAAGCAACATTTTGATGACTTCCATTTAAAGAAATGTGATAAAACATGTTTTCTTCATAATTTCAGCTCCAAAAGAAAGTAGCAATAATCTAGGCTACAGTGATGCCTTAAAAAGACTATTGTAACCCCTTCAAGAGGCTTCAATTTTTTCTCAAAGGAAACATTTAACATAGCACTCACCGAACTGTTGCAAGACAGCATAAATTCTACCCTCATCTTTCTCCTTTTGAAAGGCTAGCTGCCTAAGGCCTCCAATTTGATACACCAGATATGTGCTTCCAGATCATTTTCACTAAAAGTCAACTCTCTAGTTGCATTTCCCACAAACCTGTGAAACAATCAAAGCCAAACACACATGAAAAGTAAGCAATCTGATTGGTCTTCTGACACCTATGGGACTTGCTGGTAACCCCTTCTGACAACTGCTCCTTTGAGCTTTTCCAAGAGCTATAAACAGCCAAAGCTCCCAGAGCAAAACAACAACAGACCTATTACAGACATGACAGGACTTCTAACTCCACCCACATTCCTGCCTCCAGGAAACAGTCTTCAAACATTTCAACATCTTTTAAAAATGCACTCAGGTTTTGCAAGACGAAAAGCATTCTGGAGACGGATGGTGGTGACTGTTGCACAACAATGTAAATGTACTTAATGTCACAGAACAGTACACTTAATGGTTAACATGGTAAAGTTTACATTATGTGCATTTTACTATAATTTTTTAAATGTACTCAGTTTCATATCTTAGCATGTAAATTATTCAATTTGTGGAATTTAGTTATGCCCTTTGTTTCTTTTCCTCCTTATTCACTTTGGTTGCTGTTTTCTGGCCAACTGAGAAGCATGGAAACCAGAACACATATTAAGTAAGAAGAAAAAGAGGCTATTTTTCTGTATTTATGGCATTCCCTTTCCACTTCAAAAAAAAACAAGACAATTTAAGATGAGGAAAGATGAACTCTTAAAATTTGACTTAAAAAAATTAAGCTATTTGTCATTTTTATTATTGTGGCAGTTTGTTAGTTTTTGTTTGCTTCTAACTTAAGGCAATGTTTTTTTGTGAAAGAGATGATCCCACTGGAGAAAATAAGGATTAGGAACTATATGTGAATGCCAACCATCCAGTGCATGAATGGCTATAAAAACTTTAAAGGAAAGAGAAAGAATCATAAGGAACATAACAAACAACTATTAAAGCTGCAAAACATATTTCCTCCAAATTTTTAAAACCACTAAATCACACATTATGTACTCGTGCAAATAAAATCTTGAATCTTAAGAAAAATGGCTCTCTCACGTTTTAGGTTAAATTTGAGCCTTGAATCTGTTACTACAGTTGGCATATGCATTGAGAGCTCTGAAGACAGAAATAAAAACTAGAAATATTGGCTTTTTATATCCTTTTATACCAATAACTTTTCTTATAAGTTCTAATATAATAACTGGATTAAACTCAGTTATTTCATAGCAAAATAATAACATACAGAGAGGAAAATTCTCTGTAAGTATTAAAAAACTGACCACTCAAGATAGGATTGTCTGTGTTTTGGTTCATGGTTTCCAAATCTGACTGGTCATCAGAATCCCATGGGAAGGAGTGTAAAAGTGAGTTTCTGTATGTGTGTGTTGTGTGTGTGTGTGTTTATTTAAATACAGATTTCTAAGCTCAACCCCCATGGATTCAGATTTGGCAAGTATGGAGTATGACTTGGGAATCTGTATATTGATAAAGCTCCTTGGGAGATTCCAGTGATTGGCCCTGTTTTAGAACATTTACCTTAATAAGTTTCTCTTACAAAAAGAGTCTATTTCTACTTTTTAATAAGCAACAAAATAGCCTGCTGTAAAGCCTAACACCATGCTAAGGTTCACATGCTTTATCTCTTTTAATCATCATAACAGCTCTGTGAGACAGGAAGATAGTATTATTCCCATTTTACAGATGAGGAAACCTAGAGAAATCTAGAAAAGTTACTTAACAAAATTATTCAACTAACAACTAGTAAAACCAGAATTCAAAGCTATGCTTTTAAGTCTCCAAAGCTCACCTTTCCTGGAAGCAGTATGGTAGAGTAGAATGAACAATGGCTGAATTTGAGCCCTGATTCTGATAACTTTTAGAGAGTTATCTCTTTTAGACAGTTATCACTCAGCTTCATCTGTTTCCTCAGCTGTATATAAGGCTAATAACATATCTATCCTACCTAGCTCAAGATTTTTATGAGAATCAAATGTGAAATTGCTTTCAAAGTCATGAAAAGTTGCTGAAAAACAAGCTACTAATGGGGTAGGTAAAGAAGACTGATTGAGAAATAACATAGTATAGTAAGTGGGTAAATGCACAGACTCTGGAGACAGACTTCATGTGCTTGAGTCCGCACTCTACTATTTCCTAGTTAGTAACCTTGGGGAAGTTACTTAACTTTTCTGTGCAATGATTTCCTCATGTGTTAAATGGAGATGACAATAAAATTGATCTCAGAATTTTATGAAGATTAAATGAATTAATGCATGTAAGATGCTTAGAATAGTGTTTGCCACATAGTAAGCATTCAACAAGTGTTAGATGTTAGAATCTTACCCAGATTTTTAAAGGAAGCATCACATGAAGAAAATAAACAAGCCAGGCGCAGTTAAATAGCACAGCCCTGTAGTCTCAGCTACTGGAGAGGCTGAGGCAGGACTGCTTGATCCTTGAGCCCAGGAGTTCTGGGCTGTAGTGCACTGTCTCCATCAAGTGTCAACACTAAGTTTGGCATAAATACAGTGACCTTCCAGGAGTAGAGGACCAGACGGTTGCCTAAGGAAGGGTGAACTGGCCCAGGTCGGAAATGGAGCAGGTCATGCTGCTGGAGCTCCCATGCTGATCAGTAGTGGGATCATGTCTGTGAATAGCTACTGCAATCCAACCTGGACACCACAGCAAGACCCCACATCTTTAAAGAAAAAAAGTTCAAATGCTTAGTGACGGTACAAAGGGAACCTAGAAGAGGCCAGTGCAGTAGCTCACACCTATAATCCTAGCACTTTGGGAGGCCAAGGAGAGAGGATTGTTTAAAGTCAGGAATTTGAGACCTAGTCTCTATAAAAAAATAGAAGAATTAGCCAGGTGTGGTGGCACACACTTGTAGTCCCAGCTGTTCAGGAGGCTGAGGTAGGAGGATAGCTTGAGCCCAGGAGTTTGAGGTTGCAGTGGGCTATGATCACACCACTGATACTCTACCCTGGGCAACATGGTAAGACACTGTCTAGAAAAAAAAAAAAAAAAGGAGGCTAGAAGGTACTGACATTTTCTTCCTTACAGAAATCTGTATAAATCCCTCCAATTTTGGAAATAAACATTTGGAGTAGTTTTAATTTTCAACTAAAGCTACATGGCTTCCAAAATGCTTCATTTATGCAAATATTTAAGATCACTGAAAAGTAATATCTACTTTTTCATGTTTAAGTATCTTTTAGCTTTTTATCTAAAAATATCTAATTGATTTTTAAAGTAATTTTGTTAAAGTAATTTCACAATTTTGTTATAAGTTTTTGGATAATAACTTTGCTTTGCTTAAAATACCTTCCTATAGGATTTTACTTCTAATCCAAAAGCTAACCAGGCAGCTTTGAAAAGGAAAAAGATAACAATGAGCTGGATCAAAAGAAGACTGTGTAATATGTCAAAAGGAAACAGTACTAGTCCTAAATGAGCTACTTACTAAGAATAACAAAGAGGAAGTGATTAAGAGAATCATTCTCACCAAAAGAATATAATTTAATGATGCTCTAAGCAATTCTTGTACCAGATTAGTTTATGGTCAGTCTGCAGCTGCCAACAGAGTCAGAAACTAAGTTAGCACTCCACTAAGAAATCCCAGCTGGGAGTTATCATAAATTTCCAATATACAACAGGAAATGTTGCCAGTGATTCAATAGCTGACACCTCTTTACTTTTTTTCCCCTGAGTTGTCAACAAACTGAAAAAAAAAGGCCCCAGAAACTCTATTACTAGCTAAAAAAATTAAATATAAAAATTCCACTGCAATGTTTCAGAAAACAGCTAAGCCACTGAATCTGAATGAACACCAAATAAGGATTGTTTCTGTCAACATTTATCTAGCACCTCCTGGAACATATTAACATATTAAGGCCCAATGAGCATTTCTATATTATATCTTCAACATTCTAATTACCCTAAATTTAAATTCTGAAGATTAATTATAAATTTCAACACATTAGGACAAGTTCCTGGAACTAAAATAACCCACAAAAATATAATGAAAAATTAATTTTAGATGAGCTGAATAATGTGAAAATTGATTATATGAATTGGAATTATCTTATCAATATTCAATTAAGTTATAGTCAAGACCGGGGGAGGAAAAGAAAAGCAAATGGAGAAAAAGCACCTGCCTAGGGATTATCTCCCAAGCCAGTGCCAAAATGACTTGCTACAACCTTAAGACCAGGTTTACCTAGTAGTTGCAGAAATGAGCTGCAGTAACTCTAGAACTAGTTTTACCTACCGCTGTCACTCACTAATCAGAGCATGCCACCTCCTGAAAACTTCATGAGTGCTAATTTTTTTCCAAAACAATATATAACATTTCTCTAATAAAACCCCCAACCTTTTCTTTGTTCTTTGACATATCAAAGACCACCCCAGTCTCTGTGTATGCCCTGAATTACAATTCTGTTGTCCCAAATAAAATGTTTTGGTTAGAGATTCATCTCTATATTTTATTTCAGTTGATAATATTCAAGTATTTTTTACTCTAATATAGTATTTTAGAGGCCAGCCATAACATCCTGCTCATAGTAAAAATTCTGAAACTAGCTCAATGAATGAATATCTGTATCTCTGTCATATCAGTATTTTTACAAGGCTCTTATTTGTGCAAGTTGGCATTCAGAGGGGGTTTACCAGACATACCTCTCTGGCAATGTTACTCAAAGCTTCATCTTCTGCAGAAAATCGGTCTTTCACAGGTGTTCTTTTTCTTCCAGAACCAGGAGTCCCCATCTTGTGTTCTTAATAGTCTTTTAACTCTGAAAGTGATTTCACTGTTTTCAGCCCTGAAATAAACAGAAAGAGAATAATTTAGGATATTTCCTCTTGTGTGGTTTTAATGTTTACACACACACACACACACACACACACACATATATCAATTTTTTTCCTTCTAGAGACAGGGTCTCACTCCATCATCCAGGCTAGAGTGCAGTGGGGCAATCAAAGCTCACTGCAGCCTTGACCTCCTGGGCTCAAGCAAGCCTCCTGCCTCAACCTCCCGAGTAGCTAGGACTAAAAGCATGCACTGCCACACCCAGCTATTTTTTATTTTTTTGTAGAAAAGGGTTCTCACTATGTCGCCTAGGCCTGTGTGCCCAGGTCTGTCTCGAACTCCTGGCCTTAAGCATTTCTCCCGCCTCAACCTCCCAAAGTGCTGGGATTATAGGCGTGAGCCACCATACCCATCCTTATAAATTCATTTTTAAAAGAGAAATTATATTTCTCTTTAGAGAAATTAGTCACCAAATGCTTTTTCCCACTACCAAATTATTCCAATTTATGTTAGAATAGTTAAATTTATACTAATTACTAAACCTCCTAACTCTTTTCACTATGCTATACACAGCAACCTATGACAGTGTGTTATAATATTAGCCTCAGAAAACTGCAGTCAGCAGTAATTCTATGTAACAGTTTAAATTGCTACAGCTATTTCTAAAATCTATTTCCATCCCAGAGTGAAAGACATTTCAGAGAAGTCATTCAGCATAAAGTTTTAGAAGAACCTGTGCAAGAGGTTTTAATATTGAGCCTTAAAGTTACAAAAGTAACTTTGCTTTTTAGTGAAACCCAATTCCAATTAAACCATGACCGCACACACAAAAAAATGAAGATTTCTTATTCTGCAATTAACAATAACCAACACTGTCCATGTAACTAACAGCTGAGTGCCTGCTACTTCCAGGTACTACAGGAGGTGCTGAAGATACACTGATGAACAAAATTGATACAGCGGAATGATTAAGAATATATCTATAGGGGAGTCACTCTGGACTTACTCTGGTACAGGGGGCTGTCGAATAAATAAAAAATAAATATATTTTTAAAAAAAGAATGTATCTATGAATCTATTATTAAGTAGAACTATTTTTACAGAAGACAGAAGAGGCCAGACAGGCTGGCTTATGCCTGTAATGCTATCACTTTGGGAGGCCGAGGCAGGAGGATCACTTGAGCCTGGAGTTTGAAGTTGCAGGGAGCTACGATATGATGATGCCACTGCACTCTAGCCAAAGCAACAAAGCAAGACCCTGTCTCATAAAAAAAAAAAAAAAAAAAAAAAAAAAAAAAAAACAGAGAGAAGAAAAACTCATCTGCCAGAATTAAATAATAAGGAAGATTAAGACCATCTACACTTTCTAACACATGGAATTTGAGATTAAAAATTCCCAGGAGTGAATGCATCTGAAATTGCATAACCTCCCTATCTTCTATACACACTGCTGAGAAGTATAGCTCATTTAGCTAAATACCCAGTAACTTAAAAAAAAATTTTCCTAGTTTTAACAAAATAAACTGGCAAAATTTCTTTGTAGTATGAGTCACAAAGGAATTCTCAAGTAAGTCTCCCCTAACAGAATTGGCTATATTAAAACTGTAAGTGACTTTAATGTACTAGAATTTACTTGATTTAGGTAAAATAAAGCAGAACCACTTCCACCAAAAAAAAATTTTCTCCAGTGAAAATTAGGCCATTCTCATCCTATTTAACACCATTTCTCATTCCCCAGAGCTAAATTGTTACATGTATCAACCAAAATAAAGACTGATGATGGTTTATTACTTCACCATAGAAAATATATCTGGATATGATCATTAAGAAAAGAACTTATTTAAATGGAAACAAACAAAAATGTACATCTGAAAGCAGAAGCTGATAAATCCCAACCACAAATCAGGACAATTCCTGAAAAGTACAGAGGAGTTTTCTCAGAAGTCTCTAATCATCTTCATCTTCAGCATACTTTAAAATATCATTCACTTAATTAATAGTAATGGTATATACAACTATTAGTCACCTACTGAGGGAAAAAAGCAACATGCAATTCAAAGTTCCTTTTCAGACTAGAGTGAAAATTTAGCTAATACATTGTGGTATCATCCAATATTTGTCCTTCAGCCAGTTTTCCACAGACACATTGAAAGACATTTCACAAAAGCAGGAGACAAAAATGTAGGCATTTTCTAATTCCAGATACATAAAAATAATTACAGAAGAAAAAACAGATTTGGTAGGAAATGTATCAATAGTTTAACAGTGTTTTTGTTAGGAAGATAGGATTCGGGATGCATTTTTTCTTCTTTAGTCTCTAAAATTTCAATAGCATTGAGGAAGAAGAGATACTTTCAAAACTAAAACATAAAAGCATTCTGATCCAAAGCTCAAAGAATAAACTGGTCCCTCAATGGATCACACCAAATTAGGCACAATACGCTATACAACTGAGACACACATGCTATACAACTGAAACCACTGTCCAGGGCACGCTTTTGAATGTTCTTCTTTCTCATCTTTCTCCTCTTTCCCCATAATCCATTTTCCTTCTTTCTCAACTAACACTGTCTACTGTCTGGGTGTGGGGACCTCAAACTTTTTAAACAGGGGGCCAGTTCACTGTCCCTCAGACCGTTGGAGGGCCGGACTATAGTTTAAAAAAAAAACTATGAACAAATTCCTATGCACACTTGCACATATCTTATTTTGAAGTAAAAAAACAAACAGGCAAAAACACCCGCATGTGGCCTGCGGGCCGTAGTTTGAGGACATCTGTTAGAGCACCAGGGTACTCCTGGCTGACAAATTTATGTAAAAAATTATTCTTAAAACTACCTCAAAACTATTTTAATAAGCTCCCGGTTAGGCAGATCTGAGGAAAAGATGACAGGAAAGGGACAAAGGCACAGGATAAGCAGGAAATGGGAACAACTTCCTGTCCATCTTCCTTGTCCTTCCTGTCCTATATATTATACAGAGGGTACCTAGGTGTTTACATCACTGGCCAGGTCCTGTCACCTTTTCTGCTGCACATGAGGCAGATCAACCATTACCCATTTCAAAGAACAATCTGGTACTTTTGAAAGAACTATATTATTTGTACTCAGTAGGCAGCCATCCTTAACAATATTACAAAAATTAAAGATTTTAAGTTCCTGTGTCATCTATCTTTCAGGAACTCCATACCATTCTGTATCAGTGATGGAGGAAACCTTGAAAGAAATAAGATTCTTACCATAGCCAATGGAGAACTACTTCTCAACAAAATGACAAAAATAAGGATATAGACTCAAAGGCAACATTAAACAGATTATGTCCTTTCTGAACCTAAAGGACTTTCAGTACATTTCTATCCCAATGAGGTTTCCTCAAGAACACTTTTCTTCAGGAGCCATGTTAATCTCTTCCAACTTTTCCTTAGTGGTATCAAACAACTTAAAGAGCTAAACCTTTACATCAATTGATAAGAACAAATGCCTGCATTTTTGTCAAGTCCTTTACCCAAAAAGTGTCAAGCTGATTTTCTCCAGATGGTTTTGTCATTAAGTATTTGTCTACTTAAGAGAAAGAAGGGAAGTACCTTCAGGATGTTGTGGAATATAAGCCTTCCAAAATAGATACATCACTAAAGCCTTCTCTTCTCCAATGAACTTCTCATATAATACATGTCTGAAACAATAGGCATTTTGCCACATTAAAAGTGGTACTTCAATCATGACACCGCTTACTTTTGTAAGAACAGAATGTACATGTAGTATCAGCATGTCACATTCTAAATAAAGCACACTTAGATAGTTCTGTGCCCAACTGGATCCTGACAGATACAGTTCCTTTATATCTAAGTATTGCATCATGGAGAACTCTTAATATTGTCATATTGTCATGGTATGTCTTTGCATCATATCTGCCATTCCAGTTAATGCTAGTGTACACAATTAAACATTTGGTAGTTATTCATAAACAAATCCAGTATCTGGAATGGCACCTGAACTAGTGACTTAAAGTGACTGCAGTTGTTGCCACTGGACAAAATATAAAGTGGGAGCCCCTGAGTTCAACTGATTGCACCACCACCTGTGCATTGTCCTTCCCATCTCCTAAGCCTCCCTTTGATCGTCTATCTATTCCACCTATCTGACATGGTTAATGTGAAGCTCAAATAAGTAAGATAAATACAAGCACTTAATATAAAGTACTCCATAAATATTTAAAGCATCTTGAATTAACAACTGCTTTTACATACTTAGCTTATAAAATTGACAAAAGTGCAATCTTGGACTTTCTTTACAATTTCATATTATTAAGTAAACAAAAACATCCTCAAGTTATTTCCTTCAGCATGCATTGTGTGATATCATTAGTCATGCTAAGAATTTTTGCTAAAGCATGGAGCAATCTGGAAAAAATAAAAATGTCTTTAACTATAATCATTCTACTGTGTAGCACATTTATATAATAAAAACAAAAATAAAAAAGGAGAAATCTTTTTGTTGTTTTAGAAATGGGATCTTACCCAGGCTGGGGTGCAGTGGCTCGATAATAGCTCACTGCAGCCTTGGACTCCTGGGCTCAAGTGATCCTCCCACCTCAGCCTCCCAAGTAGCTGGGATTACAGGTGGGAGCCACCACGCCCAGCTCTTTATAAAAGGAGAAATTTTTAAGGTACTTTGTGGTATTCAAAGTCTATTTTTGAGGCCAGGTGGGCACAGTGGCTCACACCTGTAATCCTAGCATTCTGGGAGGCTGAGGTAGGAGGATTGCTTGAGCTCATGAGTTCAGACCAGTCTGAGCAAGAGACCCCATCTCTTTACCAAAAAGAAAAAAACTCAGTGGACATTGTGGCTCATGGGCCTATAGTCCCAGCTATTCAGGAGGCTGAGACGGAAGGATCACTTAAGCCCACGAATTGGAGGTTGCAGTGAACTACAATGATGCCATTGCACTCTACCCAGGGCGACAGAGTGAGACTCTGTCTCAACAACAACAACAACAAAGGAAACTGAACAACCCTCCTCACAATACCCCCACTTAAATAGGAAAAAAAAGTCTATTTTTGAAAATCTAGATGAATAAATATAAAAGTTTTGGGAGTGCAGCCTTATGATGGTTGCCAGTCTCTGTAATATAACACAAGTCGCTTAAAAGGACACAGAAGATAGATCATTAAATAGTATACTTAAAATCTGTGTGCATTGTTCTATGTAAATTTTACGTCAAAAGAAAAGTCATGTTCACAAATATTAAACTATCATGTCAATGATGTACATGCTAAAATATTTAGGTTGAAGTGTACTGATATTTGCTACTTACTATGAAATACAATAACAACAAAAACAATAAAAGATAAAATGATGGAATCCAGGCCAGGTGTGGTGGATCACACCTGTAATCCTAGCGCTTTGGGAGGCCGAGGTGGGAAGATCACTTGAGCCCAAGAGTTTGAGGTTGCAGTAAGCTATTATGACCCTACTGCACTCTAGCCTAGGCAACAGAGTGAGACCCGGTCTCAAAAAAAAAAAAAAAAAAAAAAGGTGGTATCCAGATGTTAAGTACATCAATATTCATAGTATAACTCTTTCACCTTTTCTGTATGTTTGAAAATATTTACAATAAAATGTTGGGAAAAAAGTAACCGGTTGAGAAGGGTGTATGACTACGTGAACATAAGGCATCATGAGAACTAGGAATTGCAGTAAATTCTCTTGATCTTGGCCAAACACAGTGGCTCACACTTGCAATCTCAGAATTTTGGGAGGCAGAGGCAGGAGGATTGCTTGAGGGCAGGAATTTGAGACAGGCCTGGGCAAAAGAGCATGACCTCAAAACACCATTTTTACAAAAAGAATTTTTTTAACTAAAAAAAAAAATCTTGATTTGAAAAAGAAAAGAAAGGCAGAGGTAATCACAGCCCTGAAGAATACCAATAGTTAGATACTCATTAGAAATAAAGATTATGGATAATCTGTCACGGAATTAGTTAAAAAAAGAAAGAAAAGAAATAAAGATTATGTGCAAGGAAGAGAATGGCCTAAATTTCTGGACCAAGAAGAGGAAAAAAGGGAAGGAGAAAGGGAGAGGGAGATGGGTAGGAGGACTAAGACACAGGGAGAGAAGGAAGGAGGGAGGGATTAAAATTAGGTTAAAGACATGGGCCCTGGCCAGGCGCACAGTGGCTCAGGCCTATAATCTCAACACTTTGGGAGGACAAGGCAGGAGAATCACTTGAGGCCAGGAGTTCCAGACTGGCCTGGGCAACATAGTGAGAACCCATCTCTATAAAAAATAAAAAGACATCAATCTTTCAAATATCTAAATAAGACTATTCCATAAAATGAATAAATCATTAGCAGAACCTACAAAAAAGATAAAAGGTATATCCAGAACCTGAGGCAAAGTATAAAATGAAAAAAAAAATACATGAGGCAAAACTTGGCAGGACTTGGCAGAACAAGGAAAGGCAGATGCTAAACACAAACTAAATCTCAGAAGAATGCTCAAACCTATAATGGTTAACTTAAGCTCATATTTTATAAAGCATAATGCCTATAAAGGGTAAGTGAGAACCTATATAATCATTCATCCTACTTGTATATTCAGCTGTCCTAAGAATTACCAAAAATGTTTTTTAAAGTCTCATAATTTTGAATACATATTATTCTCATATCCTCAACACAATTAATAATCTTTCCATTTCCTCTCTTCATAAAATGACATGCTAGTGGTTACACTTCTTTCCTTACTAACCATGTTATTCTATAAATGAACATTAATGGGCTTATATGTTTGACACAATCTTTAAAATACTATTTCATCAACTGTGCAGAACCCAAATTAGGAAGATGGACTCTTACCAACAATTACATTCTCAATATGCCCTGAGAAGCAAACCACTTTCTAGTACCATTCAAACAGTCTTCTTTTCCTATGCCTTTTCAAGTATCTCAGGGATGGATGGACATAAAATCAGAAGAAGGGAGGGAGAGAGAAAATTACATATTACTGAGAACAGGATAGACTTAAAAGTGTGAAAGAAAGTAGAAAACAGGAAAAGAAGTACCAGAATGACCAATAAAGATATAATATTTTTATTATTTTTTTTAGAGACAGGGTGCTTCCTATGTTGCCCATGCTGTACTCAAGCTCCTGGGCTCAAGGGATCCTCCCATCTTAGCCCCTCCCTGAGGAGATGGGACTACAGGCACACGCCACCACACCTGGCTCATAAAACTTTTTAATTTTTTTAAATGCAATTAATATGAAGGAAGAATTTTGCAAGGCACTATTTGCATAGTACTGTAAAAGGAAACAATGGGAAAATAAAATTGGTAAAGAGACCAGAGAGAAGGTACTTATAATAATATCTCTACATATACTTCCTTAATGTGTTCTCTGAAGCACAAAAGTTTTTATTTTGAGCAAGACCAATTTATCTATTTTTTTCTTTTGTTGCTTCTTTTAGTGTCATATCCAAGAAACCATTGCCTATGCCAAGGTCATGAAGATGTGTTTTTGTTTCCTATAAGAGTTTTACCTCTTATATTTAGGTCTATGATCCATTTTGAGTTAATTTTTGTATATGGTGTGAGACAGGAATCTAACTTCATTCTTTTGCATGGGGATATCTATTTGTCCCAGCGCCATTTGTTGAAAAGACTGTTCTTTCACCTATTGAACTATCTTGCCACACTTGTCAAAAATCAACTGATCATAGAAGTAAAAGTTTACTCATAGATACTAAATTCTATTCCATTGACCTGCATGTCTTTCCTATGCCAATACCACATTATCTTGACTAACATGGCTTAAAATTGGGAAAACTTTGTTCTAGAGAAACTAGTTCTCTAACTTTGTTCTTCTTCAGGACTGTTAGGCTATTCTGGATCCCTTGTATTTACATAAAAATTTTAGGATGAGTTTATTACTCTCTGCAAAAAAAAAAAAAAGATAGAAAAAAGGTAGCTGGGATTTTGATAGAGATTACATTGACTCTATAGATCAATTTGGGGAGTACTGCTATCTTACTACTATAAAGACTCCAATACATGAACATAAGATATCTTTCCAATTATTTAGGTCTTCTTTAACTTTGTTCCACAGTGTTTTCTGTTTTCAATGTACAAGGCTTGCATTGCTTTTATTAAATTTATTCCTATGTCACAGGGGTCATTTTGAAGATCAAATGGACACAAAAGTTTCTATAAAGTACTACAGAAATACATGTTATCACTAATACCAAAAAAAAATAAAGACCAGAAATCATACTAGCAAAAGAGAAGGTAAAGTAAAACTCAAAACTAAATCCTCTGGCTGAATTTAGTCTTTGGTTAAGATGAGGGTGGGTGGGTCCGGGATTACACATTTCAAACACAAATACAATCCAACATCAGACCTGTATACTTAGTGAGAAGACATATTTCTTTTTTACTATTTCCAATTGATTAGATGAGTAACCATATTAAGAGATAGTGGAAATCATCTTGCTGAACTGTACAAGTGTGTGATTCTTTCTTAAGTATATGGAATTATTACTAAATACTTCTTCCATCAAAAGAAAAGAAAATCAAAACAAGTATGTTAGGGCATGTAACTAAACTCTGCCACTAATAATAAAACAGAAGGGACCAGAATTAAGTCCCAAAGGAAAAAAAATTTAAATTAGCCTTAGATGTTAGGCTCTCCTTCTGACCAAGGATGAACTCTACTGACAATACTCAGCCTGGCACTGTGGCTCAACCCTATAATCCTAGCACTTTGGGAGGCCAAGGCTGCAGGATAGCGTGGGGCCAGGAGTTCAAGACCAGCCTGATCAATACAGCGAGATCCCATCTCTACAAAAAATAAGAAAATTAGCCTTGTATGGTGGCATGTGCCTGCAGTCCAGCTATTTGGGAGGCTAAGGCACTTGAGCCCAGAAGCCCACTTGAGCCCAGGAGTTTGAGGTTGCATTGAACTATAATGATGTCACTACGCCCCAGCCTGGGCAACAGAGCAAGACCCTGTCTCCAAAAAATAAATATATAAGCACCCATATTAACTATATTCTAATGTGAACAAAAATAAAACTAAGAACAAAATGCAACAAAAGAAAAAAATTACATGAATAAACATGATAATTTCAATTTCTTTTTAATCTATAGTAACAACAAAACACAAAACTGAAAATGGCCTAAATTCACAATAGCTTTATTATCTCAAGGCCAATCAGCATGATGTAATAAACGGCAGCATTAGAAAACTCATAAAAAGCAAGCAAAGAGACAAGTTTGATATGCTTACAAAAGGTACAAAAGATAACAAAAAGGCATGTAACTATGATTACGAACATGTAAAACTTTGCACTATGAATAATGAATGACAAAGGCAATATGTAAAAAGAAATTTACCTTTTTCTTAAGTTTTAAATACTGGTGATAATCCTAAGAATGATAAGGTTAAAAAATGTTAAGTTAAAAGCTACAATTATGGAGCTATTTCACAGTACGGAAATATAAACTTATAAGAATAACCAACTTTGGAGGAGGAGAGGAGGGCTAAAAACCAACCTATCAGGTATAATGAACACTATTTGCATGATGAACACACTAAAAGCCGCAACTTAAGCATTATAAAGGGTATCCATATTAACAAAAACACTTATACCCCCTTAATATTTTGAAATTTAAAAAAAAAACAACTTTGAAACTATATCAAGCTGATAAAGGGAAAAGTTCCATTTAGTTTGCCAAAGCAACTGCAAAGTAGAATTACAAAACTGTTGGTCACCTCTGGGAAAACCATAATTTTCTAATATGATTTCACATTAACCATCACTATTATAGATATAATGAAACTGTAAGTACATGAGAAATACATTGCTAATTTTAAATAGAATGAGCACTATCAGATTAGCCTTTAAAATGTCATAAAATAAAAAATCTAATTCAAAAATCAATAGGTCAAAATTAGAACAAAAAAGCAACAATTAATGTCTTCTACAGTCCTAGAAAAAAGAAAAATTAACTTTCAAGCCTACAAGTTTTTATTATCAGAGCAAAATCCTTTGAAATTTTCAGTTTTCCCTGAAGACCTCTGTGATTCCTTCCACCCATGGAGCTCATGCATTAGCAGGGTGGAGGGAACAGTAGTGACATGAAGTATTTTCATTGCAGAAAGGAAGATACCAACATCTTTCCACTCTTGAGTTATGTTGGTCAGTTCTTGTGTAACTAAAATCTGTCTTAGAAAGAAAGAGCAAAGTAATGCCCTGAAATGGTAGGCAAGATATTAATCAGGTACATAAAAGGAAGAAGTTCAGCAAGATATAATGCAATATAAGTACAATGTTCATGAGGGAATGATTACAAAAGAAAGCAGAGTTGCAGCAAAGCTGTAAGTAGCTAATCCAAGTACCATCCCCAATCTAAAGACACATGCAGTCAGTTCCACTTTAGATACATTACTTCTGCTGATTAAGGACCTAATACCAGTACCTGGTGGCTTCTTTTTACAAAAATAAAGAGAAATTTACTTCCCCACTCCCATACCTGCTCATCCACCACCCATCAACCACATCCATGCACATACACACAAGTTTTCTAAATATGAAAATGCGTAAGAACTCAGGCTACAAACTCTGTACCTTACCTATGTTTTTATGTCAGGTACCAGGTGCACAGAAAGATGTTAAGTAATGTTGAATGAATGCGAACCAATTAACACTGGCTGGGTACGGTGGTTCACACCTATAATCCTAGTACTTTGAGAGGCCAAGGCAGAAGAATCACTTGAGGTCAGGAGTTCATAACAAGCCTGAGCAAGAGTGAGAACCCATCTCTACCAAAAATAAAAAAATCAGCCAAGCATGGTGGTACATATTTGTAGTCCCAGCTACTTGGCAGGCTGAGGCAGGAGGATCAAGAAAGCCCAGGAGTTTGAGGTTGCTGTGAGCTAGGCTGAAGCCACGGCACTGCAGCCCAGGCAACAGAGCAAGACTCTATCTCAAAAAATGAAAAATTTTTTAAAAACACACCTCATCACTAAATTTTTTTTTCTTTAACTTTTTATTATAGAAAGGCTAAGGCCCCAAAAAGTCTAATTTTAAGATTAAATAAAACAGTTCATCTTAATTAACTTCTTAGCTTAATTTTCTAAATTCAGTATTCAAATCTTTTTTTTTTTTTTTTTTGAGACAGAGTCTCACTTGGTTGCCCGGGCTAGAGTGCCGTGGCGTCAGCCTAGCTCACAGCAACCTCAAACTCCTGGGCTCAAGCGATCCTCCTGCCTCAGCCTCCCGGGTAGCTGGGACTACAGGCATGTGTCATCATGCCTGGCTAATTTTTTCTATATATATTTTAGTTGGCCAATTAATTTCTTTCTATTTGTAGTAGAGACGGGGTCTCGCTCTTGCTCAGGCTGGTTTCGAACTCCTGACCTTGAGCGATCCGCCCGCCTCGGCCTCCCAGAGTGCTAGGATTACAGGCGTGAGCCACCGCGCCCGGCCCAAATCTTAATTTAAACTCATACATGAACATAATTTCAAACAAAAATCATTAATGTTTCCCTCAAAATAAATAGCCATTATTATAATAAAAAGATTTGAGTTCCTAGAACATTAACCACAGTTATCTCATTTTTTTCTATAAATGCCATTAAAATATAAGGCAGGTGAGCAGCAGTGGTAACAAACCCACAAAAACAATGGAGATAATTGGAGGCTAGCAATTTCAATAAATATTTGAAAGGTGGAAACTGAAGAAAAGATAACTGACATAGCAAAGCAGTGAAAGTTACAACCTAAGTACCTCTAGAGAGTGAATCCAACAAGTAACAAGTCATCTTGCCTCTAAAGAACTGTGCAGTATCTCTAAGTAACAGAAGTGAAGCCCAGGCAAAAAGCAGGATCACTTAAAAGTCTTTATATTAAGTAGCTGGAGCTCCAGGTCCCCTCTCCATAACCAGGCTACTGCTGCAACTCTAACTTCATCTCCTGTTCCCCAGGAGATCATAAGTTCCTATAGATCAAAGTGGTTCTGGGGAAGGGAAGAGTGAACATTGGGGATGGCAACAGAGTAGGGAGTCAGGGGTTAGGTGAAAATCTGCATACTGAAACGTGGGCTTCCCCGAGCCCCTTTTAAACCTGAGATCCTCAGTCACCAGGCTGCAGAAAGGTACCGATCTCTGGCCTGTTAGGATCTAGGGCCACCTGAGCTCCGCTTCTCCCCTACCCCTCTCAACACCACCCTCCAACTCCTATCCATGGAAAAATTGTCTTCCACGAAACTTAGGAATGGGCTGCACAGCAGGAGGTGAGGGGTAGGTGGCAAGCGACCTAGCCAGAAAGTGAAGCTTTGTCTGTATTATCCTCTGGAATCACTGCCTGAGCTCCGCCTCCTCCCCACAACCCTCCCTGCCCCAACCCCAACCCACCATCCATGGAAAAATTGTCTTCCATGAAACTGGTCCCTGGTGCCAAAAAGGTTGGGGACTGCTGCTTTAAACCATCCACTCTGCTCCCACAATACATACCCCTGTCCCAGGGAAGCTCAAAATTGACCAGCTCCACCTATTCTCAAACCAAGAAATGTGTGAAAAGCCACTAATTCAAAAAAACAACTTAGTGGCAGGGAGCAGTACCTCATGCCAGTAATTCTAGCACTGTGGGAGGCCAAGATGGGAGGATCACTTGAGGCTGGGAGTTCAAGACCAGCCTATGCAACAAAGAACCCATCGCTACAAAAAAAGGGGAGAGGGGGCATGGTGTTGCATAGTCCCAGTCACTTGGGAGGCTGAAGCAGGAAGATCACTTGAGCCCAGGAGTTCAAGGCTTCAGTTCAAGGCTTCATTGCACTCCAGCCTGGACAACAGAGCAAGACCCCATCAATAAAAATAAACAAACAAACAAATAAACTAAGCAAGGAGAAGAAAACTTCAAAAATAACTATCATTAATATCTTCAGAGAATTAAGAAAGCATATGGTAACCATGAAGCAAGAATAGTGAGCTATAAAAAAATATTCAGAGAATAAAAACAAAATCTTGGAAATTAAGACATGATGGTAGAAATTAAAAACACAATAGAACTCAGCAATTCCAATAGATATATACTCAACAGGACTGAAAACATATGTCCATGCAAAACCATGTACACAGCAGCACTACTCATAATAGCCAAGTGGAAACAAGCCAAATGTCCATCAACTGATGAATGGATAAACAAATGTAGTATATCCATACAATGGAAAATTATCCAATCACAAAAAGGAATAAAGTACTAACTCGTGCATTAATACAAGGAGAAACCTTGAAAACATTATGAGAAGTGAAAAAAGCCAGACGCAAAGGCTACCTATTATACGATTTCATTTATGTGAATGTTCGCAACAGGCAAATTCATAAAGACAGAAAGCATATTAGTGCTTTCCAGAGGCTGGGGAAAGAGGAAATGGGGAGTGACTGCTAGCTATGGGTATGAGGTTTATTTGGGAGGTAATAAAAACATTCTGGAATTAGTGGTGATAGTTGTACAACTTTGTGAATATACTAAAAACCACTAAAGGGATCACCACTTTAAAAGGGTAAATTTTACGTGTGACTTTTACCTCAATAACAAAATTAATTTAAAGAAACTCTTAAATAAAGTTCAAGAAGTCTCATAGAAAACAGAGATAAAAGATGATGAGATGGAAAACAAGAGAGAAAAAAATAAGGTTAAAGTATCAGTCCAGAGGGACCAATATTCAAATAAGTAGAGAAAGAAAAAACAAAAAGAAATCCTTAATAACTTCCAAGAAGTTAAGAACATGAGTTACCAGACTGGAAGGGCCCAGAGCGTTAAACACAAGTCCTGAGTTCACACCAAGGTATATCATAGTGGGTTATCACAGTGAATTTTAAACACTGGGAACAAAGATGATTTTACAAGCTTCCAGGGTTGGGAAATCAGGTCACATATAAAGAATTAACAACGAGAATGACTTCAGACTTCCAAATGTAATTCTGGAAACCAGAAGAAAATGGTGATGCCTTCAAACTCCTGAAGGAAAATTATAGACAAATTACAAGCAGCCTATACCCAGTCAAACCACTCTATACTCATACTTGATTATTAAAGACATTTCCAGACATGCAGGGTCTCAAAATTTTACCTCTTTCACATGGTTTGTCAATAAGTTACTAGAAAATATGCTTCATCAAGTAAAGGGGAACAATCAAGAGAGAGGGAAACTTTACGGGAAATAAATCTAACACAGAAGAAGGATAAAGGGGATCCCGTAAAAGGATGAAATTAATTCTGGCAACAACCTAAGTGAACTTGGGAATGGATTTCTCTGCCACTGAAGTCTCCAGGGGAGAACTCAGCCCAGTCAACACCTTAATCACAGCCTCAACACATTGACTGCAGACCCTAAGCCGAGGACCCAGCTCAGCCATTACCAGACTCCTGCCCCACAGAAACTGTGAAAAAATAAAATGATGTTCTTTTAAGCTGCTAAGTTTATGTGATTAGTTACACAGCATAGAAAACTAATATATTAACTTTTAAAACTTTGGATTGGCTAGATGCAGTGGCTCACACCTGTAATCCTAGAACTTTGGGAGGTCAAGGTGGCAGTATTGCTTGAGGCCAGGAGTTCAAGACCAGCCTGCTTGGGCAGTATTTCAAGACCTTGTATCTACAAAAAAAAATAAATTTTTTAAATAAGCTGGGCCTAGTGGCTGGTGCCTGGAGGCCTAGTTGTTTGGGAGACTCAGGCAAGAGGATTGCTTGAGCCCAGGAGTTTGAGGTTGAAGTGAGCTGATTGCAACACTGCAGTCCAGCCTGTGTGACAAAGCAGGACCCTGTCTCTAAAAAAAAATAAAGAAAGAAAATAAAATTTAAAAATAAAAAAATAAAACTTTGGATGAATAAATTCAGCAAAATTTCACAATATAAAATCAACACACAGCCAGACATGGTGGATCACGCCTGAAATCCTAGCACTTTGGGAGGCTGAGGCAGGAAGATTGCTTGAGGCCAGGAGTTCGAGACCAGCCTGAGC